>JARFIW010001538.1:0-347261 GCA_036346225.1 Platerodrilus igneus
GCAAACATTCCTTGGTGAGATTCGGGTAGCTGAGAAAATCTAGTGTTGATTGATACCAAACAAGATAGGTTTATCTCGAAAGATGCGTTGGCTAGACAAAGAAAACTATTTGTTAGTTTTGCTTATAAAGCAAAGAGCAAAATTTAGAGGTTTGAGAGCTTAAAGTGTAACTTTGTAAGGAGTAGTCCGATTTTAAATCTGTTTACAGATTCGGATTCTGCGTAAAATTCTAAGCTAACAAGATGTATCGCATGACTAAAAAATTTATAAGAATGCTCAAAAGTCGCTACAGGTAAGAAATCTTAAAATGAGGGTAGCTCCTTGGGGTGATGATATCTGAAAATTCTTAGAGATTCGGGTAGCTGAGAAAATTCTAATATTAATTCATACCAAACAAGATAGGTTTATCTCGAAAGATGCATTGGCTAGACAAAGAAAACTATTTGGTTTAGATGTAAGATGAAAAATGGTTAGTCGAAGAAAACTTTTTGGTCCAGAATGTTAGCGGTAAAAAAAATCTTAAAAATAGGTTTATCTCGTGTGTGGAAATGTGGATGCTCATTTATCTCGAAAGATGAAAAATGGTTAGTCGAAGAAAACTATTTGGTCCAGAATGTTAGCGGTAAAAAATCTTAAAATAGGTTTATCTCGTGTGTGGAAATGTGGATGCTCATTTATCTCGAAAGATGAAAAATGGTTAGTCGAAGAAAACTTTTTGGTCCAGATGTGTGTGGAAATGTGGATGCTGGTGGAAATGTGGCGGTGGGTTTCTTGATTTTACCCTACTTCCAAGATAAATAAGAAAGCCGAATAAGATTGACTTTTGTCAACATTAGATAACAGGACATCAACTAGGATTTCACCAACCTTAGTTAAAAGAACTGAAGCAAGTAGCATTTTGTCAGCATGAGAAAAATGAGTAAGAGTAGGTAGCGAAACAGGATCAGGTAAAATTTTGACGACAACAGCAACAGGCATCACAGCGACGGGTTCCCTAATTTTAACAGGACCTTTTCTATCCGTATTAGAAATTATCTTGACTTCAGCTACGGTTGTGATTGCCGGCACGACAGAAATTTCTTGAGTAGAACAATTTAAGAAAGCAGGAACAGTTAAAATTTTGACAGGAAGAGCTACAGACATTAAAGATACGGGTTCATGAACTTCGACAGGACTTTCGCTGATTAAATTAGGAATTATCGTCACTTCAGCGACATGTGTGCTTGCAGAAAAATCGTTTAAGAAACTGGGAACAAACTCTTGAGAAGCTACCTGCAAGTCACTAATTCAGAGCTTGGGTTTTAATGTTGGTGGGGGCTCAGTTTGGGGTGAGAGTAAATAAGTAGGGCGAGCAGAAGAGTAGAATAGGAGGTAGACTAGAAACGGAGGAAATTTTGTTCGAAGCTGTATTCGCCGAAGAAGGGTAGGCTTTGATAGTAGTAGCAGGACGACCTGGATGAGGGACGGAAAAAAACGTAGAGTGAGAAGCAGAAGAAATTAGGCAGCTAAAGGTGAGAACAGTATTTGCAGTATGATTCGAAGACCTAATAGTAGGAAGATGACAGTTTGGACAGTTGCGGCGAGAAACTTCCTTATATCCGCAACCATAACAATGGAGTACTTGAGGACGAGTAAAGCTAGTCGAAACATGACCAGGTTTATTGCAATTAAACCATACGACCTGACGAGTATAAGCAGAACTAGGAAGAAGAACAGTATAATGTACGGAAGAAGTATCGGATCTACTGTAGGCGTCAGAGAAATCTTAATAACTCGGTCATGTGAAGCAAAACTATTTTCCTCCTTAGTAGCACACTTAAGCAAAATCCGGGGGTTCAGAATGTTGAATCAGTAAATTGGACAACGGCTTCCAGTTCGAAAACTTATGTCGGTAAACCACGATACCAAAGTAACGCTATAGCCTTGAACAAGTCTACTGTAAACTCAAACAACTGCAATTCTGACACATGGTGAGTTCGTCAGTGTTTTTCGACTGGTCTCAAAAAAATCATGTACGGTAAGAGTGTTCGGGTCACCAGAAAATTTCAAGTTCCACTCCCACACAGGAAGATTTTGGTAGGAAGCCGAAAAAGAAGTCGTTTTGAATACGAACAAGAAAGAAATTGGTAGAAAGTAACTAAATAAAGGCTAACCGTAACTCGAGAGAAGCCAAAAGAAAATAAAATTATTGCGAATACATGACAATTTAAAACATATCCGACGGATAAACGTCGGCAACACTAGTAGCAGCGAAACAACAAAATAGAATAGGGCTGTAGAATAAAAGAAAAATCGGTGGAAAAAACTCTATACGGGACGGGGAGAGCAAAATGTACAGAGAGGGAAGGAAGATAAAATTTTTGGGCGCCAGCGTTTTCAATGGAGTAGGATTATTGGCGAAAACACAAGTCCAATAATCTAAAATTAACTAACCAATAATAGTGAGCGATCACGAAAGAAACCATAACTAAAATTTAAGGAGCTCGAACACGCACAAGAAATAAAGAAACAAAATAAATACTAGTTCAAACGTAAGGGAAGAAAACAAAAGTAGTATCAGGCCGAGAAGTAAAACAATTGGGGCAGAAATTAAGCGAAACAAAATTAAAGCGAACGCTAACCAAAACCAAAATCGAAGCAAAGTTAAGCCAACGTTACTCAAAACAAAATCGGGATACAAAAAATTAACTAAAACAAACTCGCAGCCCCACGTCTGGGCGTCAGAAATCATGCTACATACCTAGACGTAGCCGGAAGAAAAGTAATTATCGGGCTAACTACCAACCGCGGACAGTGGGGGGATTTGCCTACATACCAAACAGAAACAAAAAACACTTTGCCACGACTATCTATTAACAATGAAAATAAATTCAAATTTCTTGATTCACAAGTACAAAGAAAAGTATTAAATTTAAGTTATATTCTTCAGAACAAATTTTATAAAGGATCCACAAAGTGCGCATTTTGTAGCTAACAGGTAATAAAAATCATTAAAAAAATGCTTAGATTTTCTCAATAGCAAGTGTGTTAAATTAAAGTATTAAATGTGCACCAAGGTGTAGTTAGAATTAAAGAAAGATAACCAGAAGCACTAGCGAAGCTAGCTTCTAAACATGGATGGTGAACTGGTTTCACAACATCAACCGCTGATAAATAAGGATCCTCGATATACGTAAAAGAAAACGAGTCACATACCTCTATGCGTCGGGATGCGTATCTTGCAAACCGCCGGGGGTGAGTCAGTATTGCAACGCCATGGTCGTCAGGGTTCATTCACCCTGCCATCGTAATTATAACAGCGACCCAAAGATAAAAGGCAGCTGGTGCTTGGCAACGAACAGGTGGGCCTACGCGAAGAAAGAACTCATTTGGTCTCCAGCAAAAAAAGCTAAAAAAAGAATCAGATTAGAATGGGGACGCGCAGGGAGCCTCACCGAATACACGCCAGACACCTCCTAGTTGTCGAACAGAAACACGTGCATCGTTTTTGAAAAACGGTGACTAATAAATGTAGAAAATATTTTGACGTACAAGCTGTAGAATCAAATTCAACAATGGTTCAAAAAACACGGAGTCGAACTGCAAATCCTAGCTTATCGAAGCGCGGTAAAACGGGAAAACCAGGTTTTTACCGGATAGTGCGCGACCTTATTTCTACAAGTCATTACATGGAAACAATAGAGAAAACCATTGTACGGCGGTCGTAAGGTATACTAAAATGAGGGGTGCCTAAAAACAGGATATAACTATTTACTTGTAGCATAAACTGGTCGTTTCGAAATGAGTTCAAAATAAAAATTTGTAACAAGCGTACTTGTAAATAGGATGTTGTCAAAGAATTTAAGAGATTACGGTTTACCTAAAACAAGGCATAGACCATTTAATTTATCGATTAAATTTTCGTTGTAAAAGAGAAAGGATTAGAGTTGAGGAATTTATTCGATAGCGTGTTTATTATTAATTATGTTGTAAATCAACGCAACAGCATAAACCGCAAAAAATTTTTAAAGCGGATTTGCTGGCTGAACAATATGGACATAAGTTGTTAAGATTGCTTCCGTATCACTGCATATTCAATGCAATTGAAAATGTATGGGTTGGGAGTAAGAGCTACTACAACCGACACGCTGGAAGAGATGGGAGATCTGTTGAAAACTGTTTACAGATGTGAAAAGAAGCATTAGGGAAAATAACACCAAAGACTTGGGCACATTCGATAGAACATGGAGAAAAAATTATCAAAGATTGGTGGGAACGTGAGATCAAATTTGATCAAGAAGATAATGCACCTATAATTATTAACGTTGGTGATGGTGATGACAGTGATTCAGATTATCAATCAAATTAAACTAGTCAACCAAACGCATGGCTACTTAGAATTAAAAAAGCTTTTTCACGATGTACTTCTAATTTAATTATAACTATCTTAAACTTTATGTATAATAAACAAGTACAACAATATATATTTTATTGTTAAATTACAAGCTTTTAATACTCGTTAAATTCTTGAGTGACTTGTCTTTAAAACATGGGCTGCGAATTCTTCTTCAGGATATTGGATTTTAGGTTTCCTAACAGCTTCTACAGCTTTCAATTTCAATGGTTGTAATAAACACACTGGTGACGAACTGGTCAATACTACACTAGCTTAAACTTTGAGGTGCTTAATACAGGTAAGGTCAAAGTCTTTATATTACACCAATCTACAAAAAATGGTAAATTGTATATTGAATTATTTGTTTAAAACTACTCCGTTACCTGCAACAATTATATGGTCTCGAAGAGTAATAAAGCAAATGCCTATTTTTTGAAAAATTTTTGCCCTTTCATACTTTTGTATATTTACCAAACTGCTGTTTATATCTTTAAGAATTTCATCGAAATGATTAGTCGTTGAACCTTTTGGTTATAAGGTTTTCATTTTTAGCTTATGACACTGACTGTGGAGATAACTTGCAATTTTGGATTTTTACTGGGAACATTAACAATCCTCTAACAGTTATTCTTTTTTTGAATAATGGCATACTTCAACAACAGAATTCAAGTTTTTTCATTTAAAGCCTTTATCCTTATACATTGTTTTAGTTGTTGGAAATACTTTGCAAACATGACATATTCAATCCACTTGCATACTAATAATCAGAAGTAAAATGATCACCACAAATTTTAGGGTGATTTGAAAGTGTTAAAGTCTTGTTAAATTCTTCGTTTGCATTGTACATAACATAACTTTAGTCTTTGTAGATGGTTTTAGGAAATCTAAAAGATTATTTTAAAGTGATATATCTTAATTATTCAAAGTTAATGAGAATTTTACTTACAAATGGAATTGTGATTTTGTTTTTTTTCTTTTACGATGTGTGTAATCAAAACGTTTAAATTATAATTCCAATAACATAACCTCTTGGATAACTGTGGTTATTATTCCGTGTCTGGTATAATATACTAATTGCCATAAAATTAGGAGCATTAGAAATACGCAACTAAATTTAAAATATGCTCAGTGGTAAAAATATAAAAGTAAATATTGTTAATTAATAACTTCAATCTGCTATGTTGTCGACAGAAATTTATCCTAAAAAATACTTTTTAAAAAGTAACAAATCACATTCATCATCTGCTATTAAATATTTTCAACCTCTGTATTCTACCAATGGCGTTATTATAGTTATGTAGCAATAGGATTTTGGTAGAGGCAACGTCGCTACAATTTGACGTCACAAATGGTAATGATGCAGGTCTATTTAGAAATTGCAAAGACGATTGTAACAACATACGCTGTAGAATATAAGACGAGTAAGGTAAAGAAGAGTAAGTTGTCGCATATCCTACCTTAATTACCGGTATGTTAATAGAAGTCTTTAAATTGAATACATGTCGTTGTTAATACAACATAGCGTAACCTTAGTTTACGTTCAGCTGACTAATCTTGATGCGTACGTATATGGTTAATGACGTAAATGAATTCCTTTGTGATTTCTAATATACTTACCGGTTTTGTATGAAAGCTGAGTTTAAAAGCCTCTTTAACATATAAATTATACCAAACCGAGTGGGTATATAATTAATACAAGAATAAACTTAAAAGTAATACTCTTGAACCAGAAATAATATATAATTGTAATTCAGACTTAAATTTGTTGTTCTATTAATTAAAGAGCATGCGGAAGAATCAAGACACGTTTATTAAGGAAAAGACAGGTTTTAAATTAAGCAAACAAGCGTTTACCGGAAAGTAATAATGCATGCAAAAATGCGTTTTGAATAATATTTACGAAGCTATTCTACATTCACATTGAAATAATTCAAACTTGACCATTAATATAACGGTCACTTTAGCAGTGGAGTAACAAAAACTCGCAAGGCTCATAAAATGCAATAGAAAATTACATGTAAATTTACAATTTACATCTAGAAGTATACGAGGGTGGATAAGGATCCCTATAACAAGCAGAAAAAATAATAAACTTACTTTTAAACATCAGTAACGCTTGACCGTGATTTTGAGGTAGAATTTTGAAGCTTTTTATATAATTATAATTACTTAGTCCGGACTGGTCATTGGGCAAATCGCGTAAATGTCCGATGAGTCGTTAGTTAACGAACCGCTAGATTCTAATTCTATATATTTGATTTTCTAAGATATTAAAAATCGCAAAGTCGTAGATTTACAAAATAAAATTTTTACAACTTGAAACGGAACGTCAAATATGAATGATTGTATTGTGATGCATATCCCATGTTTCAAATTAAATAAAACAACAATTATTTTACCAAGAACGCTTTTAATATGTCTTTTCCATGAAGAGGTTTATATTTTATTTAATGCAAACCAACAAATGTACAGTTCCGTGGCTTAGTTGGTTCGCGTTTGTCTACTAAGCCAGTAGATATGTTACTTTCGTAAGAGCACAAAAAGTGTCATGTTTACATTTTTTTTTCTTATTGAAAAATTTAAGGTCCATTCTGGTAATTTTTGCCAGAAACAAGTCATTCCCTCAGCGCGACCCTTATATTCAACGCGCTTTATATAGGAATTCTGACGTAGCTCGATCCTCACTCGATGCTTACTTGATCTGCTACTTTAGCACCTTAGTTTTAAACAGGTCTAGAATTGTCTAAGAAAAAAATCCTTCAGCTCCGGAATTCAAACCCTGGTCGCCGGCATGCTAGGTGAATAGTTTAACCATTGGACCACATACGTAGATGAGAAGTACAGCTAAAACGTTCTAACTATAATAACAAATTGAGTTAATATATGCCAGTGTTTATTAAAAATCAGACAAGAGCGCTAAATTTTCGTCGTGTTATCCGTACTTAAATTACATCTAAAACCGTTATTATAATTATTGTAGTTGCCCCTATTGAAATTTCCCCCTTAGTTGTTATTACTCCGTTGATAAATAAATCTATCCGTTTCCACACTTCTTTGTGTTCTCACAAAATTCACAGGTTGACTTCTTATTCTACTTTCCACCCTACGGTTCGGTTCCAATTTATCATATCGCTGCAAATATTCCAGAAATACATCCCGGTCTACGATGTTTTGAAGTGCGATATATTGTCTCACTTCCGCTTCAAAATGCCCTGCCAAATATTTTATTATTTGCTTTTCCTCTAAGGGAGGATCTAGTTGCTTTGCGATGCTAAATTTTTTTTATAGCATACAATTCCCGTATCATTCCTAAATCATGATTATAAGTAGGATTGGGGGATTCTAGCGCAGCGCCTCCTCCTCCTCACTTCTCCTCCTCCTCCTCACTCCTCCTCACTCCTCCTCCTCCTCACTCCTCCTCGCTTGTGGACCAAATAGTTTTCTTCGACTAGCCATTTTCATCTTTCGAGATAAATATATCGTGCATTTTCATCTTAGCATTCTCATTTGCTCCCACATCTGAACCAAATAGCTTTCTTCGTCTAACCAATGCATCTTTTGAGATAAATTTTTCAGATAGCATCACCCCCAAAGGAGCTACCCTCATTTTAATATTTCTTACCTGTAGCAACTTTTGAGCGTTCTTATAAATTTTTTTTAGCCATGCGTTACATTAAATTAGCTTAAAATTTTACGTAGAATTCGAATCTGTAAACAGATTTGAAATCGGACCATACCCTGCAAAGTTATACCCCTTTAAAGCTTTCAAACCTCTAAATTTTGCTCTTTGCTCTATAAGCAAAACTAACAAATAGTTTTCTTTGTCAAACCAATGCATCTTTTGAGATAAACTTATCTTGTTTGGTATCAATCAATATTAGAATTTTCTCTGCTACCCAAATCTCTTTAGATTTTTCAGATATCATCATCCCCCCAGGGAGCTACCCCAATTTTAAAATTTCTTACCTGTAGCGATTTTTGACCGTCCGCATAAATTTTTTATACATGCGGGACATCAAATTAGTCTACAATTTTACGCACAACCCGAATCTGCAAACAGATTTAAAATAGGACCACGCCCTGCAAAGTTACACTTTAAAGCCCTCAAATCTCATTAAAATTTTTGCTCGTCTTTGACATATGCTTAAACCAAACATCTCCAAAAGTCAAAAACCGTGGAGATTTTAGAAATGAGTCCTTTATAAAGCCATAAGTGTTTAATATTTAAAACCATTTTTCAAACGGTGATGCACTGTTTTTCAGAATATCGCAAAAACCCATGACTTTTAAAATTTTTCTGGTTTAACATTTTCCTGAATAAAGTACGTCACAAATTATGCTCAATGCTGAATAGTCGGGAAATACGTAGACGAGAACAAACTAATTGCTTTACAATTATGTGACGTATAGTGAAAGTAGCGTAAACCTTTCTTTTTTATTAATTAGCGGCTATATGATTTGAAAAATACAATAGATATGCTCAATGCTAAATGCTTGGAGAATACAAGTCGTTTCAAATCAATTTCTTAACGAGCATGGGCTATCTAAATTACATATGAAAGCTGTATATAATTTCTTTTCTTGGACTTTCTATTAATTATGTTTGTGTATTAGAAATTGATGAATAATTGCTGGATACAAATTTTAAATAAACACTTTAAACCTTTACTAAGGGAACACCAAACTTGTTGTATACAGAATACTTACTAATAAAGCAATTTAATTTTAAATAACTTCTACGCCATATTTTTCGAAAATGGCAGGCTTGAATATTTTCTTTGGAAACAATCGAAGATTGCCGAAGACACTCGAAGAGTGCACAAACGCGGTCACTAAATCACAATTAATAATCGTCTTTATAGGTTTAACATTTCTACCATTACCCAATGACTTTAATTTCTTATTGGAGAGAATCCTTATTCTCCCACGCACTGCTGCGTAGTTGCATGCCTACCCCTTTTGGGGATATATGCTCGTTATAGGTTGTAAGACCCTCGGTTTTGCTTAACTACACTTTGTGAGACTCCTTTAATCTTTTTAATCGTGTCCTTCTCGCGTACAATACAGTAGGACTTAGCCTTACTACCAACAAATTATAATACTAGACCCACATTAAAGTTGTCTTTGAATTTCTCTACAATTTTTTGTTAACATGCGGTATATTGTATTTATTATTTGCGAGGTACACCACTTTAAACCTAAAAATAAAAACAAGATAGTTTAATACGTCTATTAATAATTTTTGCTAATGTTGGCGATACAAATATGTAAAATCAAACTTTATCAAGAAAATATAATGTTTTTAATAGAATACATACATGTATTGATAACATCTATAAACCGCTGTGGTAACCAGAGTCTGGCGAATCTGGGATAGCCAAATCTCTAAACATTTGCGCAAGCGATTGCCTTGCAGTTGCATCTTTTAAGTACTGGATGGGGAAACATTTAATAAGTTCCAACACTGTCAAGTAATTTAAATTGCTGCAATCATTAGACAGAGAAATACTAGCACTGCTCTCTCCCTTTTATAACGTTTGAACCTTTTCTTCCTCCGTCGTATTTCCACAAACTTTTTTTATATCACCAACAAATTTTTCGTAAAATTCTGGAAAGTTTCTACACCTTAACTCAGCCATTTTAAAACAGATTAATTCTCGCAAATTTAATAGATTGATGCACTCGTACACAGGTAGCACAATAACATTCCGATCTTTCGTAATCTCCATATTATATAAATTCTCTTTTTCAAAATTGTTCAACAGCCATATACTTCTATTAAAGGCTGTGCTCAGCTGCAATTTGAAATCTTGATCCAATTGTATGTCAACAACATCGTTTCCAGTAGTCAAACCATTTAATCTGACTTGTTTTGAGTCTTGAGCAAATTGGTGAATTTGAAATTCCACTTGAAAAGTACACAATTTCTTCCAATCGAAGTAAGAGAATGTTATCGTAGAATCAGCACACATACCACTACAGCAAATCACTTGGATGACAGGTTGAAGACCACCATATAAATCAAAACCAACTTCTATTATATGGTGATGATAATTTGGAGGAAATTCGCCTAACCTATAGGTTGTCTTACCAACTAGTTGGTTGATATTTAATTGTGGTACTCGCACATCACTTGTAACGTCAACACAAGAAAAATCCATCTTTAACTTATAATTTTAATCAAACTCGACGATACTTTGACGACTAATGCACTGGAACATGGCTCTCTCGCCTTTTATGCCGATGGTCGAGCGTGCACAGCTCCTTATTATGTTAGTTGGCGTTATATGCAAGTCATGACTGGAAAAGTGACGCGTATAATTGTTTTATAGTGGGTTTTACCTGTATGTATTTAACCACCAACACCATTTTTAGAATTATTAAACAAAATTACTCTTAGCAGTATTTTTAATATACCGTCGTGTAAGATTTCAATTATTATTGTGTTTTTCCTCAGGTTCTCAAATCCTTCGGAATTTTTTTCAAATCGAATGACCCCTTACTGATTTGCAGATTAACCTTTTGCAACCACCGTATATAATTCACCTTTAATCTATTTCTAAACGTTATCGCTCTGTCTTTTGAGATAAACCCATGGTGTAACCTATAAAATTAGTATAGAATTTTCCTGGGGAATTGAAATTAATTATCACGTCTTTTAAAATTAGTTCCAACAAAGACGTGTATATATTGTATTAATATTCAAAAACCTATCAGCAAAACACCTTTGCATTTTTATTTAGATTTAGCTCGCTAATATAGTTAAACTCGAAAAATATTTATTAGTAGCTAGAATTGTTAAAATTTTCAATTAGTAAATCCACATACAAACGATTAAACCAAAAGGTATAATATATATATTAATTCTGCACGGTGAGCTAGAAAGTGGTTCGATAATCTATTTTAAATGTAGTTCAACATAAGACGTATATTCTAAATAAATTTAGTGAAATGTATGATCATTAGCCTTGCATTGTTTTGTCGATGACGTCTGACTATTAATTTCATAAAAGCACTTTCCACAATTCTAGTTAATATACGGGAATACACATTCTATAATTTGATTTAAATTCGGTTAATGTAAGGACAAATTATACTTATACTTTCTCTATGTACATAAATACGAGGAAATGATACCAAAAGTTCATTTTAAGTTTATTTTTGTAAAACGTAAAGTCGTTTATAGTGTAATTAATAGTAATACAAAATTTTCCGTCTTTGAAAATTTCGTGTGAGGACTATCGACAAAGAAGAGTAAGTCTTAGTTTGAATTTTGCAAACGTAGAAGAAATTAATATTTACATGTATAATTCAAAAACTGTTAATCAATAATTTTTTCTAGAATAAACATCTTAAGTATTGCGTGCAGTGTGTGCAAAAATGTTTTTACTGGATGTGATGCCATAGAAACACACAACGAAAGGCACATCGAGATGGTTTATTTCCAGGAGGAACTAAAAATTACAGCCAATGAGTGGGAACAAATTAAGGATTTGGAAAACCAATCGACCGCAGCGCATAAAAAACGTATAAACGCCGCAATTCAGTTAGAACGAACCAAGTTACTATTTGAAAAACCATACACCATAACAAAATCTTCTTCCAAAATCATAATTGTAGGCCTGAACCCGTTCGACGATTACAAAATAATTTTTAGATTTGTTGACACCATTTCGCAGAGCGTACTTGATGTATCCCTCAACGTATTTAGGAAGTTTATATCAAATCTTCCACACATTATACGCACTATGGAAGTTGGCATGCGAAATCAGATATGCAAATTCGACAACTTGCGTTTTTATTTAAATAAGAATTGTTTAGTGAAGATGGTGACATTTGATGAGAATTATATGTTATTTACCAAAGGAACTTTAGAGCACTTTTTAGGGGTATTTCAGATCGCTCTCAACCATGCTAATACTTTAAAAGAACTAACAGAAAAGGGTACTCCTAATATAGATCTGTATCTGTTTCTGTTAGATGTCGCAATGGAAAGATTTAATAGGAATGATGTCTTACAGAATCTCGCACATGATGTAATTAAAAGCAAATACAGTAATAGTGATATTGGGGTCATATTATACGAATTTATAAGAACCTACCCAAGATTGTTTGTAAACAGTATTTGTAAACAAGTTGAGTATATGGAAGAATACAACAGGTTTCCATTCCATGCATTTACGAGCGATGTTTAAATTTTAAGCCAAAGACTGAAAATTTTGTAACACTATTAATTACACTTTTGTTTTCTTATACGTTTCTAAATTGTTGTATTTCAACTACAGATATTAATAGCTGTCAATAAAATTATGTTATAGTTTTAAATAAAACGATTCTGATTAATAATTTTGTAAAACGTTTATAACACCCTTTTAAAAAATAATACACTTCTTTGTTATAATTCTTTTCATAATTACTTAGATACCCATTTCAGTTGCGTGGACATTTGAAAAATTAAACAATACCAATGTATGCTTTATATTTTAAAACATAAACAAGCTACTATATACAAAAATAATTTCTAAATTCACATCATTCATTTCTTATGATAACAGTTGTGGTGGTTAAATTTTTATTTTAAAACTTACAATTTAGTATATATTCCATTTGAATATCTGCCAACAGTTTTATAAACCCCATCTCCTCGACTATTTCCATAAAATCATCCAGATCCTCGGGCATTGATAACACTGCAGTACAGTGCTGTATTGCTTCCTCGTATGACTGACACATAAGACATTTTTCTCCTTGTATCGAAAAGCGTTGCCCACATTCTGCTTTTTTTACTCGTAGAGCATTGCGAAATCTTCGAATAACCTCCCCAAAGTCTTTATACATATTTGTTATATCGTCTCTTTAAACTGTACAACAAATAATAACTTCTACGCGAACAGTCCTTTTATATGAGCTACTCCTATTCGGATATGTACCGATTGCACCCGATTTGTGTGCACGCACGAAACAACCTGCATGGAATGTATTCTATGAACAAAATCATTACATTTCTTAAGAAAAATGCTAAGGACTTTAAAAATAATTATAACTCTTGTTAGACCTCTAGCCTTTAGATAAACGTTATTATTTTAGGTTGTGTCACTGTTTTCTAAATCAATTTCCTACATACTTTTCCTAAACTATGCGTATCAATTAACGGTTATACTTTACTCCATAAACCGACTTGTATATATTTTCGTATTCGTCGTATTCGTCTAGCTAACACGTCCGTATAATCAAGATGTACAGGCTCGTCGTCAACTGGTAACTTAATCTTTTTTAAAAGCTAGCCTTTGTTTTCAACTTTAACGCATGTTGTAGGTGTGGGGAATTTTTCCGCTATTCCTTGTGACTAGGAATCGGTGATTTGCAAGGGATCAATCAATTGTTTGTGCACCTCTTTGAATTTTTGTAGAGATGTAGTACCTCCCTTTCTTGTATGCCACAAAGTTCTTTCGTACAGAATCCTGCATAAAATGAAGCTTACGTTTATTTACAATAAAATTGTTAACGTTCGTCATCATCGGACTCTGGATGGGAACTAACTTTTTTTTTTTGAATAATGTCAAATATTTATATACTCGTCGAAATTCTTCCTATATCGACCATTATCCAAATCAAAATTTTTCACAATAGTTATAAAATTATGTTTTGAGTCACCCCCACCCCAACACTGTAAGCACATTTCTTTAAATTTCGGATATGTCATGTCACCACTTATATGATCCGAAAAGATATGGCGAAGGTTTGTGTCATCCTGTTTCCATAATGCGATTACATTGGCGTTATCTCTGAGTCTATGTTTTAAGGCGCTAGCGTAAGTTTGACATAGATAGAACGAATCTATTGCTTAATGTCGACCGAACGAGAAAAACTGAATGATTTTACTTTGCTCGTTTGCAGGTATATCATCGAAAACCATAATTGAATCTTCTTTGGTATCTCCGGGTTCGATCAAATCATCGTAATGTTCAAACTCATGGTACCCAATTTCTTCTTTTAATGGTGTAAAAACGTTTCTTAACAATTCGTATTTCGGTTGATATAAACTCTTCTAAAATACATAGACATTTTGAAATCTAAGACCGTTCTCGTGCAAGATCAGAGATATTAAAGCGTTGGTCTTCCCACAACTCGATGGTCCCACGAATATAGCTCGTATGTTAGACGGGAACAATGGACCATGTTTACCATCCTCTCTTGCACTAGCAATAGCAAAG
The DNA here is from genome assembly GCA_036346225.1 of Platerodrilus igneus. Taxonomy (NCBI): domain Eukaryota; kingdom Metazoa; phylum Arthropoda; class Insecta; order Coleoptera; family Lycidae; genus Platerodrilus; species Platerodrilus igneus. The sequence continues at coordinate 14,590 of JARFIW010001538.1, forward strand.
TTATCATAATTTTGTATAGGTATTTTAACTTCTGGTATAACATCTCTGGATGCATCGTTGGAATTATGTAATTTCTTCACGTTCTGCAACCTTTTAACATATCTGCATAACGTTGTTCTAGGTATATTATATTTTTTACTAGCAGCGTAGAAACTCGAGCCATCCAGGATATCCTCTGCTGCTTTTGTAATAGATTGTTTGGAGCACCACTGATTGCTTGAATGCGACATCTTTCGAAAAATGTCTTACTATAACTAAGCTCAACCCAAAACTACTTCCTTATATACCAAATTTAATCTCCCTGCTCACATAACCACATGATCATATGACCACATGACCATATGACCACATGACCACATGACCATATGACCACATGACCATATGACCATATGACCACATGACCACATTAGCACTAATTGCTTTTTAATGCGTTTTTCCATTAAAATCCCATTAGCATTAATTGCTTTTTAATGAGTTTTCCCATTAAAAACCCATTAGCACTAATTGCTTTTTAATGCGTTTACCATTAAAATCTCATTAGCACTAATTATATACAGCTTTCATATGTAATTTAGATAGCCCATGCTCGTTAAGAAATTGATTTGAAACGACTTGTATTTTCCAAGCACTTAGCATTGAGCATATCTATTGTATTTTTCAAATCATATAGCCGCTAATTAATAAAAAAAAAAGGTTTATGCTACTTTCACTATACGTCACATAATTGTAAAGCAATTAGTTTGTCCTCGTCTACGTATTTCCCGACTATTCAGCATTGAGCATAATTTGTGACGTACTTTATTTAGGAAAATGTTAAACCAGAAAAATTTTAAAAGTCATGGGTTTTTGCGATATTCTGAAAAACAGTGCATCACCGTTTGAAAAATGGTTTTAAATATTAAACACTTATGGCTTTATAAAGGACTCATTTCTAAAATCTCCACGGTTTTTGATTTTTGGAGATGTTTGGTTTAAGCATATGTCATAGACGAGCAAAAATTTTAATGAGATTTGAGGGCTTTAAAGTGTAACTTTGCAGGGCGTGGCCCTTTTTTAAATCTGTTTGCATATTTGGGTTGTGCGTAAAATTGTAGACTAATTTGATGTCCCGCATGTATGTGGACGGTCAAAAATCGCTACAGGTAAGAAATCTTAAAATTGGGGTAGCACCCTGTGGGATGATGCTATCTGAAAAATCTAAAGAGATTTAATGTATTGCATGACTAAAAAAAATTTATAAGAACGCTCAACAGTCGCTACAGGTAAGAAATCTTAAAATGAGGGTAGCTCCCTTGAGGGTGATGCTATCTGAAAAATTTCTAAAGATTCGGGTAGCTGAGAAAATTCTAATAATAATTGATACCTAACAAGATAGGTTTATCTCAAAAGATGCATTGGTTAGACAAAGAAAACTATTTGGTTCAAATGTGGGAGCAAATGAGGATGCTAAGATGAAAATGCACGATATATTTATCTCGAAAGATGAAAATGGCTAGTCGAAGAAAACTATTTGGTCCACAAGTGAGGAGGAGTGAGAAGGAGGAAGGAGTGAGAAGGAGTGAGGAGGAGTGAGCAGGAGGAGAAGGAGTGAGGAGGAGGAGGCGCTGCGCTAGAATCCCCCAATTCTACTACTATCATATTTACCCATAATCAAATCATCTCTTACTTTATACTGTTGGTTATCTCTCCAAAAGTGCATTAAAAATTTATGTTCGAATTCCTGGAAAGTTTCTAATTCGCTCTCTATTAAACCAAACCATATTTCTGCGCTCCCTTTTAACATTATATTGACTAAATTTAATTTATATTGCTCGTCCGTTGATTGCTGTATTAGTGTTTTAATATTATTCAAAATTAATTTTGTATTTATCGCACAATTCTTCTCAACCTCTTGTACTTTTGTATCTAAATTCGTAGTTCTCCCGTTTGTCTCCCTTTCGCATGTCTTTTGGCTTGATTTAACTGTCATAACCTCGTTCTTCACGTAATCAACATCCTCCATAATCCTTACAATTTTACTCTGCATCTGTAATTTCATTTCCATAATTGTTGATTAGTGTCCCTTAAGCCATCGCTTAAAAGCTTTATTTCCAAGCCTAATTTTTTCCCCAAATTAGACAAATTTTGCTGATTTTCATTAATTTTTGTTGTCATGAGTAGGGAGTTATGGGGGGTTCGGGAACCACATTTGCTCCAACATTCACATTTGCTCCCACATCTGGACCAAATTACATGTAAATTCCCATAAGGAGCAAATGTGGAGATAAATCTTCTAGGAGCAAATGTGAAGATGAATCTCCTAGAAGGAAATGTGGAGATGTAAATTCTCATAAGGAGGAAATGTGGAGATGAATCTCCTATGAGGAAATGCGGAGATGAATCTCCGTTTTCATCAACTAGCCATTGCATCTTTCGAGATAAATATTTCTTGCATTTTCATCTTAGCATCCTCATTGCTACCACATGTGAACCAAATAGTTTTCTTCCACTATCCATTTTTCATCTTTCGAGATAAATCTATCTTGTTTGGTATCAATCAATATTAAAATTTTTCCAGCTACCCAAATCTCTAGGAATTTCTTAGATTGCTTCATCCCCCAGAGAGCTACCCTCATTTTAAGATTTTCTGCTGGTAGCGATTTTATGGTCGTCCTTAGAAATTTTTTAGACATACGACACATCAAACTAACCTAGAATTTTATGCAAAATTTGAATCTGCAAACGGATTTAAAATCTAACCACTCCCTGCAAAGTTATACCCCTTTAAAGTCCTAAACCTCTAAATTTTGCTCTTTGCTCTATAAGCAAACCTAACAAATAGTTTTCTTCGACTAGCCATTGAATCTTTCGAGATAAACCCATCTTGTTTAGTATCAATTAATATTAGAATTTTCTCAGCTACCCAAATCTCTAGGAATTTTTTAGATTGCATCATCTTCCAGAGAGCTACCCTCATTTTAAGATATTTTATCGGTAGCGATTTCTGACCATCATAAAATTTTTAGATATACGACACATCAAACTAACCTAGAATTTATGCAGAATTAGAATCTGCAAACAGATTTAAAATCCGACCACCCCTTACAAAGTTACACTTTTAAAAGTCTCAAACCTCAAAATTTTTGCATGTTTTAAACAACCATTTCCTGAGAAATCTAAAACTGCGGGAATATTAAAAATGAGTTCTTTATAAGCCATAAGTGTTTAATATTCTAGGTTAGTTTGATGTGTCGTATGTGTAAAAATTTTATAAGGATGGTCAGAAATCGCTGCTTGCAGAAAATCTTAAAATGAGGGTAGCGCCCTGGAGGATGATGCAATCTAAAAAATTCCTAGAGATTTGGGTAGCTGAGAAAAATCTAATATTAATTGATACGAAACAATATAGGTTTATCTCGAAAGATACGATGGCTAGTGGGAGAAAACTATTTGTTAGGTTTGCTTATAGAACAAAGAGCAAAATTTAGAGGTTTAGGACTTTAAAGGGGTATAACTTTGCAGGGGGTGGTTAGATTTTAAATCCGTTTGCAGATTCAAATTTTGCATAAAATTCTAGGTTAGTTTGATGTGTCGTATGTCTAAAAAATTTCTAAGGACGACCATAAAATCGCTACCAGCAGAAAATCTTAAAATGAGGGTAGCTCTCTGGGGGATAAAGCAATCTAAAAATTCCTAGAGATTTGGGTAGCTGAAAAAATTCTAATAGTGATTGATACCAAACAAGATAGGTTTATCTCGAAAGATGAAAAATGGATAATCGAAGAAAACTATTTGGTTCAGATGTGGTAGCAATGAGGATGCTAAGATGAAAATGCAAGAAATATTTATCTCGAAAGATGCAATGGCTAGTTGATGAAAACGGAGATTTATCTCCGCATTTCCTCATAGGAGATTCATCTCCACATTTCCTCCTTATGAGAATTTACATCTCCACATTTTCTCCTAGGAGATTCATCTCCACATTTGCTCCTAGAAGATTTATCTCCACATTTGCTCCTTATGGGAATTTACATGTAAATTTGGTCCAGATGTGGAAGCAAATGTGAATGCTGGAGCAAATGTGGTTCCAGGACCCCCCATAACCCCCTACTCATGACAACAAAAATTAATGAAAATCAGCAAAATTTGTCTAATTTGGGGAAAAAATTAGGCTTGGAAATAAAGCTTTTAAGCGATGGCTTAAGGGACACTAATCAACAATTATGGAAATGAAATTACAGATGCAGAGTAAAATTGTAAGGATTATGGAGGATGTTGATTACGTGAAGAACGAGGTTATGAGAGTTAAATCAAGCCAAAAGACATGTGAATGGGAGACAAACGGGAGAACTACGAATTTAGATACAAAAGTACAAGAGGTTGAGAAGAATTGTGCGATAAATACAAAATTATTTTTGAATAATATTAAAACACTAATACAGCAATCAGCGGACGAGCAATATAAATTAAATTTAGTCAATTCAATGTTAAAAGGAAGCGCAGAAATATGGTTTGGTTTAATAGAGAGCGAATTAGAAACTTTCCAGGAATTCGAACATAAATTTTTAATGCAAAGAGCAAAATTTAGAGGTTTAGGACTTTAACGGGGTATAACTTTGCAGGGGTAGTTGGATTTTAAATCCGTTTGCAGATTCAAATTCTGCATAAAATTCTAGGTTAATTTGATGTATCGTATGTCTAAAAAAATTTATAAGGACGGGACAAAAATCGCTACCAGCAAAAAATCTTAAAATAAGGGTAGCTCTCTGGGGGATGATGAAATTTAAGAAATTCCTAGAGATTCGGGTAGCTGAGAAAATTCTAATATTAATTGATACCAAACAAGATAGTTTTATCTCGATAGATGAAAAATGGATAGTCGAAGAAAACTATTTGGTTCAGATGGGGGAGCAAATGAGGATGCTAAGATGAAAATGCAAGAAATATTTATCTCGATAGATGCAATGGCTAGTCGATGAAAACGGAGATTTATCTCCGCATTTCCTCATAGGAGATTCATCTCCACATTTCCTCCTAGGAGATTCATCTCCACATTTGCTCCTAGAAGATTAATCTCCACATTTGCTCCTTATGGGAATTTAGATGTAAATTTGGTCCAGATGTGGGAGCAAATGTGGATGCTGGAGCAAATGTGGTTCCAGGACCCCCATAACCCCCTACTGTCATGTTTCTTATGACCTCTTTAATTTTATCCTTTCTATTATTTAACGCTAATAAAATTGACATCATTCTCGATTCTTGTGTGGTCTGCTCTTTCTCGCTGCGACTCCTTTATAATACTCTCCCTGCAAGTTCAGCCTGTGTATCTTGCAGGATTACACTTTCCTGAGATCCTATCCTCACCCCTTCTCTGGCTTCCCGCATTCTTTTGTTCGTTTTAGCTGAATTATATTTACAATAAACCATAAATACTTATTTGACTTGTTAAATTTATTTGTTTTCTGCCTGCAATCCCTAATTTTAATTAATATGCAGTTTTTGAGTTTCCTCGATTTTCGCGACGGATTCCTTTATGCTTTTAGCCCCTACGTTTGCGTTATAATTTTCTTTTCTGTTCTAGCCCCTACGTTCGGGTCGTATATTTCTTTTGGTATTTTCTAGTCCCTACGATTGGGTCTCCAAATTATTTCGTGTTCTAGTTCCACGCTTGGGTTGTCTAAAACCATTATTATAATTATTGTAGCTGCCCCTATTGAAATTTCCCCCATGGTTGTGATTATTCCATCGATAATTAACTCTGTCCATTTCCACACATCTTTGTGTTCTCACAAAATTTACGGTTTGACTTCTGGTTCTATTTTCCACCCTACGGTTTGGTCCCAATTCATCATATCGCTGCAAATATTCCAGAAATACATCCGGGTTTACGGTTTTTTGGAGTGCGATGTACTACCTCGAAATGCCCTGCCAAATATTTTATTATTTGCTTTTCCTCTAAGAGAGGATCTAGTTGTTTTGCGATGCTAAATTTTCTTATTGCATACAATTCCCGGTTATTCCTGTATCGTGATTATATTTACTCATGATCAAGTCATCCCTTAGTTTATACTGTTGGTGTCCCTCCAAAAATGCCTTAAAAAATTATGTTTGAATTCCTGGAAAGTTTCTAATTCGCTCTCTATTAAAACAAACCATATTTCTGCGCCCTCTTCTAACATTGATTTTACTATATTTAGTTTGTGTTGCTTGTCCGTTGATCCCCGTATTAACGTTTTAATATTGTTCAAAAATAATTTTGGATTTAGCTTATTATCCCCATAAAATTTTGAATATTGATCTAGTGGTATGTTTGGTTGGTTTAACCTTATGGGTTCCCTAGCATGTTGCATCGTATTCCTATTAAAGTTCTCAAAGTCCGTTTTTAAATTTCCCAATTACCTATTTACAGTTTTGAACCCTATCTCACAATTCCCCTCAACCTCTTGTACTTTTGCACCTATATTCGTAATTCTCCTGTTTGGCTCCCTTTCGCATGTCTCTTGGCTTGATTTAACTCTTATAACCTCGTCCTCACGTAATCGACGTTCTCCATAATCCTCACAATTTTACTTTGCATCTGTACTTTTATTTCCGTGATCGTTTGATTAGTTTCCCTTAGACCATCGTTTAAAATCTTTATTTCCAAGCCTAACTTTTCCCTCAAATTAGCCAAATGTTGCCCATTTTCACTAATTTTTATTGCCATATTGTTTATGCCGTCTTTTGCTTCTTTTAGACCCTCACTTATTTGATTAATTACTTTATCATGCTTATCCATCTTATCATTTAATGCTAATAAAATTGACATCATCTTCGATTCTTGTGATGTCTGCTGTTCCTCGCTGTGGCTCCTTTCAAATATTCAACCTGCAGTTTCAGTTTGTGTATCTTGCAGGATTACACTTTCCTGAGGTCCTATGTTCACCCCTTTATTTTTCAACGCTTCTCTAGTTTCCCGCATTCTTTTGTCCATTTTAGCTGAATTATATTTACAATAAACCTTAAATACTAAATTAACTTTTAAAATTTATTTGTCGTCTGCCCGTAATCCCTAATTTTGATTAATAGGCAGTTTTTGAGTTTACTCGATTGTCGCGACGGATTTCTTTAGGTTTTATCCCCTTACATTTGCGTTGTCAAATTATCTTTCCGTTCTAGCCTCACGTTGTCGCGCTATATACTACTTCTTTGATTTTTTCCGTTCTAGCCTTAAGCTTGGGTTGCCAAATTACTTTTGATGATTTTCCGTTCTAGCCTCACGTTGTCGTGCCAATTTTCTTTGCCGTGATAACTTGAGCTTTGGCTCCGTCTCTCTTAATAACCTAAAATTTAATTATGCCCGACTAGCTCAGTCTAATCCACACAGAGTGTACGACATTGCGATAGCAAAGAATTTTTACCCCCCTTTTTATCTAACAGTTTCCTGCTTAAATGAGACAAACGAAATTAACCAACATTTGTATAACGACAAAAATAATATATACACTTTACAGCTTGATAATATGATTCACTAGTCGACAAAGTAAACTCTAGAATCAAAATAATAATGATATCAATTTGTTTGTCCCCAAAATAATAGCTCTCTTTAGTCAGTTTAAAGCCAGCAAAAATGATACTGTATACTATTGGAAATACCTTTGAACGTTCCATGACTTTTCCCTTTACATAAATATTCTGGTATGATAAACAAATGTAATTTACAATAAAAAAGAATAGAATGCCTTATGCTATTAGATAATGTTCTGACCTGTAGTTTTCCTTGCGTGTCTTTTTGTTTTCCCTATTCTTGGATCTGCTGCTGCGTGCTGTTAACCAGTACCCCTGGATTGTTTTCAGTTGGGTTCATTTTGTTGATTTTATATTATCGCTTGGCCAATCACCCATTCAATGCTCAGAACAATCCTCTGTTTAGTGCTCCGATGCGTAGATGCAAACCAATGTTTTTATGCAAATTTAGGTCTATGTATATTTAAATTCGGATTTATTTGCAGTTTTAGATTTATGTACCAATCTAGATTTATGTACCAATTTAGATGTGCTAATTTAGATTTTACCTAGAGTCCTAAATTATAAATATTAAAATTATGTTTAATTAATAAGCTTTCACTTACGTTTTTCAGTTAACGACAAACCTCTTTCGTATATTTTCGCTATTATTTTAATTTCAAAACTTTTCTATCACGACTTCCACGAAATATAATTATTTAATTTTTCTATGTTCACTTTACCTTTTTTTCTAATTTGAACTGCAATGAAGCGTGCTCTAGTTGAAGGAATTGGTTATCCGCGTCCTTCGGTCAAAGTTTATGGCGTGCTATAGGTTATTGTCCATATCTTGGGCTTACTTCGGTATGAATTTGATAATAACTTGTAGCAATGATGTTGTCGGTCACGTAGCATTCAAGTTCTTTATAGTGGATACCTTATAGCCCGTGAAGTTTCACCCGTCTTGGTTTGTTTTGTTGTAGAAAATTTTAATTCGACCTCTCACGTTGACAAACTTATGGTTTTTATTTTTTCAAGATAATCTTTTGAGTTTTAAGTTTACTCCATGGTAAAAATCACGTATGCGAAATTTCTTTAATGACGTAAATTGAAATGCGTTTATTTACATCCTGCGTTTCTGAAACGTGTTTGTTTGTTTGTTTGTTATTTACTTGCACTACTGCGTGTTTATTTTAGCATGATTTTCTAGCCTTCGATGCTCTTAATGCGTATTTATTTAGAATTTATGAATGTTTTGCTGGTTTAAAATGAATTTAATTGAGTACAGAGTTATTTATCTTATTGTATATATTATATATATTATTGTATTATTAAAGTATGAGCTTTCCTGCATTAATTAAATTTAACCATGATCCTTATACAGTGTGTTAAATGTTTGCTTTTTGCATAATTTGCGAATTACTTACTTTTACGATAAAATTGTTTAGTTTTCTAGCTTTTAGTACTATATACATGTAGTGGCGACCCTTCTGAACCTAGTTACTCCAAAATAACCCTATTATTATAGCAATATATATACATATATATATATATATATATATATATATATATATATATATATATATATATAGGGTAAACCATTGGTGCGAGAAAGTCCAACATCTCATTTAATATTAAATAAATTAAAAAATGTTTGAAATAAAGTTGTAGGATGCCCATCATTGCAAACTTATTACATATTTTTAAACATACAACTAATTGTGGCTGTGTAACGATCGGATTTTTTAATTGAACAATGTATTTTATACCACACTTTGATTGCTCCCTTTAAATGTTCTATGAACATAGTTTTGTTTTTTGTATTAAACACAGCGTTGCAAAGTTATGAATTTTTTATGCATTCTGAAAAAAACATTATATGATTTAAAAATGTGTAGACTTATTCACTTTTAAAATTTTTAGTTGATATTTGCAACACAGACAGACAAAAATCGTTATTTGCTAAATATACAAACATTTGGCGATTTAGTTATACAGTGTTTTCAATCCTTTTTTAAATTTTGCAAATTTCGAATAGCGAAAACTTTGCTATTTTAAATGGAATATTCTGTGTAGTATCTTGCAGGTTTGTAAGGCTATTAAATCTCTTCAATTCGTGTTTATATTATATGATCTCTAAACTAGTAGTTGTTGAGAAATTGACAATTCCGTTAAAAATTTGATGCTTTTCTCAAGTAGCGTGTAATTTTTATAAACACGTTATTAAACATGCCGTAAATTTTTTTAAGTTTGATAATGATACATTACCATGCTTGAAATTGAATCAGAAATGAGCATACGTTTTATACAAAAAAATTATCATATTGGAATAACTTTAAATAAATGAATACAATAAGGCTCATTAGCTGTACACAAAAAGTAGTAAATATTTTTTTCAAATGTTCACACGTTTTAACGGTTTAATCTATAAAGAAAATGAAAACTGCTTATTATGTAAATTTTTACGTAGAATTCAATGGCGCATACGACAATTTTAATAACACGATGGTATTGAATCTGCAAATGTTAATTAACTTTCCTTAAATATAAACCGTTAATATGACCGTAAATAAATTGCTTTTTCTTTGCTGATTACTACAGTATAGAGGTTGATATACTAATTTTCGGCAGAAACGATTTACTTTTTGTGAACATCAAAGTGACAGCGTTCACTAGAGCTGTATAACACTAACTACTTGTACAACTATCACATCGTTATTCCTTATCACACTAAATGTTGAATGATGACGAAACAAATAGAATACATAAAAAATAAGCTATAAAAACAATGCAAGCTAAAAAAACCAAAAAGAAAGACAAATTAGTTAGCGCTAATACGTGCACTACTAATATGCTATATGTTTAAAATAACCGCCATTAGGTCGTAAACACATCTTGCACTTTCTGATTAAATTACGCTGTTCCTTTTCTAGAACTTGTGGTCTTATAGTTGTAATAGATGCAGTAATACTATCATTGAGTTTTCAATGTTATGTTTTTCGGCATATGCTTTGTTTCTTACAGAACCCCAAAGAAAAATTCTAGCGGAGATAGTTTTGGTGACGTTACCGGTCATGAAGTAAGGCCTGCATTATCAATCCAATTTGGAAAATTATTAGGAAGGTATTCAGAAACGCCTGAACGTTGTGAGCAAGAGCATTGTAACGCTGATAATATTTTAAGTTTTGCAATAAATGAAGTGGCGTATTATCTAGCATTTCCTGCAATTCGTTTTGTAAGAAATTCAAATAACGTACTACGTTTAAATTATAATTATAGAAAAAATGCTCGAGTATTTAATTACCAAAAATGGTTCACCATACATTTATAGAAAATTGATACACCCTGCCTTTATGCTGTTAAATGTGGGATGTTCCTGCCTTCAACAGATTGTATTTTGTATGTTAAAACACGCCTTTATTAGTAATCTTAGATTCGTCGCTAAATATAATAGTGTGACCAAAACAAAAATTATCATTAGATTCATTATGAAACAAACTACTAACAAAGTTGTAGTCTTCTCACAGAATCTCCAAGATCTCGTGAATTGCAAACATGTGTTTTATGTGGTTTGTAGTCGTTCCCTTTTAATATCAGGGATTTTTCTGTGTGAGTAACGCACTCGGTTGCAGTTTCTCGGATCGATACTATTGTGATATTGATGTAGACAACACACGTTTTTTCATCATCACTTTTAAATTTTTTTAATGGTTTTGTAAAAGCACCAAATCTTTTTAAATCATTTTCTAATATAGAAAACAATTGCTTATTGCTTGTGTCTGTTTTCGCTCCAAGTATTTCGCATAATACATATCACTAGCAGTATCACAATTACTGTTGCAAGCAGCGTTGGACTGGCCATACAGTCGAGGTGGCATTTGCCAGCCGGGCCCCAGCCTGCGCGGGCCCCCCACGGGCCTGGGTTCCGGGGCATGCGGCAACCGTAGCACAGGGGGCCCGCGCAGCGTGGCCCCTGTGCTACGGTTGCCCGCGTGCATGTCTCGGAAACTATGCGTCGTACAAAAAAATTGTACAGTCATAATTTATAGAAAATTGCCTTGCCTACAAATATGTTAATATAACTTTTTGCCCTAAATTAAAGATTAAAGAAGTTATAAGCAAAAAATAAAAAATCCTTTTTGCTTATGTATAACTTCTCTAATTTTTAATTTAGGACAAAAAGTTATGTAAACATATTTGTAGGCAAAACAATTTGCTACAAATTATGACATAACGAATTTTTTGTAAGACGCATAAAAAAGTGTTTTTTCTTCCCTTTTTTCAAGATGGCGGTTGGGGGACAAGGGTGGCGACCCCAAAAACTTGAGGTTAAGCTTCTATTGACCCCCCACACATGTCCCTAAAATAAAATTGCGTCCTCTAATAAATGCAATACTCGGAAAATTGCCGGAAAATGATGGGAGTTTTATTTTGCTTTTTTTTATGTATTACAGTGGTTATTATTATTAATAATAATAATAGTGTTTATTCCGCCGTTTATTAAATAAACTAAAGCAAGAAACCCTACAGGAATCTGTCATGATTTCGAAGGACTGGGACTTTTTTGCTGAGGTAAGGTCGCGGAAAAAACGCGTAAAATTCGCAATTTACGCGGTTTTCTGGATCTAGCTAACACGGCACCAAGCATACGCGGCTGATTCCTAGAAGAAACGTTCTTCACGTCAGATCCGTGGCTATTATTTTTTTTAATTACAGAAGAAAACTAAAATTATGTGGCAAAAGAGGGCTGAAAAATAAAACATTTTGTCGATGAGGCACCCTCATAAATATAATAAGAAGTGAAAAAAAATTGTTTTAATTTGTCTCGCCACGGATCTGACTGCAAACCACGGATCTGCTGAGGTAAGGTAAAATTCGCAATTTACGCGGTTTTCTGGATCTAGCTAACACGGCACCAAGCATGCTGGGGCGATAGAGGTTAAAAACTCGATGAATTCGGAACTGCAACATTTATAAATAACAATTAAGAAACGTAAAGTATTTATTTACTCTCATCTCATAATTCTGAGAAACGGAACGCATTAAGCAAGTAAAGAATCTTGTGGTTGGGGAATCCCCGACGTGCGTTCGCTGCTCTTTGAATCGCATTTCATTGTTTAGTCGGGTTTGTATCGCCGGTTCTCTAGTTCAATTACGTTGTTTTTAAATATTATACTGACTTTCTTTACATCGAGAAACAATGGAAAAGGTTAGTTGCATTATATTATTTTTATTGCTTTCTAAAAAAAAGTTACTTTGGTGCTTTTGTAATTTAATATTATATACCAAGTATTACTCAAATTGATATACTTAACGGTTTCAGTCACGTTCAGCGGCATATAAACCTAACTCTGGTTCGGAGAAACGGAAAAATAAAAGAAAGATAGAATTACAAACAGCGGCTTCGAATCCAAAGCAATCCAGGCTTTCTTTCACGTCTACATTTCAAGAGCTTGAAGATCCTCAAAATCGGAGCGAATCGCAACCAGGTTAATACATTTAATTTAATACAGTTTTTTTTACTAATTTAACAAATCTTTACATATTTGTTTGCCAGTTTTACCTGTAGTTTCACTTTTTAATTCCTTCTTTATAATCTAAAAATTTGTCAAAATTATCTGTTTGAAGCCAAAATTACGTCTTTTTATGTATCGACTTTGATGTATAAATTTTAAGCTACAGATAGGTACGGAATATTTTAGAGAATGCTACATTTTTAGAAATCTTATATTATTATAAACAAAAGTCTTGGCTGATTAACTCATTAGTGTCCAGACCATACCCTTGAACGTAGATAGCTCAATTTTTGTAATAAAATGAAATCCCTTTACTCATATTGTAGACGAAAACGGATTTTATTAAATTTCTGAAACCCCTCAACCGATTTCAATGATATTTTGTGAATGTGTATAGCTATCAAATATTTATACAATATTTTATTTATTTTTATAGGACCCTCATCATCATCATCAATATTTGAGTTAGACGAAAAATTGGATTCAGTTTCGTATGCAAGTAATTCAGAACAGAGCATAGCAGCGGCGACTCTACCCATACTAATCACGCAAGACACAGCACCACAAGAAACAAATGCATGCTTTTCTAATCCTAAAGACACAATTACTTCAATTACTTCTAGCGACACTGGATCTAGTGCAAATATTGATAACGTTGCGTTAAAGCCACTTACATTAACAGTCGATGATTGCAGTGAAATTCAAAACTTTCTGAATTTGCTGCGCCAAGAAAAATGCTACGACTGCTGAGAAATTAAGTTTCTTATCTGTTCACCCTATCCAACCTTCGGGTGATAAAAACAGTTTGCCTTTCGATGCAAATCGAGTTTACTACCGAAAGCTACCAACAGGAACTTTAATTCGACGAGAATCTGTCTCTTATTCTCTTGAATTAAATAAGCTATTTTGTACTGCCTGCATGTGTTTTGCGTCTGACGCCACGAAAGAAGAAGGAGGAGGAAGAAGTCTATTTATTGACGGCGTTACTCCATCCAAAAAACATATTTATGAGCAACTTGTCAAACACGAGGAAAGCCACAGTCATCAGTTAGCCGTAGTCGCCTTGCTTACAGCAAAAAAAAAGGAAATGTGGAACAGCATCTCACGCGAAAGAATATGCAAGAGATTTCCAATAGGCGTCTGGTCCTGAAAAGAATAATTGATATAATGCTATTTATATCTAAACAAGGCATTGCTTATCGTGGAAAAAGTGAGGCGTTGTACTCGTTAGCGGATATCGCAGACGACAACCAGAATGACGGAAACTTTTTAAATTTAGTTGTCCTATTGTCGAAGTATGATCCAGTTCTTAAGGCCCACATGTCCGAGGCAATTACTGAAAGTAAAAAAAGAAAAGACTCAGGAAAAGGTAAGGGTCGAGGTAGGCTTGTTACATTTTTATCAAAAACCACTATAAATAAATTAATAAATATATATGTGCACGTCAAGCTAAACAAGAAATCGTTAAAGAAATCCAGGCGGCGAAATCTTTTAGCCTTAATGTGGATTCTTGCCAGGATGTTGGCGTTGTTGACCAGGCTGCAATTTGCGTGCGCTATGTTAAGAGTGGGATCCCACAAGAACGGATGCTCAGCATGGTCCCTGTCTGGAAATCAACAGGAGAAGATTACGGAGCTCTTGTAAGCAATGAACTAGCCCAGTTAGGCTTAAATTTGCAAGATCTTATTAGCATGTCATTTGATGGTGCCGGAAATATGGCAGGAAGGTATAATGGTCTTCAAGCAAAACTAAAGGAAGAAGTGCCAAAATTAATTTTCACACATTGTTATGCACATGTTCTAAACTTAGTGCTGGGAGGCGCTACGTCAAGCTGTACTGAATCCAAGAATTTGTTTGGGTTCTTGGAGTCTACCAGTGTATTTATTCATGAATTATTTAAGCGCACATCTCTATGGGTGGAGAAAATTTCAGAATTAACAGCTGGACAAGACAAATTGAGACGATTACAGAATATCGGAAAAACAAGATGGTGGGCTAAAGATAAAGCCTTGACCACTGTTATGGAGAAAACTCGATATGTGGCGTTGATAAAAACTTTAAGTGCCATATCATCGAGCACGGAATTCTAGCCAAAGGTTTCGTTCCAAGTTTGACCTATCAACCCCAGTAAGCCAATATCTCCAAACCCCTACATTGGATTATCTTAAAGCTTGGGGATTCATCAAATGTTTAGATATGGATTTACGAAGATATTTAGATACTTTTGATGATGTTTTCAAAGCTGCAAGTTTATTTGCATCCGATGTTCAAGACTTGATGCACGCTGAAAACATTGATCTCGACATACAAACCACGTTACCGTTACGAAAAATTTCTAAAAACCGAAGAAACATGACCAGTTATGTGAAGATGAAGTAACATTATTGGCTACAGACCCAAAGAGATTTTATTCTATTTCTGTCTACAAAGTCATTATTAATACAGCTTTAGTTAAAATAAACGACAAATTCATCTGCAACGAAGATTTAGTGAAAGATGCCCCTTGTTTGGACCCGAAAAACTTTAATAGAATCAAAGAAAATGGGATTCCTAATGACGCACTGAAGTCTATCGCATCAATTGCAAATATTGATCGAGAGTTGCTGTCAAAAGAACTAGAATCTTTTGCAAATAATTTTAAGGAACTGTCTAAAACTCTTTGGGATGAGCACATTTCTTCTAGGCAGCATAAGCAAGATTCAGATTCACAAAGCGACGAAGATATTTTAGACTTAGACCAGGCAGCAAAGGACGCCATGTGTTTTTCCGGAAGTGGTTTGGACGTCTGTCAAAGTTGCATACCATGTGCATGTAAACTTTTATCACAGTATAACATGCATATCAGCACGTACACCACCTTATATGTTGCATATTGTGTAATTCTCACAATTTCATTCACGCAAGTGACTTGTGAGAGACAATTTTCAGCATTAAAGCGCATTAAAACGAGACTTCGTTCTCTACTGGGGCAAGAACTGTTAGGTTCGTTAATTATATTAAATACAGAATCGGATCTAATCAAGGATGACGAAAACAGCAGCTTTTACGATCGAGTCATTAACTGCTTAGCTGAAAGTTCTCCTCTTTTAAAAAAAATGTTGATTGGCTAGCTTTATATTATTATTTGTTATTAGTAAATACCTACTTATTATTTTACTTTATTTTAGTATTGTAATAAATTTTTTGTAGTTTGTTTATCTCAATTTGTGTATCTCAGTATTTTTCGATAGTATCCGATCACCATGATCTTGTCTCGGGCCTCGGGATTGCGATCAGCCACCCGGGCCCTTCCGGCCCAGTCCGACCCTGGTTGCAAGCATTGTTACAAAAGGGTATATCACTCTTTTCGTCGTTTGTACCCATTTTTTATAACAATCAAATAAATTTATAAAGCGTTGGACGGAAAAACTACAACCCACAGCTAAAAAATACTACAAATAATCATGTTTGACAGACAGAGGTAAATTTTGATTTATATGTTCAAGAGCGTCTTGGTGCCCGTAGATAAATTAATCGTTTTTTACCTATTATGAAAAAACTACTAAAAATAAGTACATGAACCCCTGCATTAGAGTAATCAGTAAGAAATAACATTTCCCTTACGGTCATAATAAACTATTGTTTATACTTAAAATGAGGTTAATATTTGTAGATTAAAACCATCCCCCTATTAAAATTTTCGTATACGGCATTGAATTCTATATAAAAATTTACATAATAACGAGTTTTCATATTCTTTATAGATTAAATGGTTAAAAAGTTATTAAAGTTTGAAAAAAATTACAAAATTTACTTCTTTTCAATAACCTAAAAAACGAGCACCTAGATGGGATTTTTAAAGAATACTGCACTACTCCTAAATTATTGCTCAAGTTTGCTCGTTTAGTCGCCTTTGTACTTTGCATAATATAATTGATAACGAAAACGGCCGCACCTTGAGGCGCCGCTAAATTATTGATTTGACACGCCTCGCTTTGGGCGTCGCTAAAGAGTGCTGTGATACAGACACAGAAAATTGTCAAATTTGAAATTACTGACTTACCTTCCGTTCTAACTTTTTCTTTGTCTGGCTAGCTCTACGGGAATAATGAAAATTATAAAATGAAATTAAACACTGCAATACCACAAAGCATCTATAAGGTCTAAAATATTTTGTCTCATACAAAAGAATATAGAACATTTACAACATAATATTTTTCAAGCATAAAAATATTCCTAATAAGTACCAATTTACTTAATAATCAAAATGTTTCTCACCTAATGTAGGTTTAAATTTACAGAACTCAAATTTCTTCTCTTGTGGAAGAGAGAGAAGAAAGATCAACAGTACAAGTACAGTACAAACCAAACCGAGGCAATAACTGCCAAGCCTCAAAGGAAGCAAGGAAGCAAGGAATGCTGTATAGAAAAATTGAAGTATTTCAAGTTGTGGTACTAAAGATTCACATTAAACAAAGAACCGAAAAAAAGAATAGCTAAATGGGCCGAAGAAAATAAAGAGGTCTAGAAAGCATCTACCACTGGAAGTGGATCGAAAAATTTCATAATGTCCTTATTAGGAATAACAATAAGAAAACCAGCAGAAGGATAGGGAAAGGAAAGTGGATCAAAAGGAACGAAGAAGTACGACTAAAACAGGTAAAAAACCCTAAGAAAGCAGCGCCAACACTGCAAGAAAAGGACAAAGCAAAGAAAAGCAAGAACAAAAGAAAGTGTGTGTGAGTGAGTGTGTGTATGTGTTAGACCGCTTAAGTCGCCTCTTCCGACATGCAGGTCTTATAGTGGGACTATTCTAATCCGTATTCACACAATGTTGGGTAAGTAGTATGCAGTGAAATGATGACAAGAGAACAAGAACCCATAAAATGAAGAAAACCAATCAGAACCAAAAAATTATTTAGAAAACAAGAAATAGTAAAGTCCAGAAATCATGTCCTAAGGAAGGGAATAGTCAGCATAGAAATTGGGGATGAAGAGGACTAGTAATGGAGCTTAAGACGTTTACGTCGTCAGCAGGGAAGCGAAGCTAGATTAGGTGTATTGGGATGGTCTTGATGGGCAGGTTTAAGATCTTTGACGTGCCAGATGCTCTTGGCACCGGAAGGATCGACAAGGTTGTAGGTCCACGGATAAACAACTTGACTGATGGGGAAAGGACCAAGGAATTTAGGAGTGAGTTTAGCATTGAAATAATGTGAAGCGTCCGACAGAGCGAAATTACTTGACTGATGGGGAAAGGACCAAGAAATTTAGGAGTGAGTTTAGCATTGAAATAATGTGAAGCGTCCGACAGAGCGAAATTACGGCGCCAAACGTAAACACCTAACTAAAAGGACGCGGGACGACGACGGAGGTTATAACTATTATGAGTGTTACAGTAGGCAGCGGAAAGTTCGTTGAGAATACGGGAGCGGATAGTTTTGACATATTTGGGATCAGGGGAAGGATGTGCGGGGTCAGAAATATACATGTCGTTTATCTCGGACTGTTGGCCGAAATAATCACCGGAGAGGGTATGTTCACGACTAAACAGGGCAAAGAAAGGCGTACAACCAAGGATCTTATGTGTGGGCGTTCGAAGAGCGCAAGAAACTTGTGGAAGAGCAACATATTAGTGACGCTGTTTGTCACGGATATAGGAAGCAAGCACGGTCTTGAAGAAGCGTTTAACACGTTCAGCAGGATTGGCTTGGGAATGGTATCGGGCGGTGAAGAAAATTTTGGAACGATAACGGGCACACAAGGATGTGAACTGACGACTACGGAATTGCACACCGTTATCTGTAATAAGGTATTCGGGGACACCGAAAAGTAGGAAGACTTGGTCTTCATGAATTTTGGATACGGACACTGCAGTGTGGCTACGCATAGAAAAGAACAAAGGAAACTTAGTAAAGTAATCAGCCACACAAGGATATAGGAATGACTGCGGGTAGAACGAGGAAGAGGACCTACTATGTCACAGGAAATGATTTGCCAGGAATAGGATGGTTTGACCTTAAGGGCAAAAGGACCAGGAGGAGGTAACTGTTCAACTTTGTGAGCACCGCAACCCGGACAACGTCGCATATAGCGAGCAACGTCAGTTCTGAGACAGGGCCAGTAATATTTTTAGAGAGGACCGGCAGAAGTTTTGGTCACGCCACAATGGCCTCAAGTAGTAGGATCGTGATGGAGGAATATCAGAGGTTTACGCTGCCCAAAAAGTGCAACGATTTTCTAATCGTCCTGAGAATCAGCAGCGATGGTAGTTTTGTGGCGACGGGAAAGCATATGTCAACTATGGACCAGGAAGGATACCATTTGAAAGAATTAGAAATTTTTCAGAGCATAGAATTGTACCACGGATCAGGAGTAAGAAAAAAGACTTCGTGGGAAGTAATGGCAGAAATAGAAATGGGTTCAAGGACCGGAACAGAACAAAAAAAAGCATCAAGAACAACTTGATCTTTGCTTTTATGGTGAATAATGACAAAGTCATATTCTTGGAGGCGAAGGGACCAACAAGCTAGGTGGCCGGAAGAACTTTGGAGTTTATTGAGCTAAAGAAAGGAATGATGATCAGTAATGACGGAAAAATGCGAACCCTCGACGTAAGGGCGGAACTTCTCGATTGCCCACTCCACTACCTGGTACTTCTCAGTAACTGAGTAGTTGCGTTCAGGGGAGGTAAGCGAATGACTGATGTAGCCCACGACCTTCTCGCTGTTGAGATAGGATTGGCTTAGAACAGCACCAAAACCGAAGTGGGAAGCGTCAGTTTGGATGATGAAGGGTAAAGTAAAACCAGGGCAAGAAAGAATGGGGCAGAAACTAGGTGTTGCTTAAGAGAAAAGTACTCAGATAGACAATCGGGGGGTCCATGAGAAAGGGATGTTCTTACGGGTGAGGTTAGAAAGCGAAGCAGTAGGGGTGACAAAATTTGGAATAAAACGTCGGTACCAACTAGCCATGTCGATCAGTAAGCGGAGTTTAGGCGTTCAGGAAGACAGAAATGACATTTGTAAGGCCGGCAAAGAAGAGAAAAGAAAGAACTAAGTCAAGAATTCGGAGGTGTTCCTCGAAGGAAGGTGTGGCAATGATGATAACATCGAGGTAAGCGAAGCAAAACGGTTCCAGGTCAGAACCGATGACCTGACCGATCAGACGTTCAAAAGTGGCAGGAGAATTATGGAGTCCAAAAGGAAGGCGGAAAATTAAAACAAACCTCGATGAGGAACAGTAAAAGCAGTAATAGGTTTGCATTTGGGAGCAAGAGTGACTTGCCAATAGGCGGAGCAAATGTCTAGGGAGGAAAGAAAACGACCGTAACAGAGACGGTCTAGGATAGTAGAAATATAAGGCAGAGGATACACGTTTTCTTGGGTGACTTGATTGACCTTTAAAAAATAATACAAACCCGATAGGAATTGCCCTTCTTCTTCACTAGGACGACGAGACTAGCCCACATTAAATAAAAGAAAAGTTTCAAAAATCGGAGCCAACAGTAAGTAAAAAAAAAAGGTTGCAAAAGTCGGGGCCTCACGTTGGGTATGTCGAATTTTTATGTTACGGTATTTTGCGAGTTAAGGTTCGGGCCTTTGGAGCGATGTTTTTAAAAAACGTTTCCAAACTCTTAACAAATTTATTTATTCTAAAACAGAAATTAACATGGAATTTTGAATAACTGTCTAAAATAACTTTAATTCGAAAATAATTAGTTAATTGAAATAAGGCGAGTAGTCTAGGTAAACAACAATGCAAAAACTGTAGTACTCAGACTAACTCAATTGAGTGGCTTGAACAACAAAGTATGAAGTTCGAAGCCTGACTGCCGTGCCTTGAGCTCCCGGGCTATTTATAATAACCTGCCCCCTCACATGGCTGTGGGAACTTGCAGATCTCATGTCTGCTTTACTCTTAATTCTACACTTTATTACATTGTAACAATTTTATTTATAGGTAATTGCGGTATGTTAACCGTCTGTGACCTGCCACCTGCAGTACCACTGCCCTCTTGGATACAAAAATGCATATCCGTTCTCATGAACTGTTAATAACCCGTCTGGGTTATCCTTGTATTACATTGTTGCAATTAACTTAACAATTTCTAATAATTCCTATTAGATTCTATTATTCAATCTATATAGGTAAATTGGGGGATACATAACTCCTCCCACCGTAAATGAACAATTAGGATTTTACTTAATTTTTAAATACATAAAATTCATTATTCAATTTCATTATTTAAAATACATTGCTTCTAAGAGTACACTTATCGTTTCTTTATTTCTCTTTGTTTCCTTAAATCTAGAACTGTTTCCTTCTTTCTTATATCTAAGATACATTTTGTAAAATACATATATAATTAGAAAAATTATTAGAATGATTAACACAATTGTCCAAACGCTTATATTGTCATAATGTAACTTTGGCGTTTTGAGTTCACTTAAATGTTCTTTGTAACTTTGCACTAATTTCATGGCGTGGTTGAGGTCGTCTAAGTCTAGATGCTCTAGCTTCATGGGTCTCTTGACTATTTTTTCGTCTTCTTGTTGTTCTATCTTGAACTGTAGTTTCGGTAGGTTTGCAAGTTTCTTTGTTGCTATGGGGTCTTGATAAACTCTGATTACTTCGTCTTTCAATTTTATGTAACAGTCTTCTTTAAGGGTAATTAGTTTGCTTCCGATTAATCATCATCATTAGGTCTTCAGTCCTAGAACTGGTTAGACGCGTACCATCATTGTTCCCTATTCTGAACTAACCTACAGATTTCCCTGAAATATGCACAGTTTGCATCTATAACTGTCTGATCTAGGTCTACATCTACCTCTTTTTTCCTATCTCTCTGCTTGTAATATATCACATACTATTCCCCAAAAATGCCTTAGAACGTATTCCGCTCTACTATTTCTCTTTTTCCCCAGATATCCTTGTTCCCATACTATTTCTGTAACTTATTTGTTATTATCTTTGTCTGTCCATGCTATCGTCCTCATACATCTGGAGCATTTCAAAAGACTGCTACCGTTTTTGTGTCTGCATTTCAGCCAACATTTGTTAACATGTTTCTATTTATACAATTGAGAGGATGGTTATTAAAGAAGTGTGCGATTGCATTATTGAAAGGCTTAAGTAGTCGTTTTTTTTATATTTATTTTGAAGGGAAAATTCATTATGATTTAAGTTACCTCTTTGGTAGATTTTAACATGGTTCTGAGGCGACTCTATGGCGGGTTTACATTTGTCAGATACCAATGTTGTTCTATGAAGATTGTATATGGATCTGAGGCGACCCTATGGCGGGTTTACACTTGTCAGATACCAATGTTGTTCTATGAAGATTGTATATGGATCTGAGGCGACCCTATGGCGGGTTTACACTTGTCAGATACCAATGTTGTTCTATGAAGATTGTATATGGATCTGAGGCGACCCTATGGCGGGTTTACACTTGTCAGATACCAATGTTGTTCTATGAAGATTGTATATGGATCTGAGGCGACCCTATGGCGGGTTTACACTTGTCAGATACCAATGTTGTTCTATGAAGATTGTATATGGATCTGAGGCGACCCTATGGCGGGTTTACACTTGTCAGATACCAATGTTGTTCTATGAAGATTGTATATGGATCTGAAGCGACCCTATGGCGGGTTTACACTTGTCAGATACCAATACTGTTCAACGGAGATTGTATATGGTTTTGAGGTAACCTTATTGTGGATTTATACTTGTCAGATACCAATGCTGTTTTACAAGGATTGTTAATATGCTTATTTTTATGTAATTAGTTATTTTATGTATAAATAGAAATCATGTATGTAGGCTGTATTTCATGTTAATATTGCAAGGAAAACCCAGGAAAAACTTGCAATGCTACCTAGATATTGTGGGCATTTGATTTTCATTTGTTATTTCTTTTGTTATTTCTTTTAGTAATGGAATCCATTGTTTACTGAAAGTCACAGATTCGTTTGCAACGCAGTTATTTTTATGTAGGGTTATATAGGCAGCTTCTTTGATTTTGCGTTTTTGGTGGTTTTCTTCTTTTTCTTCTTTTCTTCTTTTCAGGGAGTATGTGTATTCAGCTCGTTCCCTTTCTATTGTTTTCTAATTTTATACCCTATTTTACCGAGATTCAGTGAAGGAGGTTAAGCAACCTGTGGCTACCAAGATCCTTCAACACTTAGACATTTGCCGAAATAATGGTTTTCTAGTAAATCCTTTCACACACTTAACATTATTCGAGAATATTGCCCAACCAATTCTTGTAGTTACTTATAATAATCATCATGTTTACGCACAGTTATCTTTTCGTCATTAGTTTATCCATCTTGGGATTGGTTGGATGCGTACCTCCATTGATTTCTATTCTGGGCTAGCCTACACATCTCCCTGAAACCTCTACAGCCTACATCTTTTACTATCTGTGTGCAGTAGTCTAATCTAGGTCTGCTTCTTCTTCTCTTTTTTCCTGTCTCTGCTTCTAAAATATTCCGCACTATTCCCTCATGCCGTAGTATGTGGCCTATCATCCTATCTCTCCTATTTTTACCGTTTTCCACATATTTCTTTCTTCCCTACCATTTTTAGTACCTCATCGTTCTTAACTTTGTCTGTCCATGATATCTTCATCATACGCCTGTAACACCACATTTCAAAGGCTTCTACCTTTTCTTGTCCGCTTCTCCTACTGTCCAGGCTTCACAGCCGTACAGTGCTGTGCTCCACATATGTTTTAAGCAATCTTTTCCTTGTTTCTATGTTTGTGGTCTTTGAGCACAATAGTTGCTTTTCTTGTTAAATGTAGCACGACCTTGTGCTAATCTTTGTTTTATATCTTTTGTGCTTTTCCCATCTTGCGTTATTTGGCTTCCTAGGTAGCAGAAATCCTTAACCTCTTGTAAGTTCGTGTTAAATACTTGTATTCTTGTTTTGATTTATTTTCCCCACCTTTGCAAACTAGAACTTTAGTTTTAGTTTTGTTAATTTTCATACCGTATCTCTCTGTTAGAACCGTTTCCATTTCATTAAGAGCCGCTTCTAACTCTTCCTTGCTAGATGCTAATACCGCTATATCATCTGCAAATCTAAGCATATCAATTTTTTGTCCCTGCATAGTAATTCCAAATGTCTTTCTGCATTTGACAGTATTCATTGCCTCTTCTATGTACAAGTTAAAAATCAATGGGGATAGGGCACATCCCTGTCTCACCCCTTTCCTAATGTTTACTTTTCTACGTTCCTGCTCTAATTCTATAACTGCTGTTTGCTCTTTGTATAAGCTATGTACTATTCGTCTATCCCTATAACTCATTCCAATCCTTTTGAGTATTTCAAAAATTTTTTTCCAATTTACATTGTCGAATGCTTTTTCCAGATCTACAAACCCTATATACATGCTTTCCCCTTTTTCTATTGTTTTCCATTATCACTCTCAGAGCTAAAATAGCCTCCCGTGTTCCCCTGTTTCGCCTAAACCCAAATTGGTCTTCTCCTAGTATTCTTCAGCTCGTTTTTCCATTCGTCTTTGCACAATTCTAGTTAATATTTTTGACACGTGTGCTGTCAAACTTATTGTACGAAAATTTTCACATCTATCCGCGCCTTTCTTTTTTGGTATAGTTACTATGATGCTACATTTGAAATCTTTGGGTATCTCGCCTGTCTCATACATATAGCTTACAAGTTGGAAGAGACGTTCTGTTACTGCTTGTCCAGCGGCTTTTAGAGTTTCTGCTTGCACCTTATCTGTACCCGACGCCTTACCATTTTTCAGACTCTTTAATGCTAATTCAAACTCGTCTCGAAGTATAGGATATCCCAAGTCATCATTTTCAATGTCTGATTCCTGTTCTAACGCAGTTAGTTCCTCTCCTGCATATAAATTCCCTATATATTCTTGCCATCTACTCACTTTCTCTACGTTTTCTATAATGACGTTTCCTTGTGCGTCCCTTATATTTTTGCTATACGGTTTTATATCCCTAAAATTCATTCTAATTAATTTGTATGCTTCGTCTGTCTTTTCTATTTTCATCTTAGTTTGTACTTCTTTGCACTTTTCATCAATCCATTGTTCTTTAGCTTTCCTGCATTTTCGAATAATTTCCCATTTTATGGCTTTGTATCTCTGTTTTCCTGTTTCGTCTGATTTATTTTTGTATTTTCGTCTTTCTTCTATTAAATTCACGATATCCTTTGTTATCCATGGTTTCTTATTTTCTTTTTGTGTATACCCCAAAATATCTCTGGCCGCCATGTCTAGGCTGGATTTAATGTTATTCCATTCTGTTTCTACTTCCTTAGTTTCAGATATTTTCGCGATATCATTCAGCAATTCATTTGACTTTTTTTCGAATCTTACTTGAATATCTTTGTCTTTTAGTTTCTCTAAGTCCAAGTGTCTTTTTCCGTTCCTCTTTTTCAGATTTTTAAATTTAAGTGCTGCCTTCATAATTACGATGTTGTGGTCAGTATCTATATCTGCTTCTGGGTAGCTTCTACAGTCTTTTACTTGATTCCTAAACCGTTGTCTAACAAGAATGTAATCTATTTGATATCGTCCTATATCTCCTGGCATCTTCCACGTATATCGTCTTCTAGCATGATGTTGAAATAATGTGTTTGTGATGATTAAATTGTTCTTGTCGCAAAATTCTACCAGCCTATTTCCCCTGTCGTTTCTCGTGCCTAAACCAAATAAACCTACTACCGCTCCTTCCCTACCCTCACCTACCACAGCATTAAAATCCCCCGTAATTATTAAATTTTCATGTCCTTTTACGTATCTTAATATGTCTTCGATATCTTTGTAGATGGCTTCTACCTCTTCGTCACTGTAGCTAGAGGTGGGCATGTATACTTGTATTATTACTGTGTTTACCGGTTTAGATTCTAATCTAACCATGAGTACTCTTTCGTTCTTTTGTAAGTAATTTTCCACACCCAAATTTCCTTCCTCTGCTCCTGTATGAATTACCCTGAAGTCTCCACTCCAAAAATCCCCCGCCTCTGGCCACCGAACTTCGATGATCCCTACTATGTCTAGTGATAACCTATTCATTTCGATTTTTAGGTTCTCTAGCTTACCTACTTGCTTCATACTTCTAACATTTCACGCTCCGACTCGCAGAATGTTCCCGACTCTTATTTTTAACTTTCCGATCGCATCCTCCGAAGTAGTCCCCTCCCGGAGATCCGAATGGGGGACTATTTTAACTCCGAAATCTTTTACCCCAGAGAATGCCAACATTTTATTATAATTTAGGTACGCTGTGTATTTGGGAGATAATGTGGTAGTTTCCCGTTGCCTTCCACATCGCGGTAGTGTGTCTTAGACTGCCATACCGACCCCTATGGTCTCTGCCAATCTAAGTACCGAAAGAGCCGCTGCCCTCTTTCGGGGACCTGTCTTAGTCTGGTTCCTCACTAACGACCCTACTACTTTGGTTGGACCTGTAGTTTGGCTCTTTAGCTCATTAGAACACGCAAGCAATTTCACCTGTTCTAGTAATTTAGAACTTCGGCAAGGTGCAGGTCCATTCGAAATGGTTTCCGATTAATTTCCGATTAATGCTAGGTTATTTTTATCTTGATTGCAGTGGATGGTTGCTACTACTTCTGTTGGGATAATGGCTATCCATTAGTTTTCTGTAACTTTTGAATCTTCATGTTGGTTATTTGCACTTGTTTGGCTTCACAGTTTTCGTTTTGATTTGAAAATTTTAATAATTGTATTTCACAAGGGCTATCTTCTTGAATGGTTGTTGTCGTCATTGATTGGCATAAGTATTAGTTTGGTGTTACTTCAGTACATTTTTCGTTTGTATAACAATATCCCAGTTCATTTAAGGATAAGAATTTGGTTTTGGGTATGATAACTTGGTATGTGCTAGTAACTTTCGTTGGAAAAGCAAATAAATGATAATAATTATAATTGTTACTTTCTACTATCGGGATCTCTATTAAAAATATTATTTCGTTATTCTTAATGTAGCCTTTGACTATAGCTATTTTTCAAATATTAGAATGTTTGATTCTGTTACATCAAAAGGTAATTTACTGTTAGTTATAAGTGATCTAATTCTTATTAATTCTTTTAATAAAACGGTTGGTTCAATGATACTAGAGTGTAGGGTATTTAATTTTGCAAATGCTACTGCTTTTTCTAACGTTGCTAAAATTTGTTGAATTAAAGTAAGGGTTGATATTATTTGAGTAAATATTGTATTTTGCATACTGCCTAGTTTATTGGTAGTATACCGGGGTTGGTTTTTTTATCTTCTATTATTATTTGGTTGTCTGTTCTACCTGGGCGGTGGTTGACGGTAAGGGTGATGATTGTCCATCTGAAATTACAGGGTGTCTTAGGTTCTTCAAGTGAATGTACTTCGTTATTTTGCCGTTGTCTACTACTGCTATATTTTTATCTGGTATTCTCTTAATTTTAAATGGGCCTAAATTTCTGGGTTCTGTTTTATGTCGCTTGCGTTGAAAATTTTTCTCATACACGGTTTGTCCTTTTGGTAATTTATTTGCGTCGGTATTTTTATTACGGGTTGGGGTGATACGTTCCTTATCGTTATCTAATTTATCTTTTACCTTGTCGTAAGTTATTTTTAGTTTTTCTTTGTGGTCTTTCGCATATTGTTGATATACTTCTTTGTTGTAGTGTATATCATAGGGATTTCGTAAATCTGAATGTCCTAAGGTTAATTCTAAGGGTGTAAAATTTGTTGATGAGTGAATTGTATTATTATAGACGATTAGTGCGTATGACATTAAATTGGTTATATGTTCCTTTTTATAATTTATTCTTAATAATCGTATTTGTTCTAACAGGGTTAAATGTAATCGTTCAATTAGTCCGTTTGATTTAGGGTGGTTTCCCGCTATGAAATGAATTTTTATTTGGTGAAGTTCTAAAGTGTTTTGTCTCATTTTTAAATTCGCTACCATTATCTAGAGTTATTGTTTCGGGTGATTCATAAAATATGAAATACTGTAAAAATCCTTGGGTCACGTCAATGCTATTTTTGGATGTGATTGGTATTGCTTGGCCTATTTTTGTGAATGCGTCTACAATTGCTAAATAGCTTTGCGCTTCTACTACTAGAGTATCGGCATGTAGTTTTTGAAATGGTTTGTCGGGTGTTTTGGTTAACATTAAGGGTATCTTTGGGGGTTTCCTGTCGTATTTTGTTTTGTAACATAGTTCACTTTGGTTAATGAAATCCGTGGTCAATTCTTTCATGTCTTTAAAATAATAACGTCTTACAAGTTGCTTTATTGTTTCGTTAATTCCACGATGGTTGGTTTTTCCTTCGTGTTGATTCCTAATTACATCATTTATTTCGTCAGGGTCGTCTAGTGTTATTAATTTTCTCGTACATCTGATAAATTCAGGGCCAGAGTTATTGAATAGTTTAACGAACAATTCTGAAAATCTTTGGTATAAGTGCTCGGTGTTGAAATAGAAATAAAATCGTTTTTTTTCGGGGGTGTATTCTTTTAGAATTTTAATTATTTGCTCTTCGTTGTCATCTTTGGTTATCTTTTTGTTATCTACTTTTGTATATTTTACGGGATTGGGGTTATTTAAAACTTCGGTAATTATAAATTGGTTGGGTTTCATATCGATTGCTTAGTTTAAAATTTTAATCGCGGTTTTAGGTTCTTCGTTTTGTGTCGAATGTATCGTGTCGATCTCGTCTGGATCTTCTCTTGTTTCTGCTTCGTCTACGTTTCCTACAATGGATTCCGTTTCTAATGCATTGAGTTGTATTCTACTTAAAGCGTCTGCGTTGTTGTTATAAATTCCTTTTTTATATATAATGTCGTAATCGTACTCTTCTAGTCTGATTCGCCATCGTTGTAATTTCGAATTTGGTTCTTTAAGTTTGCATAGCCATACTAATGGTCTATGATCGGTGTATATGTAAAATTTTCTTCCGTATAAGTAAGGTCTAAAATATTTTGTTGCCCAAATTATGGCTAATAATTCTTTTTCTATGGTACTATATTTATGTTCGGTTTCATTTAGGGTTCTGGATGCGTAGCTGATGGGTTTATCGCTACTTACTTTTCCTTGGCTCAATACTGCGCCTAATGCTACGTTTGATGCGACTGTCGTTAGTATAAATAGTTTTGAAAAGTCTGGGTATTCTAATACAGGGTGATTCGTTATTATATTTTTAATCTTGTCTACAGCTTTAATAAATTCCGGGGCCTGTTCAATTTTGTTTCCCTTTTTTAAACAATTTGTCAGGGGCTTGGTTATCTGAGCGTAACCTTTAATGAATTTGCGGTAGTAACCACTAAGTCTTAGAAATCCTTTAATTTCTTTGGTTGTCTTTGGTAGAGGGCAATTTAGAACTGCATTTGTTTTGTCAGGATTTGACATTACTCCTTGGGGTGTTATTACATGTCCTAAAAATGATACTTCCTTTTGTAAAAATTCACTTTTGTCCAATTGTACTTTGAAATGTGCTTGTCTTAGTCTTTCAAATATTTCTTTCAGTCTTTCTATGTGTTCTACCAATGATGTGGAATAAACTATGATGTCATCTAGGTACACAAGGCATTTTTCATTGTGTATTCCTCGTAGTATATTGTCCATGACTCTCTGGAAAGTAGCGGGTGCGTTCTTTAATCCAAGGGCATTCGTTTGTATTCGTAATGTCCTCTAGGTGTGCTGAAGGCTGTTTTTCATTTATCTTTTTCGTCCATCTCTACCTGATGGTATCCTGATGCTAGGTCCAGTGTTGAAAAATATTGGCATTTGCCTAATTTGTTTAGAATTTCGGTTATATTTGGTAGTGGATATTTGTCATCACCGTTTTTTCGTTTAACTTTCTGTAGTCTATTACCATTCTGTACTTTCTCTTTCAGGTTGCGTCTAACTTCTTAGGTACTATTAACACGGGGCTGCTCCATGGTGAGTTGGAGTGCTGGATTATGTTTTGTTCTAATAAGTCTGCTACTTGCCTGTCAGCTTCTTCTTGGCTCGCATGAGGTAGTCTATATGCTTTTGTAAAGATTGGCTTGTTGTCTGTTAGTTCGATATTATGTTTAACTGTGTTGTTGAATGTTAGGGGTATTCCTTTGCTGTGGGATATGTCGCGGTATTCAAAACATAAGTTTTTAATTGCTCTTTGCTCTTCTTGATTGATGTCGGTATTAAAGCGGATGTTACTTAAATTTTCTCTTAACATTTTGTCATGTTCTATTGGGTTGTAATCGTTTTCTAAATTTTCATCTATTTCCATTTCGTTAAAATTTAATTCCTCTACGTTAATTGGGTCTGTTAATGATAGTTCTACGGGATAGTCGGTTGAATTTAATATTGTTGTAGTTGCATGATTATCTTTTATTTGTACTAAGGCAGTTGGGGTTTCTACTCCTTGTTGAAATGTCATATGATTTATTATTCCTACTTTCTTGTTAGAATTTACTGGGATTTTTATTTTTTTTTCCGTTCGGAGTTCTATTATGTATTTTTGTTCGATTTGTGTGTTTTAAAATTTAATGGGTATCTTTCCATATTTTGTCCTTAATAAACGGTTCTTTAAGTCAATGTTGACTCCTAATATTTTTAGAAGGTCCATTCCGATTAATCCGTCATATTTGTCGTTAAATTCGAAAATACAAAATTTATGTTTCATTTTTACATTAAATGTTCTCGGTAAGGGTATATTAGCTATGAATTGGTGTAGTGTTGTTTGATGGGCTGTTTTAATTTTAAATGGTTCTCTTTCTACATAATCTAAATAATGTTTTTTCACAGTTCTGGGGCTAATTAATGTTTTTGAGGATCCGGTATCGATTAATAGTTTAAATTCGGCGTGGGGTATTTCTATGTATGGTAGTACTAGGTGATTTATGTTATTTAGGTTTATTAAGTTTGGTCGTTTACGAATTGGTCCATTTGAAAATTTGAGCACGAGTTTTCTTCGTCGTCCTCCTCCTAAGTTTCGTATTGCTCGTTGCGTTCGTAAGTTTCTGCATGGTTTGATTCATTGTTTGTACTTGGTTAAATGTAATTATTCTGGTCATTGTCAAATTTTTCTACTTCTTGGTGAAATAGTTCCTCTGATGTAAAATTGCTTTTTTGATGAGGGTTTGGTCGGATATGTGTTATTTTTGTATTTTGTCTGGTGTTACCAGATGAGGTATCCATTGGTGTTGGTTTATAATAGTTATTAGGGTTGTTATAATTATTATTCATTGGTGTATTTCTACTGGGGTTCGCGCTGAATATTGGTCTTTGTTGGTTTAGGTTTTGATTGAATCTTGGTTGGAATGCGGGTTTCGTAAAATTTGGGTTAAACGTTGGTTTTGGAAAATGTTTATATTGATTACTAAAATTCGTATTGTTGAAACTTGGGTTATTAATTTGCGGTTGATTCGTTTGTGCGTTGAAAAGTGTGAATTTTTGTTGAGGAATTGTTTGTCTCACGGCTTGTATAGTTTTTATTGGTGAATAGCTTTTATTTGCGTTAGGGTTGTATAGTCTGTTGCGGTAATATATTACATTTTCTTCTTCTATTACTAGGTTCATGGCTTCTTCTAGGTTTTAGGTACGTTGGAATCTGATCTTATCTGATAGTCGTTCTGGTAAAGCGTTTATATATGTGTCCAGTACCATTTCGTTATGCATTTTTGTTTTTAAATGTCGAATATTTTAATCGCACTCTTTGATTTTTAATTTCATTAGGAATAAACTTCTCACGTCTTGGCATTTCACTCCGATTTGATATGGAGATTGGTTGTGTTCCATTCTGAGGTTATCAGGTCTCGTACTAGGCATTTTATGTTACGTTGATTTCCGAAATATGCAATTAGTATTTGTTTAAAGTCTTGCCTTCCTGGAGATCGTCTTTACTGGCAATTAAGGTTAGTGCCTTTCCGGTCAGTTTACTTATTATTAAGCGTAAAAGAAAGGAATTTCTTTCGTTATCTCCGGGTTTGTAGAAAGTTTTCAGGAACATTTTGCATGCTCCGATAAAGTTCGCTAGATGCGCTTGCTGCCCTCAAAGTTTGAATTGTCTTCAAATAAAGTTTCATGTCTCCACTACTCATTTTGGTTAAGGGTTGCTTTCGCCTTTGGGTAAATTCAAATTATTTTTTTTAAATTGAGGTTTATTTTGCTATTTGTATAGTTTTTTTGCTTTGGATTTAACAAGTTTAGGTTGGGTAATTTTAAATTTTGTAAAAATTGAGTTTTATTTTGCTATTTGTCTCGTTATTTTTGGTTTGGATTTTTTAATTTTTCGTTTGGGGTTGAGTAATTTTAAATTTTGTAAAAATTGAGGTTGATTTTGCTATTTGTATGATTATTTTTGGTTTGGATTTATTAATTTTCAGTTTAGACTGCGTCGGGTTATTTTTAGAATCGTAGTTGCTGTTATTTGTACTTAGTTACACGGTGCGGTAATGAATTTGTGAGATTTATACTCGATAATGTTGGTTTAATTACTGTAGCCTTGAATTTGCTTGTTTTTATCTCGCGGGCGTTAATTTGTCGTGAGTTCTGCTTGAGTTTTGCTTCCTGAAAGAATGTGGAGTAGATAAATAGTTGCTCGCGGTATTTACTTCGCCTTGTATGTTTTGCGTTAGTTAAAGCTTTATGTTCGTTCAGTTCTGCTGATTTTATCAGTCTGTTGTAATTATATCTTTTTCCGTGGATTTTAATTAAATTGCATAAACGTATAGTTCGTCTGTCTCGTCTCCTTGAATTCTGAATATAACTTGCAGGTTTTCAGTTAATTACTTTGTTACACTTTATCTTTGTAATTTAATCACAAAGTTATGTCTACTTGAAGATGTAGTTTAGTCTCTTGGTTATTTAATTGCGTACGTGCTGTATAACATGCAGTTATACTTGTTAAAGTAATTAATACTTACTGAAAGGTGTTATTTTCAGTTTGTGTAGGAATTAGATAATTTGCTTTTTCACTTGTTAATTGCTTGCATAAATGTTGCGTCTGATTATTTTTAGATACCTCCGTATTCAGTTATGTTGCGTCTTGTAATTGTATCTTTCATTAATGTAGTTTTAAAGTTTCAATGATGAGCGTTTTAATGTCGGTTAATTATAGCTTTTATGATAAACGTTTAACTTTATTCAATATTGTACTGGAATAATTAGCTTCTCCTTAATGCAATTTATTTATAAATGATAATGAGTAGTTTTCGTTCAATGCTGGTCGTAATTTTATGCGCTTTATTCTACTTCGTGATAGATTAATTACTTATAGATCGTAATGCAAAATGCGTTGCCTTACTTTATAAAAAGGTTCTGAAAGTTAATTGTTTAAATAGTTGTTTCTCTGAGGTGTTAAGTCTGGAATAAAATCGTTTCCGTGATAAATGATGTTTCATTCACAGGTCTTATTTTATGTAGGGATTGTATTAATTTGCACGCTGATTTTTAATTACACTGGTTTAAGTTACTAATAGATTTGCAGAGTGCTTTGCTGTAATTTATAAAGTATGATAGAGGTAAATGTTTTAAATAATCTTTTCTGTAATTGCTTGTTTAGAAGAATTACATTTAGCTTTGGTGTTATATGATGGAGTTAATTTGCGTTCTGTTTTTTTTAGTTTACTGGATTAACCGTTGCGTTTTTGTATTGCGCTAGTTAATTTGTATAATTATTTATACTTCGGTTACGTTTGATTTTAATGGATGTGCGTCAGTTTTTTTGGTTTATTTTTCTGTTTGTTTTAATAATTGTAATGAAACCTCTTAAAAATCAAGTCTCTTTTGCTATAAAATCTCTTTAAAATTCAAGTCTCATAGAATTTTCTCAAGATAAGTTCTCGTTTAAAAATAATTTCTCTTTGTAAACTATTTTCAAAAAATATTGGCATAAAATAACAATAAAATAATAATAAAATAATAAAACTAGCATATATCAATTATAGTTTGTGAGATCAATTTGGTTTTAAGGAAATGAACTTACATTAATTTCTTCATCTGTTTCTTTTGTGGGTTCGTTCGATGCTGTATCTGCTCCACGTTGGTTTGTTTTGCTGGATTTGGTCGACGCGTATACTTCTTTTAACTTTGTTTGGGTTCCGTCAAAATTGCGAATTGAAATTCTTGGTCACCAGTCTTCCGATTTTTGGATTATAAGTGCCCTTTTGACATCCGTACGGCTGCGCCAGTTAAGGTTCAGGCCTTTGGAGCGATGTTTTTAAAAAACGTTTCCAAACTTTTAACAAATTTATTTATTCTAAAACAGAAATTAACATGGAATTTTGAATTACTGTCTAAAATAACTTTAATTCGAAAATAATTAATTAATTGAAATAAGGCGAGTAGTCAAGGTAAACAACAATGCAAAAGCTGTAGTACTCAGACTGACTCAATTAAGTAGCTTGAACAACGAAGTATGGAGTTTGAAGACTGACTGCTGGTCCTTGAGCTCCCGGGCTATTTATAATAACCTGCCCCCTCACATGGCTGTGGGAACTTGCAGATCTCATGTCTGCTTTACTCTTAATTCTATACTTTATTACATTGTAACAATCTTATTTCTAGGTAATTGCGGTATATTAACCGTTTGTGACCTGCCACCTGCAGTATCACTGCCCTCTTGGATACAAAAATGCATATCCGTTTTCATGAACTGTTAATAACCCGTCTGGGTTATCCTTGTATTACATTGTTGCAATTAACTTAACAATTTCTAATAATTCGTATTAGATTCTCTTATTCAATCTATATAGGTAAATTGGGGGATACATAACTCGCGCAGACAAGAGAAAAGACAGAAAAGTAAGTAGAGAAAATCGCCTACACCAAATACCGTACCAAAAACAAGGGCAAAATGGTAGAATTGAAATCCAATCGAATTAGAGTTTGGGCTAGCACATAAACGACGTAGAGTGAGGTGGATGATCTAGAAATAAAAGAATTGGAAACCTCAGTAAAAAAAACTATGTTACAACATGTGAGTAAAATATACAGTTTCAAAAGGATATTTAAAAGAGGCAAAAAGACATGTACGTAATCGTTCGGTATAACGTGATGTACCTAAAGCGACAATTTACATAAAATACAGTATAAACTTAAACATTTTAAAATATCGAGAATAAAATCTTATTATCTAAATACAAGCATACTTGCAACATGATCCAGCCCTAAATATGTACAAGAAATAGAGCAATAGTTCAGTAACATCTGCTTTAGGAAACGAGATAGTTTTGAGTGCTTTGGAGCTTCATTTTAAAAAGTTTATTTCCAAAAACACTACTATCAAATATATTTTAATTCAATAATTACAAAAATGATTTGTTTCTTTTACAACAAACATGAAACCTGTATTAATTAAACGCAAAATAAATGCAATTGAAGAATACTACAAGTTAATATTTTAATAAATCAATAATTAATGGTTAAGAATGAGTAGCTTGAACACTTAGTAATGTTAAAGTTATAAAGTTCGAAGTCTGAATGACGATCAGAGCTTTTTACATTTAACATGAAGCCTCTGGTCTTACATCGTTTTGTTGGAAAGTGCCGATATTGTATTTCTGCTGTTTCTTGATAAATCACACAATGTCTTCATTTCTAAGTAATTATAAATAAGTCTGCTTGATCGAAGTTCATTGTTCCTTAACTTGTGGTATCAACTTGCGTCTGGATTACACAAGAACCGTTTCTTATTCTTATTTCTGATATGAATTCTGTTGACACTTAATATATAACCTTCTTTAATACAATGTATCATGCTATATCTAAGACATAGTTATTACTTTTAATTTTAAATACATATTAATATAGGGTATATGTGACTACCCCAACTTATATGAAAAGTAAGGGTTGTTACTTAATTTTTAAAAACTCATTGTCCCTAAAATGTTCATTTGTAGTTTCTTTATCATGCACTTCTGCGTTAATCTTATATCTAATGTACTTTTGGTGTAATAAGTATACAGCTAATAACAATAATAAAATAATCAATAAAATTGTCCAGATACTAATATTATCATATTGCAACTTTGACACTTTCAAGTCGTTCAAATGTTCTTTGTAATTGTCCATTATATTTTACTGCGTAGTTAAGGTCGTCGAGATTTAAATGTTTTAGTTGCATGGGCTTCTGGATAACTTCGTTGTCTTCGGTTTGCGGAATCTTAAATTGTAGTTCGGGTAGGTTTGCAAATTTCTTCGCCACTGTTGGGTTTTGATATACCCAAATGATTTCATTTTTTAATTTTATAAAACAATCTTCTTTTATGGTGACCACTTTGCTTCCAATTAGGACTAAACTGTTTTTGTTGCAATTGGCCGTTGCTTTCACTACTTGCGGAAATACAGAGATCTATTTGTTGTCCTGTTTGAATTTCCCTGTCAGTAGTTTGTACTGATTTTGGCGCACAATTCTCATGCTGATTAGAAAATCGTAGCAATAGCACTTCGCAAAGGCTATCTGTTTGAATAGTTGCTGTCGTTATTGAATTACTTTTAGTGTCCTCGTCGTTATTCCTTTCACTAAAATTTAATTCCTCCACTTCTAATGGTGTCGTTAAAGATGCGTCTATGGAGTAGTCTTTTGCGTTCAAAATTGCCGTAGTGGCGGTGGGCGTTTCTACTTGTTACGTATTACGGTATTCTGTGCAGACAAGACACTGAATAACGCAACCAAACACAGGGACAGGAAAGAACTCCAAAAGAATTAGAGTTTGGGTTAGCACACGAGTGTCAGGGAGTGGATGACCAAGAATAGAAAATTTAATTGAAAACCTCAGTAACAAAGAAATTTATTTTGCGAACATGCAGGAAAACATACAGTCTCAAAAGAATAATTGCAAACGTCGAAAATACTTGGTTGCGGAATCGTTCATAACAACGTGATGTACATATAGCGTAAATTTACATAATATGCAGTATACAGTTTACATAGAAAAATGTCAAGCACAAAATCTTACCATCTAATTACGAGCATACTTATATGTTCCAACCCTAAATATGTATAAAAAGTATCGAAATAATAATATAGTCAGTAAACCCATTCTGTAGAAAATGCATCTGGTATCATTAAAATTTTAAACAGTCCATTATATGACGTTCATATTAATTTAAACAGTAAGAAAACAAACAGCAGAAAAGCGCTCTAAACGCATTAAAATTCTTAAAGTAATTTACACATAATTAAGCGTGCGTTATGGTCGGTCTGTAATATATTGTAGAAGTAATCAAAATCAAGTGTCTATCTTCCAGAACAGCAACACAAAATAAAGTAACTAGAAAAACATATTGTACCTGGGGAGTTATCTTCTTTCGAGTGTCATCTCACAAAATGCAGCTAGGGGCAGGAACAACTTAAAGGCACTGTACTAGCACAAACGCATTTTAGGCACGCCACTTCACAACGCTCAAAAAGCAGTCGACTCAGTAAAGAAGCGTCGAATTAATAGCATAGGAATCGAATTAATAAGAGCTGTCGAATAATTAAGAGAGCTTTTCAAAGTTGGAGTTCTTTTTATAAAGCTTTGAAAATCATGGAAGAAAAATATTAAACCATTCCCACCGATATTGGTGCAGAATATTCTGAGAAGGCAAGCGAAAATGTATACAACGGCAAAAGCTTCCTAGAAATCAGAAAACAAAATACGACTTAATTCTATTAAATTTCATTAGTTGCAGGGGAAGCAAGCTACATTTTAAGATGCCCCTGCGATATAGATAAATCAAACTACGGTGAAGCATGTAGAGTAGCCTAGCTTTCTGGAGCAAAACAGAGGTTTGTAAAATTATCGATCTACGCTATAAATATTCTCGGAATAATTTAATAAAAAAAGACGTTGCTAGGAACACGTGCAAATATAACAACACGGAATATCAAGCAATACGAGCAAATAACAAACACATTTAAGCCTTTAATTTTTTTAACGAATTACTAATGAATATAAAGAGCACGAACTGATAAATGGTTACGGGATATATTTCACGTATTGAGGAACATTTTTGTGCAAGATGATCTTTAATACTAGAATATTTGTTATGTTTGGATTGTTTGGGAAAATAACATAAAGAGAGGTTTAGATTAGCGGTTTCAATTACGGGCGTTGTAATTTCATTCAGAATCTCTATTTCTGGAAGTTACCGTAACAAACTCCCCCTAGCAAAATAAAAAGGTCGGGGTAGGAAGCAGAACAACGAAGCAGGCCAGTACTAACAAAAAGCAAAAACAAAAAATTCGTTCGAGAAAACTCAAAAAAAAGCAAAAAATCAACAAAAATTAATTTATATCCGGCTCGAAAGACCAATATACACGAATAGGATTAAACAAAACAAAATTCGCTTAAGAAAATTACTAGAAACACTCAAAAATTAAGAAAAAGAATTTTCATCCAGCTCGAAGAACTAGTATACCGAACTAAATCTAGAAGTATAAAGAACGTAGGGAAAAGAAAAGTAGGAGGTAGCAATCATCGAGGACAAAGATGAAATGGCCTAACACTGAAGAAAAGTCGTCGGAGAACGGATATCTCTAGTAAAGAAACAGTAAAGTCTCCAACCCCAAGAAAATAAATTGGTTTCTCCCGAAAACCCCAAAAAGTAAGAAAGGAAATGAAGAAGAAAACCAGCAATACAAGCCAAAACAAGACAATAACTGTCAAGCCTCAAAGTAAGCAAAGGAGCAACAAGAATGCTGGATAGAAAAAAAATTAAAGTACTTCAAACTTTGGTACCAAAGAATCACATGAAATGAAGATCCGAAGAAAAGAATTGCTAACTAGGCCAAAAGTCGACTAAATCATGGGTTCCATAGAATAGAAAAAGGACTAGAAAGCCATAGGCTGCTTAACCCTCTTCACATACCTTACATGTGATTTTCCAATTCTCTTACCCAAAAGTACTACATTGGCCAGGAAGCGAGTCTTTTTTACCTGGCAGATTTGAAATTTTGCCGAACCCTTGCCTTTTCAAGCAAGGTAGGGATCTTTAACGTGCGTGACAACACTCACACACGGGACCTCCATTTTACCTCTCATCCGAACGAGGGTGTATTTTTGTGTAAAATGCTCGCCTAACATTTTTCAAGCGGACCATGTCAGGATTCGAACTCGGGACCTTGGGCGTAATAGTCACACACATACCACTACGCCACGGAACCGCGTCAGAAAGCACCTACCGCAGCAAGTAGATCGAAAATTTTTATAAAGGCCGTATGAGAACTAACAGTAAGAAAATTAGCAAAAGGATAGGGAAAGGAAAGTGGATCAAAAGGAACGGAGCAGTAAAACTAAAACTAAAAGGCAGAAAAAAGCAGCACAAGAACTACAGGAAAAGGACAAACAAAGACAAGCAAAAACAAAAGAAAATGTGTGTGTGTGTATGTGTGTGTGTGTTGGACCGCTATAGTCGTCTCTTACGATAGGCAGATCTTACCATGAGGTTAGTCTAATCCCGGACACACGCGGAGTTGAGGTACAAGGAGTGAACGAAAGAACAGAGAACCAAGCAGAAATGTATGTGCGAGAAGTGTGTGTGTGTGTGTGTGTATGTCTTGGACCACTTTAGTAGCCTCTAAGAACGACCCACGCGGTGTTGAGTTGAGTAGTGTGCGGTCAGAATGATTAGAAGAGAACAAGAACCAATAAGATAACCAATCAGAACAAGAAAATTATTTAGAACACAAAAATAATAAAATCTAGAAATAAAATTCTAAGGAAGGACAGAGTTAGCATAAAAATTGGGGACCCTAACTAGCAATAGGGTTTAAGGCGCTTGCGACGCCAAAAAAAAAGAAGCAAGATCAAAAACATTAGAATTACGCCGACTTACATCTTCAGGTTCTGAATCAGCATAGAAATTTTTCTGCCTTTTTTGGGTAGTTTTCTGCAAAACAGGAGCAGCAGGGGATGTAGTGGTTGCAGCCGCGGTTGAGAAAATAGTGACGAGAATGGAGGTAGTAGTGGTGGTTGTAGTTTTGGAAATTTAGTACGCGTTATGGAAGAAAGTTGTTTATTTTTAGTATCGATTGTAAGAAAGCTAACGCTAGAAAAAGGAGTAACATGGATTGTCAGAATATCAACTTTAGAAAAAGGAACAGCATTGGCTATAGGAGCATCAACCTTACATAAAGGAACAGAATCGGAGAACAATTTGGCTACGTTTGAAGAAGGAACAGAACCAGCCAAAATTTCATCAACCTTACAAGAACAAGCAGAATAAAGTAGAACTTTATCGCACGGAATAGAATCAATAAAAGTTTATCAACATTAAGAAAAGGAGCAAAACCAGGATGGCTTTTGTCAACACTAGAAAAAGGAGCAGAATCAGAAAGAACTTCATCAAAAGAAGCAGTATCAAGAAAAACTTCGTCAACATTACATAAAGTAACATCAAGTAGAATTTCATCTACATCAGATAAAGGAGTAGAATTTGGTTGAACTTCGTCAACATTAGAAAAAATAATAGGAGCAAATATACCTTCATCAACATTAAATAAAAAGCAGAATCAGGTTGACCTCTGTCAACATTAGAAAAAAGGAGTGAAACCATGCACCGTTGCATCAACGTCAGATAAAGAAGTACAAGCAGGCAAAGCTTTAACTATAATAGGAACTGCTTTCTTGACAAAAGCAAACAAAGAAACAGAAACACGTAAAGTTTTGACAACAACAGCAACAGGCATTAAAGATACAGGTTCGTGAACTTCAACAGGACCTTCTCTAGCTACATCTGCTATTGCAGACACGACAGGAATTTCTCGCGTAGAATCATTTAAGAAAGCAGGAACAAACTCTTGGGTTGCTACCTGTATGTCACTAAATTGAAGTATGGGTTCCAATGGTGGAGGAAGAACAGTCTGAGGTGGAAGCGAAAATGTAAGATCTTTTGATCATCATTCGTATCGCAAAGGACGGAAGAAATTTGGTTCGTATTAGTAGGTGGTTGGTAAGTAGGGGCGTGGTAGCCGTAAAAATCAACATTATAATACGAAGATGCTTATGACTGAAAAGTGATGTGATGGTAGTACGACGAGCAAAAGCAGGTACAGAAAAGGATGAAGAACCAGAAACGGAAGAAATTATGTTCGAAGCCATATTTGCCGAGGAAGGGTATGTTTTGGCAGTAGTAGTAAGATGACCTCGATGAGGTACAGAAGAGAACGTAGAATTAGAAACAGGAGAAATTTGGCTCTTAAAGCTGAGGACAGAATTTGAAGTATTATTTGAAGACCTATTAGTAATACGATGACAGTTCGGACAGTTGCGGCGAGTAACTCCCTTATACCCGCAACCATAGCAGCGATGCAGTACTTGAGGACAAGTACAGTGTGTCGAAGCATGACTAGTTGTATTGCAATTAAAGCATGTGACCTGACGAGTAGAAGTAGAACTAGAAATAGGAACCGCAGAAAGTACAGGAGACGTTTCTGATCTACTCATAGGCGTAGGAGAAATCTTAAAAATTCGGTCATGTGAAGTAAAAGTATTTTTCTCAATTGTAGTAGACTTATAAGCAAAATGGGGTTCAGAAGTAAAGGTGTGAGTAGGCCTAGAAGTAGTTACCGGAGTAGTAGTGGGACGGAAATTTTCTATTTTGGTTTCGAAAGCAATGCGGAGATCATCTAAAGTTTGAAGTAATTCCCAACGAATTTTACGCTCCACCTCTAGTGGAGGAAGCTTAATACAACGACGTAAGGTGTCGATCCGCAGGAAACTAATGCGTTTAAATGCAAGTGAAGATTTGTAACCATCAAATTCAGCAAGTGATTGTTAAAACTGTTGAATAGAAGTTTTGACTGCAGCAAGGTCGGTATTGTAATCGAAAACAATGGAGGGTGGTAGGCGTTCACCATCGCGCTCTATGCAAAAAGTACCTTTCACGGATCTGGGGAGTTCGTCTTCATAGATCTTAGACTCAAACCCACGAGAAAATAATTTGTACTGCAACTCGGTTTCCCGTAAATGTTTCACACGTATGCACCAAAGATACATTTTTAACTCAAGAGAAGAATAACGAAGCCAACAGAAGTTAAAGTACACCCGAAGGACAAATTAAAATTCAAAGAAACCTAAAATAAATTGGTAGGACTTATAAAGTAGAATTTAAGAACACTAATAGAAATAAAGCAACAAGTATAATTTAGGAATAGAAATAGGGCGCTAGCGTTTTCAGAAAAATTCCAAGCGCCAGTGAAAACACAATTCTGGTAACTCGACTTTAAGAAAAATTTACTGAATATCACCTTGTAACGAACAAAGAACTATAATACGAACGCAACAAAAAAAATTTTTATCAGGATGAAACGGCATATAAACAGAAAAATTTGGCACCAAATGTTGTGTAAGAATAGAGGTTTCCAAAAATCAAAAACAAATTCTTGTGCAAAAAGTACGATTTAAGAAATCGGGTAAATTTTTAAGAACGACAGAAAAGTTAAGAAAATCGTAGCCCACCTTAATTAAAAGAACGGAATCGAAAATCGAAGCGAACAGCAAGTAAAAGAAACGGTTACGAAAATCGGAGTCCCACGTAGGGCACGCCAAAATTTTGTGATGTGTTACGGTATTCTGTGGGGACAAGAAGGAACGCAGCACAGTAAGTAGTAGAAAATTGCCTACACCGAATACCGTAACCAAACACGGGGATCGGATTAAACTCCAAAAGAATCAGAGTCCGGGCTAGCTCAACAGTGTCAGGGAGTGGGGTGGGTGATCTAGAATAGAAAATTTAATTGAAAATTTAAGTAACAAAGAAATTTAATTTTACGAATATGTAGGAAAATATACAGTCCCAAAAAAATATTTACAAACGTCGAAAATACCTTGCCGCGAAATCATTCGTTACAACGTGATG
Source organism: Platerodrilus igneus (assembly GCA_036346225.1). Lineage (NCBI taxonomy): Eukaryota > Metazoa > Arthropoda > Insecta > Coleoptera > Lycidae > Platerodrilus > Platerodrilus igneus. The sequence goes on from JARFIW010001538.1 coordinate 57,382, forward strand.
TACATAAAGCGTAAAAATACATAATATGCAGTATACAGTTTACATAGAAAAATATCAAGCACGAAATTTTACTATCTAATTACAAGCATACTTATATGTTGCAACCTTAAATATGTATAAGAAATATTGAAAGAATGACATAGTCAGTAAACCCATTCTGTAGGAAATGCATCTCGTATCATTAAAATTTTAAACAGTCCATTATTTGACGTTCATATTAATTTAAATAGTAAAAAGCAAACAGTAGAAAAGCGCTCTAAACGCATTAAAATTCTTACAGTAATTTACACATAATTAAGCGTGCGTTATCGTCAGTCTGTAATGTATTGTAGAAAACAATCAAAAGCAAGTGTCTATTTTCCAGAACAGCAACACGAAATAAAGTAAACAGAGAACATATTGAGCCTAGAGTTATCTTCTTTCGGGTGACATCTCACGATATGTAGCTGGGGGTTGGAACAACTTAACAGTACTGCACTAGCACAAACGCATTTTAAACGCGATTTCTTAACGCTCAAGAGCATTCGACTCAATAGAGAAGCGTCGAATTAATAGCAGGAGAGTCGAATTAGTAAAAGCTGTCAAATAATTAAGAGAGCTTTTCAAAGTTGGACTCGCATTTATACAGCTTTGAAAATCATGTATTAAATTATAGGCGTCTGCTATCTTATGCATTTTTAAACCTGCTTGTTTTAATTGGAATTCTTAGAGTAATAATGATGCGTTATTCATGCGTGTTGCGTTTTAGTTTGCGTTTATGTTGTTTTACGACTTGCAAATTCGTTTGTTCTAATAAATCTTAAAAATATTTTTCATTAGCTAAATTAATTATGATTAAGGTTTATATACAGGGCGTTGTCATTTACTTTCCAGCCTAATCATCGTATTTCTTGTTTTCTTCAGAAAACTGTCTCGTGTTCTGAGCCTTTATGTATTTTATATAAAGTGCACTATACTATTGGTCCTAACTACCCCTAAATGACCTTATTAACACAGCATTTTTCCCCCAAATTACAACAAAAATTTTTGAATAATGTTATTTTTGGCGCCATAGTGTACACAACATTTTCATTGGTCCAAAATTATTTTGTTTTTATTTCTATTATATATACTAACTCCTAAATTATTTTTAAACCCCTATTCCTAATCTAATCTAACCTATTCTATAACTATACACGTATCCATTCCGAATGTTTTATGATATTTTCTAAAGAACTACTATTTACACAAGCCTCTTTCTATTTCTATAAGTCTATACAACAAAGCATTTCATCTCCCTAATTTCTATTTACCTATACTTCTCCCATTTCTCCTAAATTTACACTACATATTATAATCTACTAATATTTCAATCTTTATTGATCTATACTTTTCCATTTACATATACTTTTCCCATTTTTCATAAATTTATACGACGTATCATCAACTCTTTATATTTCAAACCCTATATATTTATACCTTTTCTTTTCTCTTAAATTTATACGAAGTATTATAGTCTCCTAACATTTCAATTTCTATTTATCTATACTTTTTCCATTTACCTATACCTTTTCTTATTTACATCAACCTATACTAAATATTGTTTTCTTCGAATATTTCTAATAAACTATTTCCTATTTACATATTTCTTGCCATTTCCATCAATCTATACTACTCCTACTTTTCTTAAACCTATCCTATGCTTTATTGTTTTCTAATATTTCTAATAAGTTTTTATTTACTTATACTTCCAATTTTCATTAACCCATCCTAGGCACTTTGTCGTCTAATATTTCCAATAATTCTTCTAAAATTCACTCCTTCTCAATTTTAACCTATTAATATCAATTCTGACCCTAAGTACTTATAATAATTTTTCTTAACCAATAATTCTCAATCCTTCTTCCATAATGCCCTAACTTTATTTTCCCCTTTACCTAGACACTTAATACCTTTATTTTCATTTTCTTCATCTAAATTACCCTCAAATTGATTTATATTTACACATTCACCATTTATTCTTAATTCTTCATCATCTAAATTCCTCTCAAATTAATTAATATTCACACATTCACCATCTATTTTCAATACTTCATCCCACTTGATGCATTTCCTTTTGCATATAACCTCCTTGCTTTCCGCATTAATTTTTATCCCCAACTTATCCATAATGTTCATCCCCCATACAGCGTCCATTTTTAATCCAGGTACAATCACGTATTTATTATCAAATTTCTCTTCTTCTATCTCACAATTCAGAATCGCTATATTACTTACGCATGCAAACTTTCTATTGTTTGGTGCTATTAAATTACACTTCCTCATCGGTATTATTTTCTTCATTAATTTTCCTCTTTTAATAAAATCTTCTGAGACGAGCGATACCTCTGCTCCGATATCGATGAGTATCCTGATTACTTTGTCATCTACATTTAAATTAATTATAGGCAATAAATTTCTACTAAAATCATTTTCCATTTCCAATTTTATGAATTACCGCAGATGTTCATATTTGTTTATTTCGAAGGGCTTCTTTGGTTTGTCTTCTATTAAAAATTTGTATTTGTTGTAGATGGGCCTGGTCGATTCATGACCTCAGGATAGGTATCATTAATCCTTCTTGATTCCGTTAATCCTTCCTTATATCCTTGGTTGTTTTGGCTTTGGTTATTATTCCTAGTTTGGTCTCTCCTATTTGGTTCTTACCATGGTCGGTTTCTCACATTCCAATTATTTCTCATATTACCGTTGGAGTTGTTTCTAAAATATCCTCTATAATTATGATTTGTCCCCTCATATTGTATTCTGTTACTTGGCATCCTTCTCTGCATTCTCTCTGGTTTTACCTGTTTAGTAAACGTTCGACCTTCTTCTCTACGATTCAATCCCGTCATTGTATCGCTGCAAGTATTCTAAGAATATGTCACGATACATGATGTTCTGTAGAGTGATGTACTGCCTCACCTCTACTTCAAAATGTGCTGCCAAATACTTAATAATTTGTGTCTCTTCCAACGGAGGATCTAACTGTTTTGCTATACTAAATTTCTAAATTGCGTATTGGTCCCTGGTCATACCAAAATTTTTATTGTATCTCCTCATAATCAAATCATCTTTCACCTTATATTGTTGAGTATCCCCCTTCAGAATTGTCTTAAAAATTTATTCTCAAAATCTTGAAATGTTGTTAATTCATCTTTGATCAGATCAAACCATGTTTCTGCATTACCTTTTATCATGGCTTTTACTAAATTTAATTTATACTGCTCATCCGTTATGCCCTGCGTCAGTGTTTTGACGTCCTTTAAAAATAATTTTGGATTAAGTTTATTATCTCCTGAAAATTTCGAATACTGATCCAATGCTATATTTGGGTGATTCAATCTTAAGGGTTTTTGATTATATATCATCCTGTTTCTGCCAAAATTCATTACATTAATTTTTATATCCTCAATTTCTTTATTTACTCTGCTAATTTCAGTTCCATAACTTCTCTCAATGTTCTGTACTTTTCCCCTAAGTTCATAATTTTTCCACTTGTTTCTCTTTCATTAGCTTCTTGTATAGATCATACCTTAATAACTTCGTCTCTTATGCAGTCAATATCTTCCATAAAATTTGTCACTTTATTTTGTGTTTGGAAACGCATCTCTTCCAATCGCTGATTCGTCTCCCTTAAATCATCACTTAATTTCTCTATTCTTGAACTTAAATTTTCCTCCAATTTATCCAAATTTTTCCCAAATTCTAGCATACTTTTCATGATCTGTTCATTCTTCTATGTCATATTTATCAAGGCCTGTCATTCTTTTCTGTTATATTTTTCATGCCTGTTCATTCTTCTTCATACTGTCATTTAGTGCCATTAACATTTCTATTATTTTTTAATCTTGAATGGACCGGTGTTCTGCACTATCACTCCTCTCCAACATTCTTTTTGCAGCTTCCATCGATGTGTCCTGTAAAATCTTACTTTGCTGTGAACCTATTTCTAATCCTTGATTTCTTAATGCCTTCTTTGTTTCCCTCATTCTTTTATCCATTTTTTTATTGTTACACTACAATTATTTTTAAATTTTAAGTAAATTCCTCGATTTCGTTGCCTCTAATTTTTACTTAATTTATTTTGATCTAACCTCACGTTCGGATCGTTATTTAACTAGGGGTGTGATATTTTAGTTCAGTCCTACGTTGACGGTGCCATTTAACCTTTTGTGTGTTATATTTTGGTTCAGCCCCACGTTGGTGACGACATATATCTCTTTGTTGTGATACTGTAGCACATAACCCGGAGCGCCTCCCTTTTGTGAATTAAAAGGTTAAAATTTTTATTCTGTCAATTTTTGATTTTTAATATATAATTTTAATTACCTCGGGTAGCTCAGTTTTTAATTACGCACGGAGCTTGCGACGGTACGACAAACAGAGACTTTAAATTTATCTTCTACTTTTACTTCTCGTTTCTTTAAACTAAAACACCATTAAGCACAATTATTATAATATTCTCAAAAATATTTACAATATATGAAAGGTTTAAGAATTCCCTAAATAGAATTTTCTTTTAGTAATTGAACTAAAAATTCTTTTAATAATTATCATTCCCAAAGTTAATCAAAAAGTCAGCAAAAATCACCCTTATTATTATTATCTAAAGCAACACAAACGTTCATTCAACTTCTTTAAAAATTTACGTAATTTATAACGTCTATTAAAACAAAACGATCTTTGTTGACCCTCACATAAAATTTTCATGAAAGTAATTTTTTTAATTATTCAAATTAGAAATATGCAACGAAATATTAATTTTTAAATTATTCAGATTAGAAATATACAAGGAAATATTCACAAATAAAAATTATAAAACATTCAGATTGGCTAACCTGTTGTTTCAACTGCTTCCGTATTCAGCTTAGTGAATTAATAGTCTCAACGTTGAATTCAGATCTGCTTTAGATATGGTCTGCATTTTTTTTAGTATCTTTTTAAATTATTTTAGCGTTCTTTGTTAAACATTTCAGTAATTAATAATTGAATTAAATGCTTGTTGCATTTCCTCATTGGATCCAGTAATTATTCAGAGTCTTTTTAAATATGTAATATTAGAATTTAAATTAAACAACTTTTAGTTACTTACGTTTTTAAAGGGTTAAAACGACAAACCACCCTTGATTTTCACAATCATCATTGTATCATTCATTACTTTACAACAAATCATTTCAGGTAAATATTTTCTTTTCAGCGATGTGGCCTAAACCTTAATTCATGTTGAACTGATTTGTTTACAAATCCGGTCGTATTTAAATGAATCGCCTATCTATTGACAACCGCAGAGTTCGCTATTATACGTGATTCTTACATACCAGGTTTTGGGTATTTCTATCATGTTTTGTTGTTTATTAAAAACGACGCGCTGATTTCGGCACGTAGCATTTCGAGTTAATAAATAGCATTCATTCCCTTGGATTTTCATATTTCTGGATCACGTAGACCATTGTTTGTCCAAATAAATTTAGTGAACTTTGATTTTATCACCATGCCGTGTTTGTTTCCAATATATCAGGTGCTGATTTTCGCTTGAAGTCACGTAAACTTAACATAATTTATGTATTAAATTATATGCGTTTGCTATTTTGACGCATTTTTAAACCTGCTCGTTTTAATTGGGATTTTTGGTGTAATAATGATGCGTTATTTATGCGTGTCGCGTTTCACCTTGGGTTTATGCTGTTTTACGACTTGCGAATTCGTTTATTCAAATAAATCTTCAAAATATTTTTTATTAACTAAATTAATTATGTTTATGGTTTATATACAGGGCGTTGTTATTTACTTTCTACAGATTAAACTACTTAGGCTAGGGCGGATGATATTATAAATTTATTGAGTAGGAACAAATAGCTGTAATCGCTATTAATAAATTTGACGTATACTTAGAAATTCAAACCCATAGGTAATTACTGCTTTAGTTAGATTTGAATAGTTTTAAATATACTCTTCAGGTTGCACAGGTAGGCGAAACTGGCGGCTGCTATCCGATATTACGGATTTTTCTCTTTTACTTTTTACTACTGTCTTGTTGAACAGGTACAGTCCAAAGTTAAGGCTAAGGGGTACCATTATATAAACCCTAACCTTAGTTATAGTTTATAAATTATATTTAACCATTAATTAATTTTGAAGTCAAATTTATATGAAGCATGTAATTATTCACATTCAATCCCAATATGGTACTTTCGGGTGGAGCATAGGAGTTCCGGGACGTGGCCGTAAGTGTAATTGCCCTTATTCATGTTATACTGTTTAAAAACTTAGTAAATTACTAGTCATATAACAGGGACATGAATTTTTCAATGATGACTTACCTATGCCATGAAAAAACTACGAAGTATGAAATCTTAGGAGTAAGTCGTAATTTAAGCTAATCCGTACACATGGTTCTGTTATCTAAAATACCAGGATCATCCGGAAAGTAGTACCCGTTTCTGAATAAAAAATAAACTAGTACATCTTGACAAATTTTAATGTGTTATTTAAAAAGAACAAACCTTACACTACTTCTCCATTAGTCACCTCGCTAATTAAGCATTTATCATAACGCGAGACGAGTTTTTGTATGCCAGTTTCGTACTCCTCTGCCGCCAATGTATTGAAATATGTAGTCACAGCTGCTTTCAGTTCATCATCACTTTCAAATTTTTTTTCTGCCAGAAATTTTCCCTGATGTCACGAATAATTACGCGCCGATTGGCCTTCACGAATTCGTTAATTAAACTCAGCAGTTCGTCCGTAATTACTGACGGTCGTCCGGAACGCTCTTCAGCATGGGTATTGTCTCTGCCCAAACTCAAATTATGACACCAACGCCGAACTGATGACGCATCCATAACATTGTCTCCATACACTTCCTTTAGTTGACGATAAATATCGCAGGGTTTCACATTTCTTCTAATCACAGCCCTAATTTCACAACTGGCGGCGTTCACTGTTTTTTTAACATTATAAACACTTACCGAAAGAACACGGTCAGTACCAGCGAGGCGTAACTTTGCGCATAGACTGATGCAATATAACTAAACGTGCTATAACTAGTCCGGATGCTACTCTACTCACCAGCGCTCCACACGGTACAAACGGGTACTACTTTCCGGACGATCCTCGTACAAGATCAAACTAAATAGTACAATACCTATATGTAGAATATCTATTAATTTCGGCCAAGGAAATTATATAGTAATGTTCTGCTTACAACAAACAAAGTTTTAGAATTTAAAAATCGCTAGTGTTACTTGGATACTTATATTAATATTGATCTAAACAAAATATAAAGCGCCTGAACGTCGCCAACTACTAACATAACACTAAATGGTCTCATATGCATTCGCGTATATGTCAACGTGAGTAGTAAAACAAATACATTTGGCTCTGATTGCGGTATGCCAATATAAGCTATATGCCATCATAGCACACTTTCGCTTAATAGCTAAAAAGCTGTTAAAAATTAATCCTATAAATTTTTTAGTTTTAATTTGGATTTACACCTAGAAGAGACCGTTAAATTAGAAGATATGTGAAATGAAAGACAAGGTAAAGCTCATTTTGAGTTCAATGTTATATGAATATAAGTAGCAGCAATTGGATCCTATTGAACTAGTAGAATATGGATGATTTACGCTATAAATGTTGCTGTTAACTTATTATTTTAGAATACCTGCTTTGTTGAATTGCTTGCATAAGAATTGGTTCGAAAGCAAATCTTAATTTTAAAAAAACTAATAAAGGATTGATATTATATAACAGGTAATTCTGCTCAGTAAAATACCAAGCTCCTTTCTTTTAATGAATGTAATTCGTATATCAAAAACACACATCCAATTCTTGTTCGATACATAGGATAAAGCTAGTTGTGGATTTGTGTTATTAAGCCGCAGATGTGGAAATAAACAGAATAGCTCCTTTCTCATCTCGGAGAAGTTAAAGGAGATAAAGTAAGGTAAAAACGAAGGAAGTGGCCTACGGGACCTGCACTATTCATCAGCTGCTTCATACATCTGTTGTTAGTTACAGCTGCAGAAGGCAATCGTTGATGAAGACTAATAATAATCGTAGGTATATTTTGATGATAATGCTAGGAAGGATATCTAAGTAGATGCAATCAACGGAAACTTGATCTGTCGGATATATTCTGTTGCGTCTTTTTTGCTTCACTTTATGCCAGCAATTGAATGTTCATTCCCAGCCATTAAAGAACTTTAAAAACAAAACAAAACATTAAAACACCAACTTAATTATCCAACTTTATTGTTGGAACCGGATAGATTGTACTTTACAACACTTATGACTAATTTTCTGCAAATTTGCAGAACAAGTTGCAAAATTTGTTTTTGCTGTTTTCAAAAACCATATTTAGTCATTCTATAATAAAAATATAAATGTACAGAACAAGATTTCCTGATATATATTGTACTGCTTCTACACACAAATTTTTACTGTTGTTGTGGATTAGTAGGTGTATTCGACAGTTCTACGTCATTCGAGGAAAGATGCAATAAAGAAGTTAGACCGATCTATTACTTGAGTCTACACAGTTCTGCTAAACAAAGAAGGGTAACCGACTACATGCAGTAATCATATAACTACGGAAGTTTTAGAATAATTTAAATAAGGAGTTTATCTAATAAGTTAATTAAATATTTATAGAGAGATGAACTTTTGATAGTTATACAAATTAATATATACATTTATGTTGACTACATTATAACGTTTAAATAATTGTCAAGATTCTTCTTTCAATTGATACAAAATGTTAAAAAGCAACTTGTCAATGGTTGCGTAATTTTGAGAACTTGGAGAAATTTTGTATTTGTAAAAGTATCTCGATTTTACCAGTTAAGTTTTCATGATTAAAACTAGATTAAAAATAATTATTTATAAGTTGTTAATTTAGATATGGCAACACTTTATAATTCGCCTGAATAATTATAATTATAATTATAATTATAATTTTATTGGTTTTCGGAGGCTTTCAGATAATTCTAAATTCTGATTTGCTAGCTATATACGCGATAATATATTTACTAAGTCTAATTTATTTCCAACAATTTATTTTTGAATTCTCCCTAAAATTAACTATCGTGCATAGTTTTGTACTCCATTTTGGTCCATATAAGAGTTTTGGATATGATTTTTTATTTAATAATGAAACAGTGATTAAGAAACATTCTGGAACGGACATTTAATCAGTTTTTAATAAAACGCTTTTATATCTGTCTAGTGATAAGTAAGGATGATTGACAGCTATTGTTTTCAAAAGGTTTGATGACTCACATTCTAAATTTCTCTCCATTTTATTTTTGAATAAAGAATTAATGTATGTCAGTGCAAACCTCGTTGCAACAGATTAGTTTTAGTTTGAATTCAATCCTAATAAACGTTTGATGTACCTAAATTAGTGTAAAGATAAATTTACGTATGTGATATAAATGCGTTAGATAAATAAATCACTAGGAAGATTGGTGTTATAATAGTGTTTAAGTCATGGTACGTAGAAGATTAAATTACTTGACTACTAAACATTCACCACAATTTATTCCAACAGAAAATTCTATACAAAAATCTTTATCTTATTATTATTGCACACATAGATTAAATTACATTTATTCTCGTTCTACAATAATTCATTTTCAATCCAATATTTGTAATACAGCTTTACTCATCAATAAACTCAGTAAAGTAACTGGGCTTAACCATACTTTTACTTTAACTCCAGGTTTAATATGAGCTCATAGTAAAAACCCTTTTTGCTACATATGTGCTAAATTTTACACTAACAATCACCAACAGACCTTTTTACTTTGTACATAAACAGATACCGAAAAATTATTCTATAAATATAAATCCTCCCATAAAACCATGGTTAAAAGTACTCTATAACAGTTCAAAAGTATACGCCTTTGTCCTTAATATTTCTAAAATTATACCAATACGGCACCAAAATGTCATAACGCACCAAATGCACACAACAGAATAAACTTTCACAAAAATTGTTACCTGGTAAGCACGACCTCACATGGATCTACAACGAAACCATCGATGATGTTGCCCTCAACTATGACTGCACGTTTAGGAACCAACCCCCAAGTTGAATCATACCCTCATTGACGGCAATCTGCCATCCAGTTCTCTCCTCCACCAAACTACGGTACTTTCAAACCTTAGATTTCATCTACGGATCCAACTAGCCTCAGTACTTCACCACATCAGTCTATTTAACACCCACGACTCCATAAAAGTGCTTATCTTGCACCAACAACCAAAAATAGTGTAACGAATTTTCCTGGCCAATCCCACACATGGGTGCCAGTGAAATGTTTTCCTATATTTCTCTGGCCGACACTACTTTATTATCACCATGCTCCAAGTCAGGTGTCTGCAAAACAAAGTCTTCCGACGTAACTAGGGGTCTATTCCTTGGGTAGAGCTATGAGCAATGGGGGGGTAAGTCGAAATCTGTAGGGGGGTCACACTCAAACTAAAACAAACAGGCGCCACCAAGTCCAGATTGATTTATGTTAATGGCATGGCAAATTTCTAAGGGCGGACGTGGAGACCCAAAGAAAAAAGATCGCCTTCGCTGACACAAAACTTGTCTTAACAGAATAAGACGCGGTTCCTGTAAGGAAAAATAATAATTAAGTCACATAGAAAATGGGAACACAATTTGCGTCCCTCAAATATACCTAAAATGCATAGAGAATATTTTCTACATAAGGGTGTCATAAAATTTAACTCTTATTGCTTTTTGTTTATCAGGTCTGATCAAACTAGATCAGAATAAAAGACTTTAAGCGTGGATTATAAATTTACTAGAGAGAATTTTTCCGTTTCTGTAAATAAAATTCAATGCTATAAAATAAAATGAATACTTGAAATACTTGCAAAGTTAATGTAAGGTTTATCAACTTGATCCTTACTCAAATATATTACAATCCAGTGTGACTGGTTATACTAAGGTTTCATAACCCAATCAGATCTGTGTAGGTCATTTACAAATTAATATACAAAATTTTCTCTTTAAGTTAACGGTATTAAAATCAATTTGAAGTCAAAATATTCACAAAGATATTCTCTAATTTTATCAAAGGTGGTAGTAATGTAATACTAAACATCTGTTAGCAATTGTGCAATTGTTGACGGCATATTTCAAACAAACAGGTGACGTAACCGCAGCTGTTAATTTATGTTGAAGCCACGTGTAGTCACATATCTACGAAACTAAGTGAAATTAAATTTGATACTGGAGAAAACCAGCTTAGCTACAGATAAACTGAATAACAAATTTGTACTTCTATAAAACGAAACGAAATAATGTGCTTTCAGAATAAAGTACTGAGGAAGTTCTTAAATCTACTACGAACCAAATCCCGGGCTGCTGTCCTTGGCTGGAATGGAAACTACATCGCCGTGCGGAATCTGCAGCTAATTATTCTTGCTTTCCATGCTTTAAATACAGGTGTTGAAGCGAAGTGTGTTTCTTACTTTGATTCAAAATGCATAAATTTTGTAGCGTAATTTTCCATTGTCTAATCTTCGTTATAAATATAATTTTCCATTGCGTTGTTTATAAGTCGTAGTTCGTAAGTTGTAGTTGCGCTAAACAATTTGTTAAATTAGGTACTATGATAACGAATATACAATACCAACCGTTACTCAGGAAGTGTGTCACATAAATAATGCGACCCGGAGGTCACTCGCCATTAATTTCAAATGCATGCTGTCGCTGCTCTTACCTATCGACGAGTGCTTTTGCCGCGTTCTTCTATCGTGGGAGGGTCCCGAGTGGGGTTGTCAAACCTCTCACGCGCGCGCCAGTGGCTGTGGAATACACCGAACTCCGAAACAAATAGACTAACGACTCTAGATACTGTATTAATGTAAGGATTTGATTGTTACACGTATTATTACTTTAGTTCATGAATAGATTTTTTACTGCGAAAATAAAATTGTTACACTACCCCTTTCCTAAAAGAAAAAAATTTTTTTTTAAGGAATAAACTTCAAATATAACAAATACAAAAAAAATTTTTTATCTTAATAATACTAGCCTTTTCTACTTTCCTAACTAACTATGCAATTTTATAAATTTATTCAAATGGGGAGACAAATAATTACAAATGCGAGTGTGTTGGTAACTACGTGTACCTGACGTCCATTGGGAGACAAAATCGGAGTCACAATCGGTATTAATCAAAATTGGGAGGGTCAAATTAGAAAGTCAAACACTCCACGGGACAAAAGATTAAATTCACAATGATTTTTTTTTTTTTAACCTGGGGCTCCTTATTCCTAACAAGGCTAATATTTATTACCTATAACCAAACATTTACAATTTATTTCTAATTCCAAAAACTTCACTTCCAGGAGCTCAATTAGCTCTATCTACAAAAAAAGGAATGCTTCCTCATCAAAACAGCATAACTATCCAAAGTATCATCACTATAAGGTGATAATCAAAAGGAAGACCTTACTAATAGGTCTAAATTTAAAACACTATTATCACAAAGTGATAATCAAAACAAAAGTGACCTAACCAAAAGGTTACTTATCAAATCCAAATACAAAGTATTATCACTTTATTACAAAGAGATAATCAAAACGAAGGTAACCTAACCATAAGGTTACTTAACAAATTCAAATACAAAATATTATCACTTTATTACAAAGAGATAATCAAAACGAAGGTAACCTAACCATAAGGTTACTTAACAAATTCAAATACAAAATCGAACCAGTCAGGGCTGTAATATCCTACACCCTACTGAATATCCTATCACTAAGTTCCAACAAACAACAGATCTCATTAGTGATGGACCAAATGGTGAGACTCACCAAGCCAACCTTGACCTTATCAAACCAAAGAATTTCGAACGGTCAAAAAACAAGGAAAGAATAATCTAATATTCTCTCTACCTAGATATGTAGAAATCAGGACCAACAATCAAATAGCCCACTTACTTCTACATTGTAAAGATATCTGTTAAAGACATCTTCTAAACACATCTCTGAGTAACGCGCGAGCAAAATGACCAGCGTGCACACCAAGGCACACCTCAAACTTACAAAATCTACAAAATCTACAAAATCTCTAACCACTTATTTCACTTCTCAAACAAAATACTCAAAATTAGTGAAACGACACTAAATCAAAAATCTGGACAAAACAAAGCAAACCACTACTGTATTACTTAACATCAAAGAGATGACCGGACCGGAACTAATCGTCAGGATCATCATTTTCCTTTGGATACGACGCTTCAACTGGTTTCAAGTCCTTTACGTGCCATTTCCTGCTCTTGTCCCATCTTCGTTCTCTAACTCATACACTAAATTGGAATGTTTTTTTCGAACTTTACTCATAACGAACTTTGGAGCTAACTTAGCGGAAAACTTATCACTAGCACTCGAGAGGACCTTATTAGCTCTCCAAACACACTCTCCGACTCGGAATGAAATGTCTCTTCTCCTAAGATTGTAGCGTTTACTCGAACGTTGATAAGCTACATGCAAATTTTCACGGACATTTCCAAAAATATCAAACAAAGGTTGACGATCCAAAACATAAGAAGGTCTACTACTGGAGACGACATCAACATCCTCACCAGGTATAAAATTATCATTATAAGCTTTTCCACTTAAAGGTACCTGACGACCAAAAACTAAAAAATTTGGCGAATAGTTGGTGGACTCATGTTTTGCTGAGTTGATTGCGTATTGGATCTTTGATATCTCAATATCCCACGTATCATGTTCTTCTACGTATGAACGGATTGCTGTACCAACTGTCTTATTGATTCTTTCCACAAAATTGCATTGGGGAGCATAAACAGCATTATACCAAATCTTTTGAATTTCGTACCTTGCACACAAAGCTTTAAAAATACGTCCAATTAATTGTGGACCATTATCACAAATAACAAACTGTGGTACTCCGTAGACAATAAATACTTTTTCTTCCAAAAATTTCTCGATCAAATGTGCCGTGGCACTACGCAAAGGTTGCAAATTCGAATACTTCGAGAACCAATCACCAACAACTAAGAGCCATTTATGTCCGCGTTTGGAACGAGGAAACGGACCCATCAAATCTAGCGCAATGGTTTGGAACGGTAGTCCAACCCCTTTCTCCTTTCCCATCATCCCAAGGGGACCTTTATTGGGTGGTTTTTGAGCACCACAAATCAAACACTTCCTACAAAATTTACGTACGTCAAAGATCATCTTTGGCCAATAATATAATTCTTGAACACGAGACAAAGTTTTTAAGGAACCAAAATGTCCTGCTGAAGGGGGGTCATGACATGATTTAATGACATCTATACGCTGAGATTTTGGCACTAAGTACTTCCACTCTACAACATTCGCCGAATGCGGTAATAGGGAAGGTATAAACTTATAAATAAACCCATCTTCCACTTTCCATTGTGGGTAGCTTCTGGGCGACAACAAAATTTTCTTTCTCAAAGATTCATACCACAAGTCTACGCCATCAAGTTTAATCTCTACTAAATTAACTTCTGGATTTTCTAAAGGAACACCACGACTAAGACAATCTGGGACTATATTGAACTTTCCTTTCCTATGCACCAAATCAAATGAATGTTGCCTTAATCGAACAGACCATCTGGCGAGTTTTCCAGTTGGATTCTGAAGATTACTCAACCAAAGTAACGAAAAATGATCGGTGACAACTGTGAAGCGAACTCCTTCTACCCACGGACGAAATTTCTCAATTGCAAAAATAACTGCTAAACACTCTCTCTCTGTGGTGGAAAAATTGCGCTCGGTACGGCTCAGGGTTTTACTTGCGTACGAAATTACACGCTCTTCTCCTTTTACATTTTGAATCAACACAGCTCCTAACCCAGTGTTGCTTGCGTCACACCCAACAATAAAGGGTGCCGAGTAGTCTGGCTGCAAAAGAAGAGGTGCAGAAACTAATGCTTGCTTGATCAGCACAAATGAATTTTCTGCTTCCGCACTCCAGTTTACAGTTTGACCTTTTTTCTTACTCTTAATGAGGTCATTAATAGGCGAAACTAAAGACGAAAAATTCTTTATAAAGCGACGGTACCAGCTGCACATTCCTATAAACCTTTTAATCTCCGTTGTGGTTTTCGGACGAGGAAAGTTAACCATTGCCGACACCTTATCGGGATCTGTACGAAGTGAGTTAGAACCTACTATATAACCCAAAAATTTAAGTGTCTTTTTAAAAAATTCGCATTTACTTATGTTTATAGTAAGGTTAGCTTCTTTTAGACGTTGCTTAACCTCTACCAATAACTTTAGGTGTTCTTCAAAAGATGACGAACATAATATTATGTAGCCCAAATAGCAAAATACATGGGGTTCAAAACGTGGACCAAAAATCGCATCTACTAAACGCTGTTGTGTCTGCGCAGCATTCTTCAACCCAAATGGCATGCATGTAAATCTAAATTGTCCTCGTGAAATAACACTAAAGGCAGTCTTATCTTTAGACGACTCACAAAGGGGGATTTGCCAAAACGATTTTCTCAAATCCAGAGACGAAATGTAGTTCGCACCTCTCAACATATTGAGAATTCTATCTACGTTCGCAAGGGGGTACGAATCATGAACAGTTAAGTCGTTCAGGGTTCTACCATCGAAACAGAAACGATATTCTCCATCTGCTTTCTTAACCAACAAAACTGGAGAGGACCACGGACTAGTACACGGTTCTATAACTTTAAGTCTAAGCATGTCGTCCAACTCCTCATTCAATATCTTACCCATATATGGTGACATGACATATGGTTTCTTGTGGAAGGGTTTGGCATTGCCTGTGTCTATGTCCATTTCGATTAGGTGAGTTCGTCCTAATCTATCGTCGCTGCTAATCTCACTAAATGAATTTATTAACTCTTGTGCTTGCACACATTGAGCATCTGAAAGGTCATGTAAACCAAATAAAGAATCTTCAGTGTTCAAAGGGATGGAAGACGAACCTATATACCCAATGTCGTTCCCAATGTTACTTTGGATAAACCAATTATTACTTCTAAAGTCAGCAACTACACCAAATAATTTTGCAAAGTCACTACCGAAGATAAATGTATGCGGTAGGACGGAACCACTAATGCATTAAGGATGCGGCAGTCATTACCTATACAAATTGGCAAATCTACTGAGCCTACAACAGACTTTATTGAACCATCAGCTGTAGTGATACCCGTTTTTGCTGAACTAAAATTTTCAAGTCTAATTTTCTAACTATTGAAAGGGCTAAAGATCCTACCACTGAGGTAGTGCATCCCGAATCTAGAAGACCGGTAATGTCTCTATCCATTAATTTCACCATAATGTAAGGTCGATTATCACACTGCTTCTCAATGAACAAAGTATTATTCTTAGGCTTCGGAGAGTCCTGACAAAATTTTAACAACTCTAAGCCATCTTGACCACTCGTCTTTACAAAAGTATTTTTCTTGTTTACAAATCATAACCATGGCCTTATTACGCGGAACAGGATGCCGACCACTATGCGCCTGCCGCCTTACTGGTTTTTGAGCATTGTGGGCATGACGTAGCCTTAACGCCTTTTCGACCACATTCAAAACAAAAATCTTTTAGTTGCTCTACAATCTCTGAACCAATGTCCACTACGGGAGCAATTCCAACAAACGAAATTATTTCTCTTATCGGGACTAAAGGAATTACAAACTGAGGACTCCAAAGAGCTCTTATCCGCTACTGTTACTTGGGGATTAACTAATTTATTCTGAAACACCCTACTCTTAACAGCACAAACTTTTCATTCAACCCAGGAGGTTTGTTCTCAAATTGATGCTTAGAGGGTTGCAAATCTTGTTAGGTTTACTAGAAGATGCTGAAACCAAGTTTAGTTTCATCAAAGAAGCTTCTTCTAACCTTTTACACAAATTTACTAAGGTAGACAAATCTTGAATGTCCGACAATGCAAGTGCTGAAATATATTCAGGAACCAAATTTCTTCTTATCATCTTAACTTTAGTAACTTCTGCTGGTTCGTTGGTCAGTCTACTAAACAAGGTTTGCATATGCGCGACAAATAAAATAATCCTTTCGTCTTTACCTTGGCGACGATTTCTGATCTTTTCCCAAATGTCATCATCTGAAGAACCAGGTAGGAAATCTTCCTTAAACGTTCTAACAAGGAGTTCCAGTCTCTCAATGAACTTTTCACTGTTCTAAACCAAACTAAAGCGTCACCCACAAAAGTTCACATGCTGATCCAAATAAATCAGCTTCGGATACCTTACGAGATTGTGCTAAATCACTAACTCTATCTAAAATGAATATAGTTGTTTGGGATCACCTGAGAATTTTACAGGCCATGAACCTATAGGTACGGAAGGCGTTACATACGAAGTCGAATGAATAGGTGCACTAGCAACTGAAGGAGATACTACAACGGACCGAACCAAATAGGTGGACTCTGTACTTTTATTGATTTTATCGTATAAGTCAGCTTCAAGGGTTAATATCGTTGCTACTGTCTCATTTCTGAACTTAATTGCTTCCTCGGAATTTACTGAAGGGATTTTCATGCGCTTAACTCGCCCCGAAAGGTGGTTTAACCTTGAACAAGCTCTCCTAAAATTGAGTCTGATGAGTCACCTTCAAATTCGGACACAACATTACGAACTGACTCGACTGAAACTGAAATTTCTTTACTTTCCGTTGCAAAGTCTACTTCATAACACGAAAGATCAATCAAACAACCAGGCTTATCTATTTCTTTAGCCAACAATCTACCTAAAATTTTCCTTTTCTCCAACACTTGTCTCTCACTCACCACTCCTCTGATTCTTAGTTCATACTGCAATTCTTCTTTAAGTAGACAAACAATTTGGAATTTTTCCGACATGATTACTCAAGCCTAATGGAATCAAACCGATAAATCTAACTGATCCGAACCTTACAAAAGTTATCAAAACAAATTCGTACTACTAAAGGTAAAAATCAAAAGATGTTTTTGGTAAAATTATTTTTGCCAAAACAATCTCAAAAAAAATTATAAGGGGTCAAAATAGAATGAAAGAAAAAGTAAATTTGACCAAATTAATTAATTGACTGTATGGGGATTAACATTACAACCAATCTTTTATCAAAAGCGAACAAACAAATCTAAATGTCAAATAGACTTTAAGCAAACAAATTTCGGAGCAAAATAATTTTTGGACAAATGGACTTCAAAGCAAAATAAATTTTGAGCTAACAAATTTCGAAGCAAATTAAATTTTGAACAAATAAATTTCGAAGTAAATCAAATTATGAACAAACAAATTTCGAGGCCCCAAACGTTGCCGGCGCCAGTGTAACGATTTTTTCTCTCTCTCTTTGGCTCCGCTAGCCTCACGCATGGGCGCTAGTGTAACGAATTTTCCTGGCCAATCCCACACATGGGTGCCAGTGAAATGTTTTCCTATATTTCTCTGGCCGACACTACTTTATTATCACCATGCTCCAAGTCAGGTGTCTGCAAAACAAAGTCTTCCGACGTAACTAGGGTCTATTCCTTGGGTAGAGCTATGAGCAATGGGGGTAAGTCGAAATCTGTAGGGGGTCACACTCAAACTAAAACAAACAGGCGCCACCAAGTCCAGATTGATTTATGTTAATGGCATGGCAAATTTCTAAGGGCGGACGTGGAGACCCAAAGAGAAAAAATCGCCTTCGCTGACACAAAACTTGTCTTAACAGAATAAGACGCGGTTCCTGTAAGGAAAAATAATAATTAAGTCACATAGAAAATGGGAACACAATTTGCGTCCCTCAAATATACCTAAAATGCATAGAGAATATTTTCTACATAAGGGTGTCATAAAATTTAACTCTTATTGCTTTTTGTTTATCAGGTCTGATCAAACTAGATCAGAATAAAAGACTTTAAGCGTGGATTATAAATTTACTAGAGAGAATTTTTTCCGTTTCTGTAAATAAAATTCAATGCCATAAAATAAAATGAATACTTGAAATACTTGCAAAGTTAATGTAAGGTTTATCAACTTGATCCTTACTCAAATATATTACAATCCAGTGTGACTGGTTATACTAAGGTTTCATAACCCAATCAGATCTGTGTAGGTCATTTACAAATTAATATACAAAATTTTCTCTTTAAGTTAACGGTATTAAAATCAATTTGAAGTCAAAATATTCACAAAGATATTCTCTAATTTTATCAAAGGTGGTAGTAATGTAATACTAAACATCTGTTAGCAATTGTGCAATTGTTGACGGCATATTTCAAACAAACAGGTGACGTAACCGCAGCTGTTAATTTATGTTGAAGCCACGTGTAGTCACATATCTACGAAACTAAGTGAAATTAAATTTGATACTGGAGAAAACCAGCTTAACTACAGATAAACTGAATAACAAATTTGTACTTCTATAAAACGAAACGAAATAATGTGCTTTCAGAATGAAGTACTGAGGAAGTTCTTAAATCTACTACGAACCAAATCCCGGGCTGCTGTCCTTGGCTGGAATGGAAACTACATCGCCGTGCGGAATCTGCAGCTAATTATTCTTGCTTTCCATGCTTTAAATACAGGTGTTGAAGCGAAGTGTGTTTCTTACTTTGATTCAAAATGCATAAATTTTGTAGCGTAATCTTCCATTGTCTAATCTTCGTTATAAATATAATTTTCCATTGCGTTGTTTATAAGTCGTAGTTCGTAAGTTGTAGTTGCGCTAAACAAATTGTTAAATTAGGTACTATGATAACGAATATACAATACCAACCGTTACTCAGGAAGTGTGTCACATAAATAATGCGACCCGGAGGTCACTCGCCATTAATTTCAAATGCATGCTGTCGCTGCTCTTACCTATCGACGAGTGCTTTTGCCGCGTTCTTCTATCGTGGGAGGGTCCCGAGTGGGGTTGTCAAACCTCTCACGCGCGCGCCAGTGGCTGTGGAATACACCGAACTCCGAAACAAATAGACTAACGACTCTAGATACTGTATTAATGTAAGGATTTGATTGTTACACGTATTATTACTTTAGTTAATAAAGGTGTTTTAACATTCGTTGTACCTTTCATGAATAGATTTTTTACTGCGAAAATAAAATTGTTACAATAGCAAACAATCTCTACTTACAATTCTGAAGCAAGTTTCGTATACTCAAAATGTGCTGTATAAAAATCGTTCACTTGCTTCTACAACAATACACCAACT
Source organism: Platerodrilus igneus (assembly GCA_036346225.1). Taxonomy (NCBI): domain Eukaryota; kingdom Metazoa; phylum Arthropoda; class Insecta; order Coleoptera; family Lycidae; genus Platerodrilus; species Platerodrilus igneus. The sequence goes on from JARFIW010001538.1 coordinate 77,609, forward strand.
TGTGCATGTTTTAATTAACTTTAATTAAAATATTAAAATCACTTATTACGTAATTTGGTTTACTAATATTACTCGATGCTTAGATGAGAAATAAAAAAGAAAGAGCGCTTCTCACTGCTCTCAGTAGTTATATAGACATTCTGCCCCCCCCTTTTCTAGTTGCAATTCCTGAAAACACACCGCTACAAACAAATAAACCTTCTTGGTAGATTTATTAAACGGTCAACACGAATCCGTTCACAAACAACTTTCAGCCGTCACTAATTCTGAAAATCCCTCCGATAACCTTCACCATTTCCACTCAAAACTGGCAGCTGTGCTTTAAATCTAAAAATTTTTCAAAACAAATAAACGATTTACTACGAAAATATATTATAATTTCACAACGGATATTAAATGCGCCGAAACTCATCTTCCACTGACACAAGTTCTACCATCCAAAGCACGCCTTTATAATACGTATATTAAGATTGTCTTTCTCTAACTCATATACGAAAATTTTCTATTTCTTTTTTTGTACCCCTTCTATATTTTATATTCTTACTACACGTTTTCTGTATCCTAGTCTAACTTGTATTCAATATCTCCTTTCTTTTTTACTTCTAGTTTACAATCACGAATATTCCTAACTAGCATTTTCCCTCTCTCGACTATCGTCTATCCCCTTCTTTATGTGTAGTCAAACAATCTATCTCTGTTTATCATATGCACGTTACACCAGTCCTTGAAGTCAACCACTTCTCACTCCACCTTTTAAAATCGACGTCTTTCTAAACACGCTGCCTCTCTCTTGTATCTACTGACTTCTGTCATTCTCTTTGTCACCCAGTTGTTCCAAGCACACGAATATCTAATCATATGATAACTGTTATCTCATTCTAATACATGCTTAAATACTCTTTCTTTATTTAATATCGATCCCTGCTTGTATTTAACCTTCAATGCCATTTGTCGAGTATGTTGTTGTTTGCGTTTGTATATAACGATCTTGAGCGTGTAGCTAGAAATCCTTGACAATTATTTTCAAGCTTCGTAAATTAATACCTAGAATGTTTTCAACGGTATAAACTCTATTAGGAGTGTTTTATTTGCTTGCTTTGTCTTAAAACCAATAACCGTTATAACAATAGCCCTTTTGCTATTTTTTAAACTTTTTAGATTTATACAAATGTTTAAGTTATACACTAAATTATGATAAATTATACACGTAAGAAAATATTTACTCTTAGAATATTTGTTACTTTATGAAAATCCTTTACTCTCCTTAATAACGGTCTTAAAATTATTGATTTCTACACTACAGAAAATTGAAAGCTTTCGGACTCGTATACCTACACTTTAATCTAAATAAGATGCGTGTGTTTACACTACACGTTAAAGATCTACATTTCCTACACCTACTATTTGTAATTGGTATTTACAATTACTCTAAATTGAAGCAAAATTAACCCAGAAATCTATTTTAGAAATGCAAATTCCGACACTATAATTATGGAAAACGTTTTAAAATTTTAACTGAATTGTATAAACATGCGGTACCTTACCATAAATAAATAGCTGACTTATCTACTCTATTTCATCCTATAAATATACAGAAATACATATTGATGTGATAAAGAGTCATAAGAGGTCAATGAGCACTATATTCTGTAAATGAAACAAACCAAAACAAAAGAAAGTCCTAAATAATATTCTAGTGTTACGATAGGCTTATTATAATTTACTTTAGTGCATAAGTGAAACCCTTGAAAACTACAAATAATTCCTCCATAAGAAATCCAATTAAAAAGACAAGTTTTAAATGTATATTATGCAGGTTGAAAAACCCGAACTTCTAATTTAAACACTTTCTAAATAAGTACATAAGTAAAGAATACAAATCATTCTTTGATAATAAACACGTGTTACTAATTAAAATACAGAGTATCATTTAAATATGTAAATATTCGTTCAGCTAAGAACATTAAATACCAATAATCAAGTGACATCAAATTATATTTTACTATATAACAACATGGATGAAAATAGCCCAATTACTTAATTTATAGATTGACGATCATAAATTTTACAATAAGAGCAAGCCTTCCCATTCATTCCGAGAACGCTACTCCAATTAACAATGAGAGTGAAATTTTACCACATAATAAGCGAGTAAAATGAACAACATTTTGACAAGTTACATCATACTTTATGAGTCATACTAACTATAAACATAGAAATTTTTGGAATATAGTGACGTCGGAAAGATTTATTATGCAAATAATTAGGAATATTTATTCAAGATCGGTCTTTCACGAATAGTCGCTCTGTTTATAAAGACGCTTGCCATATGTGTTTAACGATCAACTAATGTTGTAATTTAAATTGCGCGCAAGGCCGTGCTCAGCGTTTAAAGTATTGGTTAAAACAATACCTTATATAAAATGGAGTAAAATTTAACGTAAAAAAGTAAATTTTATTGAAATATAAACGTAAATAAGAAGGAGAATTATAAAGTTAATTAACGTAATAATGGAAACATAAACGGAGTGATTGAAAATTGATTTACCAATGCAGTTGTTATGGTACAAAATGAAAATAGAAATTTGATTAACGACCTGTTTTGCAGAATTATGAATGCAGCATAATTGAATGGTTAAAACCGCAAGCTTCTCATTGTTTAGATTTTTAAATAGACATTTCAAGATATAATTAGTTTAAGTAGATTAAGCTTGCAAAATATTTTTGGCGTATAGATGTTGTTTGTGAGTAAACATTATAAGATTATTTTTAGGTCAAATTCCGATTAAATTCGACCATTATCAAAAGTATCTATTTAGCTACGCTTTTTTCAAAGGTTTGTATATTGTTTGTACTAGTTTGTACATAGTGTGACATATATTACGAAAGGTCTAGGAGAGACTTTATGCTCTCCATATTCATTTGTAGCAATTATGCAACATTTGTTTTTGACTTAAGGTGTATTCTTCATTTATAGTTTTAATGCTTGTGTATAGGTAATTTTTTTTGGATAATATGCGTTGAAAAAAATATTTCTGAATATAGCAATTATTATAATTTAAAGGATTGTTTATAAATATTCAATGTTATTATAATTGTGATGTTGAGATTTTCCCGCTTCATTCCATCTAAGTTAGCAAAATAATACGGGGATCTTCAAGCAATAATTCACATTAAATCAACTCTATTTTTATAGCACCTGTTACTGAAGCTTAGCATAGGGGCACATTTTCCTAGCTACACAATAAGCAGCAATATATATATATATATATATATATATATATATATGCATTTCTGTGATGTTTACACTGGAACGTCTCTGGAAACATGCCCCACTGTTGTGCTGACGTAATTCTGTGTAGTTTACTATACTAAAACGTGCCCCACTGTTGGACCATCATAATACTGTGTAGTTGAATTCGAATCTTGCCCTCGGCTGCTCCCAATAATTACTATTACCTAACTTCCTAAATTAATATTGACACCTACCTGTTACATCCAAAAACTTCCTCTCAACATCCTCACGCTGAAACCTAAATAGAAATTCACACCAATCACACACTCAAAAATAACTCAAGTGACCAAATATATCACACTCTATTTAAATTAGATCCATAGTACATTTTAAAACACCATTCATTTAGGTACATTCATAAAGGTCAATAATTTTATAACAATAATCATGCAAATTGATAACCTTTTAAACACGTATATTTTTATTAAAGTAAGAGGACGTTCCTCATACCTTATGTTACTCTTTTGTCTTAGCATGAGCTCATAATAAATCTCTATAACAGTGCTTATAAATTTCCTTCACTACCAAATATCAATAAGCCCTCTATACCTCTTTACAACATTTGGTTATCTGTAAATTCATTAATTATTTACAGAGATCAATTTTCCTAAGTCCCATAAATGTTTGTTCATAAAATATCAATTACTAATAAAACACATCAAAACTCAAATTTAAATAATCACAAACACCATAAAAATATTCACCACTCAAAGTTCTATTCTATCGCCTACCTGGTTTCTATTTTCTAAATGTGCTCCACCACCTAGCTCCTTGGAGATGTTGCCGTCTAGTAGGTTCCCAGTCCATCGGCTAGCTTTCTGGTCGAATTACCATATCTGCCAAGTATGCCGCTGTTTACAATTTCCAATCCAAAAATTCCAATCTCCAAAATTAACTTTTCTTATTCAAACATCGCTTTTTTTCATCATCCAAACAATTTCAAATTTTAATACTTCCGTGCATTCCAATCTCAAAATAATAAGCTTTGTACTTACATACCACTTTAACGTTTTAACAAAAAGATGCTCTATTAGCTTCTACATAAATTGTTATTAACTTGCACTAGTTCATTTGAAAGTAACTATTATTAAGTATAATGGATGGAGGAAATCAAAGGAAGAAAGTGAGCAGATGAGTGCCGAATCGAACCGGAAGTTTGAGCAATTGACAGAAACTTTAAGTGAAAAAATTCTCCGATTTCAAAAATAGTTTAACGATAAAAATGGGGGAGGTTGAAATGAGAGTTGAAAGGAATGAAAGGAGTATAAGTGGGATTCGAAGTAAAATTGGACAACTAAAAACGGAAGTTAGAATTGTTTGTGAAGAGGAGATCAATGGAAAAATAATTGAGGTGAGTCATGTAGAGACCAGATAGACAGAGTTGAGAGAGAGGTGACAGGGATTAAACAAAATATAAGTGCTTTAGCGGGGGAGAGCTCAAGGATTTCTGCGAGTAATATTTCAGTAGAACAACAAATGAAATTTTATTGAGACAATAGGGTAAACCCACAAATTTTCATAAATAATATCCGGACATTAGTGTGTAATTTATATGACAAACAAGCTAAATTAAATGTGGTAAAGGCTTTGTTGAAAGATAACGCAGAAGCCTGGTATAATTTGGTAGAGTCAGATATTGAGTCATATTTAGATTTTGAGGAAAAATTTCTCAAGCATCATTGGAGCGATCATAGGCAGAATCAGGTTAGGGATGATCTAATTGCAGGGAAATATAAGGGAGAATTTGGAGGATTCCGGAAACATTATGCGATTAGAAAATATAGCATCGCAAAGCAATTAAATCTACCTTTGACGGATCGTCAAATCATCAAATATTTGTCGAGACATTTGGAGAGTGAGGTTAAGCAACACGTTGCTCTACAAAACATAGTAGAAAGGGAGACATTTTTGGAGTACCTGCAAAGGAATGACTGTGTAAGTTCGGGAAGACCTCGGGAGAGCCGAAACAGGAATATAAATGTAGTACGATTCGAGAGTAGGAGAGATAATGCGTATACTCAAAGGGGGACAAATCAAAATTTTAGGAATAACTGGGGTCTAAGGGGAAATTATTTCAGGAGCAGCAACAGCACGAGGGGAGCTATTGCAAGACTTGGGATACAAAGGCAACATAGTTCGCCCAAGATCAATAGGACATCGACGAATGTAGATAATAGGGAGAGATCTGAGGGACAAGACACGAGCCGAAGGACGTGTGTACACGTTTTGGAAGTACAACTAGGGCCTAGTGGAGAGACCAGAGCTAGGCAGGATTTTTAAAGGACAAACCACTACAAATTAATATTTATAAGTATGAACATCCACGTGAATTTATGGACATCGAAGAAAAGAAGGAACCAGAAGAAGAAGAGAAAATTTGTTTACCGATGGTTGAAATTAAAATTTTAAATAGGTGTGTAGGATCGTTGCTCGATTCAGGAGCGGATGCGAATTTGATATCGGAGGAAATGGTCAAGGAGATCCAAGATGAAATTAGAAATAGAGTTATGCCGATAAAAAGGAGTCATGTAATAGTTCCTAACAAGAAAAGGTTTGCGGTAGTCAATAGTATGGTCGTGTTAAGAGTAGAAATTGGATTAGTAAGCTGTGAGCAGGAGTTTATCGTCGTTCCTGGATTAATATTCAAACGTACTATAGTAGTGGACTGTATTAGGAAAATGGGGATTATAATTAATTGTGGTAAGAATTTGGTGAAGGTAAGGGACAAAGAGTTGCCCTGGATAAGTAGGTATGAGGTCACTGAGGACGACACTGGGTTGAATGTAAATGTGTTAAAAGTAGAAGAAGAGAGTAAAATAATGAATATCTTTAAATGTCCAGATGAGAAAGTTGAAGGAGTACAAAATTTATTAAAAAAACATTTTGAGCTAGTAGGAGTACAAGCGACCACAGCATTGGGTTACAAACATGTGTTAGAGGTTAATAACTCTGAACTATTCAATACAAAGATCTATCCTATATCCGCAGCATATAGAAATCAAGTAAACCAAGAACTTCTGAAAATGTTAGAAGACGGCATAATAGAAGTTTCAAACACACATTTTTTGAATCCGTTGGTGGTCGTTAAAAAGAAAGATGGGAGTATTCGTTTATGTTTGGACGCGAGAAAGATCAATCAACGAACTAAAACACAGTTTCATTGTCTACCGTCCATGGACACACTTTTAGCAAGGTTAATTGGCGAACGTATTTTTACCAAGCTTGATTGGAGAAATTCGTTCTGGTTAATTCCTTTGCATCGTAATTCTAGAAGGTACACAGGATTTTTCGTAGAGGGAAGAGTGTATAATTTTAGAGTTTACCGTTTGGTTTGTCCACATCAAGTGGGGCATTAATTAAGTTCAAGGTAGCAATGCGGGTTAGGAGGATCATGAATTAGAGATTTCAACGTAAACATCACAATTATATATATATATATATATATTGCTGTGATAAGGGGTTGCTCAGGAGTGTATTGAGTAGTAAGGGTCGTGTAGTAACAATAAATAGCTATAGGAATCAGAAAACTGCATTTATTTAGCACCAAAATAAGTATATCGTATATTATGTAAATAGCAAGCATTTAACACCTTGTATATAAACCGTGATTAACATTAATCAATGCAAGTGAGCATATCTTTCAACAATAGAACGCGTATTCAGTAGAGAAATAATCGTACATGTACTTAAACTACGTTGAGAATGTTTAACAAGTTTATAAAATAAAGTACACAGCAGATAAGACAAAACCTAATAAATCTTCATGCAATTACGCTTGTGATAAACAAGAAATAATATGCGCTTTGATAAGAAACGCACTTTCAGATAAATAAATACATAAACGAAAATAGTACTAGAGTTACATCATTTATTTTTGTATAATTATCCAAAAGCATTATCTATACAAAACACGGACGTAAGTTGAAAGCTTGGCCGCGATAACAAATGTTAAGGCAAGCAAAGATTGCAAATAAACACGATGACACGGAAATACAAAAGAGTTGCATTAGAAAACAGCTTCAAAAACACAGGGAATATTAAAGACAAAACCTGGTTGGTTGAAACAATCTGCAAAACTGCTTGGAAAACCAACCCAGATGTAGTGGGAAAAGGCTACTTAACACCCAGCGGTGATAAGACGAGTCAGTCCACATTTGATGCACGACAAAGCTACGACACTTTTAACCAGAAATCTACGCGTCAAATAAATAAAGTTTAGAATATATCAAATTTATGTTATAGTGAAAATCCTGCTACATAAAAATTACGTTAAGAATACATGAAGAGTTTTTGCCGTTTTTTTTAGAAAACGTGAGTAGAAATTGGGCAATTAATTTACATTAAATATTTATAATCATATAGGGCTTCTAATCTGCGTCGAAAAAATTTTTATTTCTAATTATAATCTGCAAGGAAATAGAGTGCAATGGAAAGTATATTAAATGGTATAAAGAGAGTAATATAGATGTAGAGGGTGACTGCGTAAATATTAATCAGTTTGAGGATGAAATAGATAATGAGGGGAATACAAATGAAGATATTAAATGTCCAGAAGATCTAAAAAGCAGGGTAAATTTGTTATTAAGAAAGCATTCAGAATTAATAGGGTCGAAATCAAGAATTGCTACAGGTTATGTGCACAAATTGGAAGTAGTAAACACAGAACCGTTTAACACTAAATTATATCCCATACCAGTAGCATACAGAGATGGAGTAAAGAAGAAATAGCAGAAATGTTACGTGAAGGTATCATCGAAAGCCCTAGTACACACTTTGTGAATCCATTAGTCGTCGTGAAGAAAAGTGATGAAAGCATCAGATTATGTTTAGATGCGAGGATGATTAATAAGCGAACGAAACCGCAATACAATTGTCTACCAACGATAGATAGCATATTAGCGAGAATAGGTAGTAAGAAAGTCTTTACCAAAATAGACCTAAAGAATTCATTTTGGTTGATTCTATCAGCGCGAGAATCAAGGGAATATACGGGTTTTTTGGTAAAAGGAAGAATATACCAATTTATAAGGTGGTCCCGTTTGGTTTGTCCTCGAGTACGACTGCACTAGTGAAAGCTATGCAGAATATTTTGGGACCGTATGAGGAATTTTGTATCCACTACGTGGATGATGTCTTAATATTTAGTGATAGTGTGGAACAACACTTTGTGCATTTGGAAAAAATTATATTAGAGTTAATTATAGCAGGTTTAAAGTTAAATATAAAGAAGTGCGAATTTTCTCAAGATAGAGTTAAATTTTTAGGATATAGAATAGATAGCAAGCGTATATTTATAGAGCAGGCAACAAACAAATATGAGCTAAAAGGCCAATGATTCGGGAACAATAAGGGGGAAGTTACAAATAAATTTAAATCACACCCATACAAAGGGACACAAACAAGTAAATAAAATGTAAAATAAATTTAGGTATAGATATAAATGGAGGGGCAAAATAGGATATGGGTATAAGACTAGGAATAGACATAAATAGGGTAGTAAAATAGGACATAAGTATAAGATTAGGTAGATGTAAATAGGGATTAACAAAGGGAGAGTTAGATTTACAAAAACAAAATAAAAATATAAGGATTTGGAGACCAATGTGAGTTTAACTGCACGTTGGGCGCCAAAAATGTCATTGTTGAAACATTTCATATTTTAATTTGGGGAAATAATGCTGTGATAAGGAGTTGTTTAGGGGTGTATTGAGTAGTAAGGGTCTTGTAGTAACAATAAATGGCTATAGGAATCAGAAAACTGCATTTATTTAGCACAAAAATAAGTAATTCGTACATTATGTAAATAGCAAGCATTTAACACTCTGTATATAGACCATAATTAACATTAATCAATGCAAGTGAGCATATCTTTCAACAATAGAACGCGTATTCACCAGAGAAATAATCGTACATCTACTTAAACTACGTTGAGAATGTTTAACAGAGGTTTTGCATCGCCTGTATCGATATTCATCTCCATCATATTTGTACGTCCTAATTTATCGGCACTAGAAATTTCTTGAAATGAATCGATGGCAGCTTGTGCTCGAGACCGCTGATCCATTGACAAATCATCTAAGTGGAGTAGACAGTCATTGTATTTTAATGGGACTGATGATGGGCCTACATACGGAACAATACTTTCACTATCGCTTTGTACATGCCACGAATTATTTTTAAAGTCAGCTATCAATCCAAATAGCTTGGCGAAATCACTACCGAATATGAATGCATGTGCTGAAGATGACAGAACTAGAGCACTGAGGATGCGACATTGCCTTCTTATTGAAATGGGCAAATAGACGATTCCTTCTACTGGTTTCAAAGCCCCATCTGCCGTAAATATACCTTCCTTTTGTGACTTAAAAATTTTTAACTTCAATTTATCGATTAAAGGAATAGCAGTGATGTAGTACACCCTGAATCTAAAAGACCAGTGACATCAATACCAAACAATTTAACCATCACATATGGTCGATTATCACAAGATTTTTCAATAAATAACGAATCAGTCTTGGGCTGTGAATTAGTATGACAAGAATTTTTTTACCACACTTAACCATTCTGACCACTTTTTTTTACAAAAATAATTCTTCTGCTCACAAATCATTGCTGCCTTTTGAGAAGGAATGGAATGTCGGCCGCGCAACATCCATCTCCTCACTCGTTTTTTGAACACGATGGGCATTTATCACGCGTAACCCCTCTATCACCGCAACCGAAACAAAAAATTCTTTTAGGGAAGCTGCAATACCGAAATGAATGGCCACGTCTCAAACAATTCTAACATCCTGGAATAATTTTTGAAGAACCCGTAGAACTAGCGGAAGCAGGTACTGGTAAAGACTTATAATTACCTATAATTTGAACTTGTGGAGCAGATGTCTTCTGAATATCGACACGACTTCCCGATGTAGAAAAATCTTTTACATAAACCTGATGTCTATTCCTTACCGGCAACTTGAGATTGTTGTGAAATTTAGATGAATTACTCGACTGAATGGAAACTGATTTTTGTTTTAACAACATGGCTTCCTCTAATTTTTTGCATAATTTTATTAACGTAGGCATATCCTCTATATCAGAAAGGGCAAGTTGCGATATAAATTCCGGTAACAAATTTTTTCTAAGTATCCTAACTTTTGTAATCTCTGCTGGAGCATTGGGTAGTCGACTAAATAAACCTTCCACGTGAGCTACGAATAAAACAATTGGTTCATCTCTCTTTTGACGACGATTCTTTATAGTTTCCCAGATCTCATCCTCTGAGTGAGCTGGTAGGAAATCTTTTTTCAAACGATTTATTTGGGATTCCCAATCTTTTAAGGAATCTCTTACACTTCTAAACCACACCAAAGCATTCCCAACAAATAATTCGACTGATGACTCAAACAAATCCCTATTCGATACCTTACGCGATTGAGCCAACTCCTTTACTCTGTCTAAAAAGAAATACTACTGTTTGGGATCTCCTGAAAATTTAACTGACCAAGTACTAATAGGGATTGGTGGAGGAAAATATGAAAGAGTTTGCACAGGCGCAGCTACTACTAGTGGAGTTGTGTGACTTGCATCACCTGAGCTGTTTGATCCTGCACTTGCTTTCACTTTTTCATACAATTCTGCTTCAATAGTAAGAATAGTTGCTAATAATTCTTTTTGGATAGTTCTGCCTCCTTCGACTTGTCAGACGGAAGCCTCAAACGTTTAACCCGACTTGATACATGAACAAGCCTTGAAAGTACTCTTTTAAAAATAGAATCCCTTGAATCACCTTCTAATTCTAACACCAGATGTTTTGCTGACTCTATGGTCGCGTTTATTTTTTTTATACTCTTCCTCGAATTCTACCTTGTATACCGACAGATCAACCAAACAATCAGGTTTCCTTAAATCCTTAGATAACAATCTACCTAAAATTTTTCTCTTTTCTACTACAGGCCTGACACTTTCTATTCCACGGATTTTCAATTCATATTCAAGCTCTTATTTGAGTAAATGCAAGATCTGAAATGTTTCTGACATTTTCGAAAAAAATTATTATGTCAACTTATAAGTATTTTGCTTTTTTAACCAGCTCAATTCTGAAATAACGAAAATTTTACTTTAATACAAACTTATGCCTGTTACAACATTTAAACAACTATCAATTAAAACTTTGGGTTCCAGACACGACATGAGTACTATGAAAAAATTTTAACCCCACTATTTTTAAGTTTACTACAAACCAATGCGTTAAACGATATCGTAGCAACTTACTGTTACCAATCGAGCAAACCCTTTTTAAACGACCATCGAGCCTCACGTTGGTGGCGCCAGTAAAACATCTTCGCTTCCACTCGTTGGATACAAGTGAAGCTTTATTTTTTTTTACTTGTTCGCGGCTTAGTCTGGGAATTACCCCAAGGGTGAGCAATGAGAATGGGCGTTGGTATGGTATAAACTCAATAATAAGCAAACATAGAAAGAAAAAGGGAAATTGAGCGCCACTGTATCTATATGGGCAATACAAGAAATTCAATACTCCTATGAGAAGATACAGAAACTCATTGGATATAAGTACCATAAAAAACTTACAATTTAATGAACTAACAAATCTGAAAATCTCTTGAACGTACCTACATCCTCTTCTATCACGATGATCCTGAAAGAAAAAGTTACACAACAAATTTTCTATTAAAAAGACACTATTTGTGCTTTTCAATAAAAGAGCATAATAATAATTATGAGTTGATAATCTTGAGATTACCACACCAAAGGTATTTTAGTTAAAAATGGATATCTAGAATAAATCAATTGTAACATGTTTGTACTTTTATATTGTTTCAGCATTCGTCTAATTTCGTTACTCAAAAAATTTATTTTTTCCAAGATATTCTTAATAAAATTAATTATTCATAGAATAAAAAACTTGAATCCAAAAATGTAATTTAATGTAGTTTCTCTCTATTCGTTTTTTTTTTGTTAAATGTAGTTACAAATACAAAATGATAAAATTGAATTCTGATTTTAATTATAAATCTGTCTTGCCATAACAAGACCTTACTTTTAATAATACTTTAAAACAAGATTGATGATACCCAACGAACAGATCTTTGTATTGGTTTACATATACTTCAAATAAGTTTAGTTCATATTCCTTAAAAAAATCTAAACCACACGTAACTAGTTTAAGTAAATAAAATTTCGAATTTATCCTGGTATAGAAATGACACAATGACCTTACTAAAGATTAGACATCTGTAATTAAATCTTTTTAAACAGGAAGTGGACTTTGGAATCTCAATATTTTTGAACACATGTATATTCCACGTGTCTTACAAAATTACTTTAATATTACTTCCTAAAAAACCATATTTCACGTTATTTAAATTTGTTTATCACAATTTTAGCAAATAACTTTGTTATCGAATTAAAGAAATATTACTATTTTATGATCTCACGCAAAGTTAATTCGTCCGCAAAATTTAACATGATTAAGCAATCTTCTATAAAATTTAATATCGTTTGTCAATCCAATAAACACTTTTAAAAGTCTAGCAAACGTAATAACTGAAAGTTTTAATACGTGGGCTTAGCGAAAAAGTTACCTCTTGCTACCGAACTGCGATGTACAAGTTCAGGTCCTGCTTACAAAATTTGATGCCTAGGGTATAACGTTGACGACCAACATCTGTTCAATACGTGTTTACCAAGAAATGTCGAACAACAGCTTTACATACATCCTTAACGACAGTTGCTTTAATTACTAAATTTAAATCTGGTTATTCCAAACGCTAAGGAGTTAAAGATATTTTGTTTTAGTATAAAATTACTTAAATATAGTGGTCTCACCGTTAATAATCACCGACCTCTCTAGCCATTTTTGTTAAGAAGCGTGATCCATTGTCTGCCGTAACTTAAAGAATGACAACCATTCTGGGGCTCCCAAAACGACCACGACTCCTATCCCCCTACCATGTTATGGGTATCCAAAGACTCCACTTGACACGGGCTCGTGTCCGCATCCTCTTAAGTTTGCAGCTTTGTTCACATGTTAAACTACAATGGCGAAATTGCCTTTTCGTATCTTTCACGTAGAGAACAGCTTATATGTCTTGCGCATCACCTCGTGACACTATTTACCCAAGCGCTATGTTAATTTAAAACAGATAGGATATAATCCGCCTACGGATTAGGCAACACAAATGACTTATTCGTTACGTAGTCTTTTTTAAATACGTTTTCAAAGTGTTTATTGCTATTAAATATTTCCTAGTAATGCATTTAAAGCTAATTAAATGGTAATAATGTCCTGTTCTATTGTGGAATTGTTTCCTTCAGATATAACTATATCGACTACAGAAAATCAAATATCACATATCTACAATGAATAGATGTGATCTCTTTAAAACCAGTGCCACAGAATATATATTCGTTACAACGAATCAAATGCGAATTAAGTCTTGAATCATTCGTTCTAATCAGGTTCCGCTTTTATATACAAAGTAAGTCAATACGTCACATTTTCGAGATTCTTCCATTTATTTTCACCTAGAAAATTAGTCACCTGTGTGATGCAATATTTCCGCGAATTCCATGGTTTTAATGGTTTAGTTAGTATTAAATTTACGATTTATGTTTTGTAGTAGAACGCGCTGTTTATCATGTAATTGGATTGCTACATGCAAGCTTCGCGTAATTTGTAATTAATTCAAGATTTATACTTCAATCTGTCGGCGTCCACGTGTGATGGAAGTTTTTACACCATCATGATTAGGTTTTCAGTCTTGGAACTGGTTAGACGCGTACCCTCATTGTTTCCTATTCTGAACTAACCTACACATTTCACTAAAATTTGAAGTCTGCATCTATCACTATCTGCGTGCGATAGTCCGATCTAGATCTACTTCTACCTCTTTCTTCATACCTTTGCTTGTACTTTGTCTTTACTATTTTCCAAAAATCCTTAGAACCTACTTTTTTTCCACCGATATCTTTAATTTCTTATTATTTCTACCTGTTTGTTGCTTACTTTGTCTGTCCATGCTATCATCCTCATACATCTGAAGCACAACATTTCAGAAGACTTCTGTCTCTTTTTGTCCGCTTTTTCTACTGCTCCTATTTCATAGATGTCCTGTGATGTGTTTTACAAATATGTTTTCAACAATTTTCTTCCGTTTCTATGTTTGTTGTCTATAAACATAGTTGCTGTTTTTTCTTGTTAGATGCAGTTCGGTCCCCTTCTATTGTTTTACAATTACATACCTTATTTTCCTGATATTCAGTGGTATGTGAAAGGGAATTGGACGGCTCCGTGGCGTAGTTAGTATGCGCGAGACTACTACCCATAAGGTGTTGAGTTAGATTTACGACACGGTCCGCTTGAAAAATGTTAGGCGAGCATTTTTCACAAAAATACGCCCTCGTTCGGATGAGAGGTAAAATGGAGGTTCCATGTGTTAGTCTTGTCACGAACGTTAAAGCGCCCTACCTTGCTTGAAACAGCAAGGATTCGGCAAAATTCAAAATTCTTCAGGTAAAAAAAACTCGCTTCATGGCCAATATAGTTAGTATCTTTGGGTGGAGCATTGAAAAATCACATGTAAGGTGTGTGAAGGGGCGTAAGCAGTCTGTGGCTGACAAATTCCTCCAGCACTTAAACTTTTACCGAATTAATAGTTTTTCTAGTATATCCTTTCGCACAATTAACATTCGTTGAAAATACTTCACACAACACTTCTAGTTGTTTATAATAATCATCAGATTTAGGTGCACTTACTTTTTCGCCATTAGATTTTCCGTCCTGAAACTGGTTGGACGCGTACCTCCACTTACTTATATTCTGAGCTAGCCTATACAATTTCCTGAAATTCTCACAACAACCTATACACACCTCGGTTCCCCTTCTATTGTTTTATAATTATATACTCTATTTCACCAAGATTCAGTGGTATGTAAAAAAGATTAAGGAGCCTGTGGCTGTCAAGATCCCCCAACACCTAGACATTTGCCCAATTAATATATTTTCCAGTAAATTCTTTCGCACAATTAACTTTATTTGAGAATATTGCACAACTAATACCTGTAGTTGTTTATAATAATCATCATGTTTAAGCACAGTTGTTTTCTTTGTCATTAGTTTTTCCATCTTGGGACTGGTTGGACGCGTACCTTCACTAATTTATATTCTGAGCTAGCCTACACATTTCTCTGAAATTCCCACAATCTACATCTTTCACTATCTGTGTGCAGTACGAACAACATGAAGGCGCTGCAATGGAAAATAACCTATCACCTTTCATAGCAAATTTATTTATGTCTCGCTTTGAGACTCAGTTAAAAGAAAACTCCAAATACTTCCCAAGAATATGGTTAAAGTACGTGGATAACATTTTTGCAGTTTCTGACACTTCTAAATCACATGTTGATGATTTTCTTAAAGAATTGAATTCAAAATGTCAAAGCATAAAATTTACGTATGAACTAGAGAATAATGGACAATTACCCTTTTTAGATACATTAGTAATTATAAATAGCAATAAACTGGAATTTGACATTTATAAAAAAGAGACCAATGTAAATCGTCTTATTTTGTCTTCCTCCAATCATAGCTTACAACATAAATTGGCTCCATTAAACTTTTTAAGTAATAGGTTAATGAATTTCCTTTAAATAAAAACAGATTTAATAAGGAATTTGCTCTTATTAAACAAATAGCGAATTACAATGGTTTCTCTTTTGATATTATAGATAATATTTTTAGAAAGTGTAAAAATAGAATTAACATACGTAAATCAACGACTTTGCAATCGACCACCTTTAACGATAATGTTAAATATGTTAAAATTCCGTTTCACAAAACCACAAAGGGTCTTGATAAAATATTCAAACAGATTAATTTCAAAATTGCTTTCAGTAATACTAATAAAATTAAAGATTTGTTAAGTAATCCAAAAGACAAGGTGGAAAAGTTGCAAAAGTCGGGGATTTATGAAATTAGTTGTTCAGGACCAGGGTGTTTTCAAAAATATATTGGTCAGACCAAAAGGAATATAACAACAAGATTTAAAGAGCACATTGCTCACTTCAAATATAGTAAATACGAAAAGTCTCAGGTCGCCAAACATATTTTTGAAACCAGCCACCCCGTTAAGCTAGAAAATGTTAAATTGTTAAAAGCGGTACCAACGTTTTTCTTCTTAAATGCCTATGAATCAATTAAAATTAGTATAAATTAAATAGATTTTAGTTATAACGTCACAATTCACTTATAGTAAATTGTATGTTGAGAAGATTCACTTCAGCCTAAGTGTTCCGGAACAACAGCTAATTATTATTTAAAATTCCGACTGATGATGACCACATAGTGGTCGAAATACGTATCTAGTATTTTAAATATTTTTTGTGGTTAAGGGTTTTTATTCATTTTTATTCATTTTTATTTTCTTAATCGGTCAATATTTAAATATTCTTTTCATATATTTTATTTTGTCTTACTTTTAATATTAAGGTAAAACATAGTATCTTTTAATTTTAATTTAGATTTAATTTAATTAAATTAATATTTACTAAAACTACAAAATTTTTCTTCATTTTAATCAAATGTATGGTTGTTCAAATATGGATGGCATTGTATTGTAGATAGTCCCACACGAGTATACATACTACTTGAGACGTCCCCGACTTTTAATCTTGGCAACGAAAGCCTTTAATTACTAAGTGTTATTTATGAGAGTCCCATAAGTTTATAAAAACTTTATATTAAGTTTTTAACGTATCTACAGTATAGTCGAAAAATAATCCATTCCATATCGTTTGCTGACCGCAAGCCCTTCTGATAAACAACAAGTAACTGCAATTGTAGATTTACTTATGCCATTGTCATTCAAAGTGTGAGCGAATCAAGCCATGTTTTTCGTATTCATCAATTTTGATTTGTAGCTGCTTTAGCACGAAGTATGTAAATTAAATAAAAATTAATTGTAAAAGCTATCAAAAAGACTGATTGACCATATGTAAGGGAACTAAATCCAATAATTTTTTAAAAATAGCATTACGAAATCCATCTGAACATTTTTCATCGTGTAAACACGTAGTGTTCCGTCAGTAATATTTAGTCATGGAATATCTGTAATTTGCCATGTAAGGTTTGTATAATGTCTGTGGGTATTTAACACCATAATTTTTACGAGTTTTCGTACAGCTGAAGTAGGTGTTAAAAATCTAAAATAAACATTTCAATAAGTTTCGTTCAAGCTTGAGTAAACCCTGCGCACAATTTAATCTTAGAATATAGGTTTTAAGTTTTACAAGCACGTTGTAAGTATAACACTTCATTGTGCCGGTGCGCTACTAATAACAATTAAAAGACATTGATTTTAAAAAGAGCAGGTGTCTGGCAAGCTTTACACCTGGTCTGACGCCGGCTGCTCAACTACAGGCCTGGTGTAGTTTAGGATCTAACCACTGGCGTACTGAAATTTATAAGAGAATTCTTACCTGAGCAAGATTTAATCAAGAACTCCTACATTCTAATATTTCCCATACGCACACATGCGGGTGTTTACGGTTAAAAATGTAATTGTAACTGAAGTTTCATTTATTCCATTCAGGATACAGTTGCTGCTAATTTGACTTAATACAGTACAACTTTCAGATTTTGTTCTTTAATAAATTCTTCAAATATTGTGTAAGGCTTTATAGTAAACGATTGGAAACCAGAAACTGCGTGTTGTTAACAGACAGGTGACATATTTGTGATACTTAATTGACTTCATATCAAACAGACATCGTAGACGTTTCTGGAGTTTACACAATAAAAAGTAAATTCTAATAAACTGAAAATAAAAATAAGGTGTCCTGATAAAATTAATCAAATTTTAACATATATGCCCTCAGATTTTCTACAAATGTTATTACTTGTGCCGTAAAGTTTTTAGGCAGCATATACTACAAAAAATAAAACTTCAACCTTTGTCTCACAGTAGAAGGATACACTGATCTAGGTACAGTAACATCTCGCCCGACTTCTCTGGACTTGTTCGGTTCAAACAACTGTATTTGAACTTATTCATAAGTTAATTTTTGGAGATATTACTTTTGGTGAATTATTACCCAAGAACCAATATGTGTATAGTTAACCCCTTACTTTTTGAATTTTGTATTTTAATTGATTGCGACAGATTGTGCGCTGTGATGTGCCGTTCTGTGCTCTAGGACTCAATATGTATTCAACATAAATTAAAAAAATAGAATTTTTCATAGCAACGCATATTTCAAATTTTTAGTTTTATGTGCCTTTTTGGACATCGAGGAAACCTTTGATAATACTTCCTTCAGCTCCATTTCGACGGTCACCAGATCAGTTGCGATGGAGGAAACTTGCTGCAGATGGATAGACTGGGTGTTAAGTGGAAGCGTGGCAGTCACAGAACTGCTTGATGATACCATGGCAGTCCGGATGGCTAGGGGATGCCCGCAGGGGGAAGTTTTGTCTCCTCTGTTGTGCAACCTAGTCATGAACGGATTGTTGTGGGAGATGAGCAGAGAAGGGTTTACACCGCTGGGATATGCTGATGACTTAGCAGTTTTAGTGGAGGGACCGAATGCAAGAAGCCCTGAAAACAATAGAGAGGTGGGTAATGGGGGAAGGCCTTCGAGTCAACGCCCAAAAGTCCACTTTAGTACCTTTCACCCGGAGACGGAAAATTGCGGGCATTATACCCCTCTTCCTTAACGGTAACGAAATCGGCCTGTCAGGCGAAGTGGTGTACTTGGGAGTCACTCTGGACTCCAAACTTACATGGAACCTGCAGATCGATAACACCATACGCAAGATGGAAACCTCCTTAGCAACAGTCAGACGCACTTGTGGCAAGTCCTAGGGGCTAAGAACAAACATGGTACACTGGTTGCACACTAGGATGGTCAGACCAGCAATAACATATGCAGCCTTAGTATGGTTGTTGAAGGCTGAACAATCAAACACCAAAATAAAGTTGGACAGGATCCAGAAACTGGCCTGTCTAAGTATTACAGGGGCGATGTGTTCCACGCCCACTGCTGCTATAGAGACTCCAGGCAGCATAGTCTGGTACACGGAGGATCTAAGAGAGAGACCGGGTTCGGATCTGGACTCTTTAGGGAGAAACTGGAGGTACGTTTAAGCATTCTCGTAGGAGCAAACGCTACCGTTTTTCAAACGGAAATATACGCCATGCTGCAAAGTGTGCAGGAAAGTATAAGAGGTGCCTTTATTTAAAGTCATCTATATTGTGTCTGAGAGCCAAGCGGCACTCAAGGCTCTAACAAATCAGAAAGTGTCATCCAGACTGGTGTGGAAATTCATTGAGGCACTTAATGGACTGGCACAACAAAACCCTGTTACATTACAGTGGGTGTCAGGCCATCGAGGACTCAAAGAAAATGAAATTGTAGATGAACTTGCAAGACAGGGGGCGCAAGGACCATTTATCGGTCCCGCACATGTCTTGGGAGTCACTAAAGCTTCCATCCGTAGCTATATCAGCAAATGGATGTGCAACCAACACCAAAGAGACTGGCAGAACAGACCAGAACTAACACATAGCAAGGCGCTGGTAAAGGGGCCTAGCAGAAACAGAACACAGGAACTGCTTTGTTTAAGAATGGAACAGCTCAGAATCACTGTGGGGTTCCTGACAGGACACACTTCTGTCAAAGTTCACCTTCAGAGGATGCATAAATATAACGGAGACTTCGAATGCAGACTCTGCTTAGAGAAACCGGAGACTGCAATGCATGTACTATGCAGATGCGAAGCGTTGGGTAGAACGAGGCAGCGCCTATTCGGGCGACCAAAGTTAGACCCGAAGGAAGTCGATACCCTTTCATCAATGGACCTGTACTCTATGATTCGGGGTGCAGGCTTTGCAGATTGGGTATAATACTTAACCAGCGTTAACACAATAAGCCTTTTAGGCTGCGGTGCGGCGGAGCCGTTGGCAGACGCACCCGCCAGGAGAATGGTTTTAGTGGGTATGCCGTTTGGAGAGTCCCACACTTTAGCTATAAAGGCTTTTCACTCCACCGGGTTTCGGATAACTATCAAAAAACAAAACAAAAATTGTCATATATGGAACTACATTTGTGCTGCTGTGTGCTATAAACATAAGATTGATAATTTTAATTACAACGAATAGTATTAAATAAAGCAACTACATTAGTTGTTACGGGCAAAGTAGACGATACGCTATAATTTAGATTTACCTCGAAGGAGGGAGGTCAAGTAACAGGTTAAAAGGTGCACCGGTTAACTACAGTGGTGCATAAGTGGATTTACATGGAGCAAAAAATACAAAATTAAATTGGAATAGTTCAATTACAAGAAACTACATTACAATCGACACTACCTTGAAAGGCCTTATCTGTGGTCACAAGTAGTGAGCGGTAAACCGTCGTCTTTGCAAGCTTTTTCATATCGCCCGACACCGAAGACGGTTATTGTATTACGCTTTATCCGTGTCATCAATTTATTGCACAACCTCTAGCGTAGTTTATTATACCCCAAATTTGGTTGCAATTATTGCCGTCAAACGGGAAAAGCTAACAATGTAAAAATAAGCCATGGGCTTACTTGCTTATTAGCTGGAGTCATAAGTACCCGTCGTTGTCTCTAGGACTCAGAGTGGCGTGGTATTAGTTTCTTCTATGTTTAACCAATTGTTGACGGCAAAGTGAATGAACTTACAGTTTCACAGAATACGAGATGTTTCTTGGGTAATTAAAAAAAAAAGTTAAAAAGATACAAAAGAAACACTTCGTCCGGAACTAACGCAAACCCATATTGAATTCTATTTGATAACCGTTAATCAAGTTCCTTGTTTTAAAATGCGGCGTTCTCACGAACTTGTTAGTGTATCTTCCATACAACGCTTCTCATTAGCTAAACATAATAAACGCACTTTGTTCAAGAAGTGGAAAAGTGTGTGGTGCGTGTGCGGAATAACGGCGTTAAACTTGAGGTTGTTCACCTCTTGATCATGAGAAATTATAGCCACAAACTGTAAACGTAATAACTTAATTCAATTAAGGATAGAGAAAAGTTTTCCCTTATTGGATTTAAAAATTCCCTAATCGTAATATTAAAATGAAACCTGATGTAGCCAGAAAGCGCAACTCACGCCTCAAAGCTTCAAAAAAAAGAAAGAGGTCTTATTGTACATGAACTTACAAGTACGGTACATTTAAATTAAATAATGTCTGTAGGCGCCACCTGGTTTTTGAACCTTGGCAATGCTTGCGATACCAGGAGACGGAAACGAATTACCAAACAATATTCAGGCTACCTCAGCTAAGCAGGCAAAGGTCTTGTTTGTGCCGTACCAATCGCACAAATTTAATCAAAAAATATGAGACTCCAACTCATAGAACTAATGCTAAAATTCATTATAAAACTAAATACAAAATACACTTCTTTTTATTACGTATTAATGCATACAAATTTTTATTAATATCTTTAAGATATTTTTTTGAGCTAAACAAATTTCTTGCTAGTTTTAACAAGATAAAGACAAAATATGTTACAGCAGTAGAAACGTTAAGTTAACAAATTAACCGGTACCACTTTATTAACAATACACAATTTTTTAAATCTTATAGAATACAAAATTAAAAGCCAAATTGGCTTTTTCATTTTTACAATAATAATCCCTACCTTTGGTCATAAATACCAAAGGTTTGGAACATCAAATAAATAAGGTTATTTCTCAAATGTATTTTCTAAAGAGTAAAATATAGATAATTTATTTGCTTTGAAGTAACAGTAAAAAAAAATAACATCGCGGAGATAATTGCAGGGAGAAAGATAAATACCTAAGCATTTATGATTTAGAGTATTGTGTAGATAAGATAAAATTTCCACGACAATTTTGACGAGAAAGGTAATAAATCATTTATGGCCGTATATCTATTAGATAAATAAAATTTTCAAGATAACTTCAAAGAGAAAAATAAGCACTAAACCTTAGTGATATATTCTAACAATAATATAAGATAATTTCTAAAAAAGAAATTAAAGAAAAGACAAGGTAAAAATTATTTTTCTAATTATGAGGACTTATGCTTGTTAAAGCACATCGCCCTTCCTACAAATATAATAACAGAAAAAAAGCTCCCAAGGGAGTAGGGTGATCCACTAGGAGAGAAAAACTTCCAAAAGGCGGTACTCGTTTATACGAACAGCATGTGAGACCAAATTGAAATGCAATCTATGCATCCCTGCGTCGTTTAAGAGAGGAAGAGACCACAAGCAAATCAAGCGTAAGACAGTGGCAGTACACAGCTAGACTGAGGTTCCCCACATACACGGTCCAATGTCATGAGGCAACAACCCTCTAACTAGGCAGCGACTTAGAAAATAAAATAAAAAATTGACGATACAGAAAAGATGAAACCGGGAGATGGAATATTTGTAGTTTTATAGCAACCAAGTAAAAGAGAAAATAGGAAGAGTTGGCATTGATCAATAGCGATAGAAAAAACTGTGGATGGTAAAGCAATATTCGACCAGCCAAAGTGTAGTTATCAACTTGGAGTGGGAAGCATCATTCATGTGATGGACGGTTGTCTTGGAACAAATATGTCCAACATAGGAAAACTAAGGTTGAAAACGGAGATAGGGGGACAAAAAGTAGAGTTTTAGGATAAGCATCATAAAGATTCGTTTCTTTTTTCAGACGAAAGGTATGGCAACCACAATAAAAGAATGTAGTGGATATTAGAATATTAACAAAATAAAAGAGGAAATTTAAAAGAAATTGCATTATTCGAGAATAGGGTACGAATAAAAGGATTTTTGTTACCAGGAATGAGGGATCTCTCTTTTAGAACTGAATAAGCTATTTATGACATGATAAGGTTTAAAACGCTAAGCTTTAAGAGTAATTAAATGTACGATAGAATGTCAGATGCTATAAAATGGATTTACGTAAGAGTAAACAAAATGAAAGTTTAATGGTGAGGTGTATTTATGTAGACAAGGTAACGTCAGAAGGAAAAAATAGGCTGAAATAGGGTAGAGAGTAAAAAATATATTTACATGAAGGTTCAAACGTAAGTGTGAGTAAGTAGTCTTCGTTAGGGGCAGACGAAAATGGTTTTAAATCATTAATATGCCAACGTCCTTGAAGTTTGCATCTTATTAATTACGCAAGAAATTTTGGAGCTAGTTTAGCGGAAAATGTTTTAGTAGCATCACATAGATGATTTTTCTTCTATACTTGTTCACCCAATGCAAAAAAAATGTCTCTCTTACGAAAGTTTTAATGACTTTAAATAAATTTTTTTAACATCAGTAAAGATACAAGATAACAGCTGCTAATCTTTGTCCCACCGTATTTTTTCATTTAATTAAACTAGATCAGTATTATCAATAAGAGAATCATTATAAGTACCATCAATTGGAGTCTAGTGTCCAAAAACTAAAAATGAAAGTGAAAATTAAGTAGCTTCATGCTTGTGCAATTGTAAATATATTTTCGTCCTATTTTGTATAGTCAAATTTGATATAGGAAGAGATAAAGCTAATAATTACACGATTAACACATTCTGTGGAATATAGCTGCCGATATCTGGCATTAAACCATATTTTCTAAGCATTATAACTTTTTACAAAATCTTAAAATTCTTTTGAAATAAACTGTGTACCATTGTCACAAAGAATAATTTGGGGCACACCAAAAATAAAAAGAACTTGTTTCCCCAAAAATTTCATGATGGCAGAAGATGTAGCCCTTGCTTAAAAGATGAACGAAAACAATTTTTAAAAACCAATAGGTATTGACTACCCTTCTTAGATCGAGAAAGTGGTCCTAATAAATCAAAAGAAAGATACTTTCTTAAACGCACCAACCAAACCAGGTCAAACTACTTGCGAACTCTTCTATGCGTCACAGATTTTACAATGTGTAGTACAGGGCGTTTATAATAGAACTCCTTGATTTAAAGTTTTATTTGTACATAATAAAGTTAAAATAATAGTTATTAAACTTATATAGTATTAAAGAGAACCTTCTCAAGTTTTTTTTGATATCTAATAAAGTTCTATATGTGCACCATTTGTTGCGTAGGCCACGTCTAAGCGATAATCAGTTTTTTCCCAGGTATTCAGCAGCATAACAGGCGTGACGGATGCTATAGATTCAACAATCCTCTTTTTCAAATGAGCAATGTCACAGATCTTCTCAGAATAAACAATGTTTTTTACATGTCCTCAAAAAAAGGAATCTAGTGGAGTCTGACTTGGGCTCTTTAGTGGGCATGCAATCGGCACACGTCTACCAATCTACTTGTTAGGGAAACGCAAGTTCAACGCATCACGGACACGGTTGCTTTAGTGAGGTGGCGCGCTGTCTTGTTGGAAGACAATTGGCCCCTTTCCTAGTTCGATATCATCTATCTGTGGGAAAACGTACAGTTCAAGCATTTCACAATAAATAATCCCATTAATAGTCTTCTCTGGGAAGATGAAAAGTCCTACGATACGATCATGCATCAATCCACACCAAACATTGATTTTGGGAGAGTCTCGCTGATGTTCTATGAATTCATGCTTTGACTCACGCCCTCAAATCCTACAGTTGTGTCGGTTGACAGATTCACTTACGTGAAAAGTCATCTCATCTGAAAACATAACATTTTCTAAGCAGTTCTCATTTTCTTCAATCCTGTTCAAAATGTAGACTGCTAAATCGAATCTATTCACTTTGTCATTGGGCTTGATTTCATGCAGAACTTGAATCATATATCCACGTAATTTAAGCCTCCTTCGCATCACTTTGCACACGGAGGACTTAGATATTCCCAACTCCAAACTTCGCCTTGCCAATGACTTTTTAGGGCTACGAATACAAGATATACGGATCCGTTCCACATGCTGGTCAGAGACTGAAGGCCTACCCGGTGGCTTAACCTTTAAGACACTACCTGTTTCCCGAAAGTGTTTATACCACTGCAGAATAGTTTTGTTAGTAAGTGCATCACCGTCATATTCGCATCGATAATTACGCTGAACTGTGAACACCGAATTTGATTGAATAAAACAAATCACACACTGGGCTTTCTGCTGTGGCGTAGCCATGAATGGTGAATAGCGACTGCCGGCCGGTGGAAACAGTAACACTCTTCCCTCACCACGCTCGCTCCAAGGCCACGCACTGCAATCGAATATTAGCAAAACAATTTTGACAATATACTGAACTCAAGTTCAAAATCCGAAAGTCTATTACTGGTTTCGTTTTTTAACTATGATTTTTTTAAATCAAGGAATTCTTTTATAAACTCTCTGTATATTGGGCCAGTAATAAAAATCATATATTTCCGTTATAGTTTTTGTAACGCCGAATGTGGAGAGGTAAGATCATAATGAAACATTTTTAAAACTTTAGGCCTATCAGTGTAGGTATAACTAATTTCCATTCAGGTATATTTGCAACTTTTAGTAAGGAAGAGGTCACAAGTATATATAAATCATCTACTATTGCACGAAATGAAGGAAAGTTTTCGATATGTTCTATAACTTTTTTTTTTACCATATTAGAATACCAGGTATTGGGAGTTAAATTAGGAAGATTTTAAGCAGTCTTATCACGAGAAAGATAGACAGGTATGATATTTAATTTTCAGTATTAAACTTAGTAGAGGCAAAGTTAGGATGATGAAAAGCATTTACGGTCTTTGGCAAATGTCACAATGGGGTATGCGACAGATTTAAGTTAGAGAAATAGAAACTTTTGTTAAAGATAAGTTCGTAAAAACTTAGTCGACACTTTTTTGTAGCGAAGGTAAAGGTAAAGTAGAATTTAAACCTTATTTGTGTGTCGACTGTGACTTTTTCGTACTGGTAGTACACGATTTTGTAAAGGAGAAACGTGTACACCCTGAGAAAAACATCGCTTTGGTAATTTTCCAAAACATTACAACGTGGACAATTATTTTTATAAATATTAGATGTTCCACGACCAAAACAAAAATATTTTGAGGTTTGGTACAATTAGTTTAGGTATGATCAGCTTTTCGGCAATTCTAAGAAGAAATGGAACTAGTTCCCTCGGTAATCAAACTTAAAGAAAAACAATTATTAGATTTAATAGAGAAATAACTACGGTAAAACACATTTGGTTGGGACGATTTTGGATAGTAGTTCCGATATAAATTTATTTTTAGTTTTTTCGTTTCATCATAGATTAAAAGGGAAAATAAATCCAAACGTTTTAAATGAACTAAACGTGAGCTAACTCGTAGTATTACAGTTTTTGTAGGTAGAAGATCCGTGGAATATGCAATAAGTTTAATATCGTCAATCGAATTCATAAGTTTTTCTAGGTTTTTATTAAAATCTAACTTCAAGGTACGAAAACTGTGTACCGTCTTTTTCTTTAGGAACTCCCCTTTTAAGTTGTAATCAGCGCTCATTTTGGGTTTCTACATGTAGAATATTACATGAAGTATGTTCCCACCAAACTCCTTTCGTTTAAAAATGTATGTAATTTATATTGAGATTAAGATAAGGAGCAAAATTAAGTTAAA
This sequence comes from Platerodrilus igneus, assembly GCA_036346225.1. NCBI lineage: Eukaryota > Metazoa > Arthropoda > Insecta > Coleoptera > Lycidae > Platerodrilus > Platerodrilus igneus. The sequence continues at coordinate 104,454 of JARFIW010001538.1, forward strand.
CTATATATTACAATTTATAGAGGCAGTTAGCTACATTTGTTTATTAACTAACGGAGATTAAAGACATTTTTTTCATCTAAGGCAATATTTTCTTTTTGTTACCAAATTATATAATTAAAACTTATCGATATTTTGAGTAGAAAAATTGAAATATTTATTGTAAAGAACTATTTTTACCTAGCGGGAAGGTTTACTGAAAGCACTTAGATTTGGTACTGGTTCTAACAGATTAAGTTTAATTTACGGAAAAAAAATCTTTATATTAAATAAGTTAGCGAGAATTACTACAGTAAATGTTATTAATTACGAATATATGACCAAATTAATCTTACCTACAAGTTCTACTATAAAAATACAATTTTTTTGGTAACGCAAACTAGACATGAATTTGTTACGTCATTCATAATACAATCGACAGAAACAACAGGTACGGGGCTCAGTGGAAGAGTAGCGGTGGGTTATAGGACACGAGCGACAGTATCCGGTGCGCGACTGTAAGCAAACTCGCATTGTGCTAAATATCTGAAATAAAATAAGTAGTAAAACAACATAATAATCATGTAGGATATTACTCCTACTACTGAGTAAAATAATTAAAAAAAAATCAACCCAAATAGTATATATATATATATATATATTTATATAAATATATATATATATATATATATATATAATGAGTCACAAGAGAATAGTACAATTAAAGTAATCAAAATATTGTTCAAATACAGAAACATTACACTAAAATTTGTGGACCAATCCTAGATAGGCTACTCATTTCGTGGCGTCGTGCGATAAGACGATTCCCGTGAGGTAGGTATAATTATATTTACCCCTAAATTTACGAGGTAGCCAGATAAATAAATTCTGCCTGCAGTGACTATAAATAGGCAGAAGCCTGCTGTGTAGACTACAAGGTTGAAATAAAAGCGGTAATATGGGTAGGACTCACCAGATGGACGTATAAGGTGGCTTCGCTGCGCGCATCGATAGGACGGACAGCTGGACCCAATAAATATCAACCATCTATACGGTGATGAAACATCCTTACGGTATCTCAGGCATTACGCCCACAAAGAAGCGCATGAGAAGATAATCGCTCCAAAGACACTCACGGCGTTAACTTCACCATGTGCAAATCCGACTAAAAACATCTATAATAAGACCATGACAAACAAGAAATTTTCTTTGTAGAATATGAATATTGTTCGTTAGATAGCTTTAGCAAAAGCATTAGAATGTTCTTTTATCACAAGAAAAGTATAATTCAACACGTAATCAAAACAGGTGTGTGTAGAATTCGTAGCAAGTCTTTATCAATTGATAAAGCCAATCAACATTTCGAAGAACCGAATGCAATCACGTAACGTAAATAAACCAATACAAAGTATACCAACACGGACTTCTACAATTCTTCTACAATTTCGGTTCCTATATTAGAGCTCACTCACTAATAATTAATATTGTAAAACTTGTAGTCCCAACACAAGGAAATTAAACATCTTTTTTTCTCTTTAAGATGTCAGTTCAGGTACGGTATACGAACAAATCACTAGAGGTCGCTTGCAGTATATCTTAAAATGTTAGAATTCTAAGAGATAGTACAACAGAGGAATATTATTTAAGTACAAACTTGAAAGAGCTTTTTAGTTTAGACGATAGAATATGTGTTTTTGGTTTTTGCAATTGCTAAACGACGAACGTAAAATATGGATGACGTAATCAGTAAAAACATACATCACTGTATGAAAGAGCAACTTTTAAAGCATTTTTTTATTTAACATAAAACATTTTATGTGTGGAAGCTGCTTCTTTGTTTGAGCGCCAAATATTACGTTTTATCCACGACTGTCAATTATTGCGTAATCTCAGGCGTAATTTATTACGTCACAAATTTAGTTGCAATTATTATCGTCAAACAGGTAAAGTTTACAATGTAAAAATAAGCCATGGGCATACCTGCGTCCTAGCTCGAGCTAGAGGCATCCTCCACTCGTTTTCAGGGGGTCAGGATGGCGTGGGATTAGTTTCTTATATACAGTGTGTCCACATTTCAATTGCACACTATAGGAATATCCTGAACTATAAGAGATACAGTGGTGGTTAAATTAGACAAAAGTTACCTACTTATGAGGATATTTTATAGCTGATCTTGAACTACAAATATTATCCATAGATTGCTAGATATGGGCTAAAATACAAATTTTACGATTTTCAACTTTTCTTAATAACTTCGTTGTTATTGTAGTTCGAAGGATAAAATTTGGTATGGTAAGATAAGACATAATTATGCATTTAATGACGATCTACAAAATGTTCTAGATTTATTACATTTTTTGCCGCGATAGTCAACTTTTTTTTTTGTTATGGCCGCCATATTGGATTTTTACATCAACGTAAGTTAAAGTTCGGGCCTTTGGAGCTGGTTTTTTAAAAAAAGCTTTTGACTTTAACACATTTATTTTACTTTGAAACAGATGAACTTGTACATAATACTAAAATTAATTATTGACTAGTGAGTAGCTTGAACAACGAAGTATGGAGTTCGAAGACTGACTGCCGGGCATTGAGCTCCCGGGCCTTTTATAATAACCTGCCCCTCACACGGCTGTGAGAACTTGCAGATCTCATGTCTGCGTTTCTCCTTAATTGTACACTTTAATACAATGTAACAACTTAATTCTAAGTAATTGCGGTATGTTGACCGCCTGTGACCTGCCACCTGCAGTATCACTGCCCTCACGGATGCAAAACTGCATTCCGTTCTCATGAACTGTCGATAACCTCTCTGGGTTATCCTTGTGTTACAATGTTGCATTGAACTTATACTTTTACATAATAATTTCTAATAATTCATATTAGATTCAATATATCAATATATATATGTAATTGGGGGATACATAACTCCTCCCACCGTAAATGAAAAATTAAGGTTTTTCTTAATTTTTAAATACATAAAATACATTATTTAAATTCATTTAAAATTCATTATTTCTAAAGGTATACTTGTCGTTTCTTTATTTTTCTTTGTTTCCTTAAATCTAGAACTGTTTCCTTCATTCTTATATCTAAGGTACATTTTGTATAATACATACATGATTACAAAAATTACTAAAATGATCAATACAATTGTCCAAACACTTATATTATTATAATGTAACTTTGGCGTTTTGATTTCACTTAATTGTTCTTTATAACTTTCCACTAATTTCACGGCGTGGTTGAGATCGTCTAAGTCTAGATGCTCTAGCTTCATAGGTTTCTTGTTTATTTCTTCGTCTTCTTGTTGTATTTTGAATTGTAGTTCCGGTAGGTTTGCAAGTTTCTTTGTTGCTATAGGATCTTGATAAACTCTGATTACTTCATCTTTCAATTTCACATAACAATCTTCTTTGAGGGTAATTAGTTTGCTTCCAATTAATGCTTGGTTATTTTCATCTTGGTTGCAGTGGATGGTTGCTATTACTTCTGTTGGGAAAATGGCTATCCATTTGTTATCTGTAACTTTTTGAATTTTCATATTAGTTATTTGCACTTGTTTGGTTTCACAGTTTTCGTAATGATTTGAGAATTTTAATAGTTGTACTTCACAAGGGCTGTCTTCTTGAATGGTTGTTGTCGTCATCGATTGACATAAATATTGGTTTGGTGTTACTTCAGTACATTTTTCGTTTGTATAACCATATCTCAGTTCATTTAGGGATAGGAATTTGGTTTTGGGTATGATTACTTGGTATGTGCTAGTAACCTTTGTTGGAAAAGCAAATAAATGATAATAATGATAATTGTTACTTTCTACTATCTAGATTTCTATTAAAAATATTATTTCGTTATTCTTAATGTTGCTAAAATTTGTTACATTAAAGTAAGGGTGGATATTATTTGAGTAAATATTCTAATTTGTATACTGCCTAGTTTAATTGGTAGTATACCGGGGTTGTTTTTATATGTTATATTATTATTTGGTTGTCCGTTCTACCTGGGTGGAGGTTGACGGTAAGGGTGATGATTGTCCATCTGAAATTACAGGGTGTCTTAGGTTTTTTAAATGAATGTATTTCGTTATTTTACCGTTGTCTACTACTGCTATGTTTTTATCTGATATTTTCTTAATTTTAAATGGTCCTAAATTTCTGGGTGCTGTTTTATGTCGCTTGCTTTGAAAGTTTTTCTCATATACGGTTTGTCCTATTGAAAATTTATTTGAGTCGGTATTTTTGTTTCTGGTTGTGGTGATACGTTCTTTATCGTTTTCTAATTTATCTTTTACCTTGTCGTAAGTTATTTTTAGTTTCTGTTTGTGATCTTTCGCATATTGTTGATATACTTCTTTATTGTAGTGTATGTCATAGGGATTTCGTGAATCTGAATGTCCTAATGTTAATTCTAAGGGTGTAAAATTTGTTGATGAGTGAATTGTGTTATTATAGGCGATTAGTGCGTATGACATTAAATTGGTTATATGTTCCTTTTTATAATTTATTCTTAATAATCGAATTTGTTCTAACAAGGTTAAATGTAATCGTTCGATTAGTCCGTTTGATTCGGGGTGGTTTTCCGTTATGAAATGAATTTTTATTTTGTGAAGTTCTAAAGTGTTTTGTATTGTCTCGTTTTTAAATTCGCCACCATTGTCTAAAGTGATTGATTCGGGTGTTCCGTAAAATGTGAAATATTGTAAAAATCCTTGGGTCACGTCAATGCTATTTTTGGATGTGATTGGTATTGCTTGTCCTATTTTTGTAAATGCGTCTATAATTGTTAGATAGTTTTGCGCTTCTACTACTAGAGTATCGGCATGTAGTTTTTGAAATGGTTTGTCGGGTGTTTTGGTTAACATTAAAGGTATCTTTGGGGGTTTCCTGTCGTATTTTGCTCTGTCACATAGTTCGCATTGGTTAATGAAATCTGTGGTCAAGTCCTTCATATCTTTAAAATAATAACGTCTTACAAGTTGCTTTATAGTTTCGTTAATTCCACGATGGTTGGTTTTTCCTTCGTGTTGATTTCTAATTACATCGTTTATTTCGTCAGGGTCGTCTAGTGTTATTAGTTTTCTAGTACATCTGATGAGTTCGGGTCCAGAGTTATTGAATAGTTTAATGTATAATTCTGAAAATCTTTGGTATAAATGTTCGGTGTTGAAATAAAAATAAAATCGTTTTTTCTCAGGGGTGTATTCTTTTAAAATTTTAATTATTTGTTCCTCGTTGTCATCTTTTGTTATTTGAATTTGATATATCTTTTTGTTATCTACTTTTGTATATTTTACTGGGTTGGGGTTATTTAAAACTTCGGTTATTATAAATTGATTGGGTTTCATATCGATTGCTTCGTTTAAAATTTTAATCGCGTTTTTTGGTTCTTCGTTTTGTGTCGAATGTATAGTGTCGATCTCGTCTGGATCTTCCCTTATTTCTGTATCGTCTACGTTTCCCATAATGGATTCCGTTTCTAATGCATTGAGTTGAATTCTACTTAAAGCGTCTGCGTTGTTGTTATAAATTCCCTTTTTATATATAATTTCGTAATCGTACTCTTCGAGTCTGATTCTCCATCTTTGTAATTTTGAATTCGGTTCTTTCAGTTTGCATAACCATACTAGTGGTCTATGGTCAGTGTATATGTAAAATTTTCTTCCGTATAAATAAGGTCTAAAATATTTTGTTGCCCAAATTATGGCTAATAACTCTTTTCTATAGTGCTATATTTTTGTTCGGTTTCATTCAGGGTTCTGGATGCGTAGCTGATAGGTTTATCGCTACCTACTTTTCCTTGGCTCAATACTGCGCCTAATGCTACATTCGATGCGTCTGTCGTCAGTATAAATGGTTTTGTAAAGTCTGGGTATTCTAATACAGGGTGATTTGTTAATATGTTTTGATTTTGTCTACAGCTTTAATAAATTCCGGGTGTGTTCAATTTTGTTTCCTTTTTAAACAATTTGTCAGGGTTTGGTTATCTGAGCGTAACCTTTAATGAATTTGCGGTAGTAACCAATAAGTCCTAGAAATCCATTAATTTCTATGTTTGTTATAGGCAATGGTTAATTTAGAACTGCATTTGTTTTGTCTGGATTTGGAATTACTCCTTGGGGTGTTATTACATGTCCTAAAATGATACTTCTTTTTGTAAAAATTCACTTTTGTCTAATTGTACTTTAAAATGTGCTTGTCTAAGTCTTTCGAATACTTCTTTCAATCTTTCTATGTATTCTACCAATGATGTGGAATAAACTATGATGTCGTCAAGGTATACAAGGCATTTCTCATTATGTATTCCTCGTAATATATTGTCCATGACTCTCTGGAAAGTAGCGGGTGCGTTCTTTAGTCCAAATGGCATTCGTTTGTATTCGTAATGTCCTCTAGGTGTGCTGAAGGCTGTTTTGATATGTCTTTTCTTCCATCTCTACCTGATGGTATCCTGATGCTAGGTCTAATGTTGTAAAATATTGGCATTTGCCTAATTTGTCTAAAATTTCGGTAATATTTGGTAGTGGATATTTGTCATCTACCGTTTTTCATTTAACTTTCTATAATCTATTACCATTCTGTACTTTCTCTTTCCGTTTGCGTCTAATTTCTTAGGTACTATTAACACGGGGCTGCTCCATGGTGAATTGGAGTGCTGGATTATGTCTTGGTCTAATAAGTCTGCTACTTGTCTGTCAGCTTCTTCTTGGCTTGCATGAGGTAGTCTGTATGCTTTTGTAAAATTGGTTTATTGTCTGTTAACTCGATATTATGTTTTACTGTGTTGGTGAATGTTAATGGTATTCCTTCACAATGGAATATGTCTCGGTATTCGAAACATAAGTTCTTAATTGCTCTTTCTTCTTCTTGATTGATGTCGGTATTGAAGCGGATGTTAGTTAAATTTTCTCTTAACATTTTGTCATGTTCTATTGGGTTGTAGTTATTTTCTAAATTCTCGTCTATTTCCATTTCGTTAAAATTTAGTTCTTCTACGTTAATTGGGTCTGTCAATGATAATTCTACGGGATAGTCGTTTGAATTTAATATTGTTGTGGTTGCAAAGTTATCTTTTATTTGTACTAAGGCAGTTGGGGTTTCTACTCCTTGTTGAAAAGTTATATGATTTATTATTCCTAAATTTTTGTTAGATTTTACTGGGATTTTTATTTTTCTTTCCGTTCGGGGTTCTATAGTGTATTTTTGTTCAACTTGTGTGTTTTGAAATTTAATTGGGATTTTTCCGTATTTTGTCCTTAATAAGCGATTTTTAATGTCAATGTTGGCTCCTAATTTTCTTAGAAGATCCATTCCGATTAATCCGTCATATTTGTCGTTAAATTCGAATACACAAAATTTATGTTTCATTTTAACATTAAATGTTCTCGGTAAGGGTATATTTGCTACGAATTGGTGTAGTGTTGTTTGATGAGCTGTTTTGATTTTGAATGGTTCTCTTTCTACATAATCTAAATAATGTTTTTGTACGGTTCTGGGGCTAATTAATGTTTTTGATGATCCGGTGTCAATTAATAGTTTGAATTTGGCGTGGGGTATTTCTATGTATGGTAATACTAAGTGATTTATGTTATTTAAGTTTATTAAGTTTGGTTGTCTATGAACGGGTCCATTTGAAAATTTGAGTTCGAGTTTTCTTCATCATACTCCTCGTAAGTTTCGTATTGTTCGTCGCGTTCGTAAGTTTCTGCATGGTTTGTTTCATTGTTCGTATGTGTCTCAATGTCATTATTCTGGTCAGTGTCAAGTTTTTCTATTTCTTGATGAAATAATTCTTCCGATGTAAAATTACGTTTCTGATGAGGGTTTGGTCGGATATGTGTTATTTTTGTGTTTTGTCTGGTGTTACCAGATGAGGTGTCCATTGGTGTTGGTTTGTAATAATTGTTAGGGTTGTTATGAGTATTAGTCATTGGTGTATTTCTATTAGGGTTTGCATTGAATGCTGGTCTTTGTTGGTTTAGGTTTTGATTGAATCTCGGTTGGAATGCGGGTTTCGTAAAAGTTGGATTAAATGGTGGTTTTGGAAAATGTTTATATTGATTATTAAAATTGGTATTGTTAAAACTTGGGTTGTTACTTCGCGGTTGATTTGTTTGTGGGTTGAAGGGTGTGAATTTTTGTTGAGGGATTGTTTGTCTTGTAGCTTGTATAGTTTTTGTTGGTGAATAACTTTTATTCGCGTTGGGGTTGTATAGTCTGTTGCGGTAATACATTACATTTTCTTCTTCTATTACTAGGCTCATAGCTTCTTCTAAATTTTGGGGTCGTTGGAATCTGATTTTATCCGATAGTCGTTCTGGTAAAGCGTTTATGTATGTGTCCAGTGTCATTTCGTCATACATTTTTGTTTTTAAATGTCTAACGTTTTGATCGGGTTCCTCGATTTTTAATTTTGTTAAAATTAAACTTCTCACGTCTTGGCATTTCATTCCGAATTGGTAAGGGGATTGATTGTGTTCCATTCTAAGGTTTATTAGGTCTCGTACCAGGCATTTTATATTACGTTGGTCTCCAAAATATGCAATTAGTAGCTGTTTAAACTGGTCCCATTCCGATAAATCGTCCCTACTGGCGATTAAGGTTAGTGCCCTTCCGGCTAGTTTACTTATTACTAAGCGTATAAGCAATGAATTTCTTGCGTCATCTCCGGGTTTGTAAAAAGTTTTTAGGAACATTTCACATGCTCCAATGAAATTTGAGAGATGGGCCTGGGTGCCATCAAACGTCTGAATTGTCTCTAAATAGAGACGTAAGTCTGTGTTACTCATGTTGGTTAAGGGTTGTTTTCGATTTTTTGGAAATTTCAAAAAAATTTTTTTTTTTTTTTTGAATTAAGGTTTATTTCGCTATTTGTATTGTTACTTTTGCTTCGGATTTATTAATTTTCCGTTCGGGTTGTGAAATTTCAAATTTTGTAAAAATTGGGGTTAATTTTCTATTTGTAACGTTAATTATGCTTTGGATGTATTAGTTTTTCTTTTGGATTATATAATTTCAAATTTTGTAAAAATTGGGGATAATTTTTCTTTTTATGACGTTATTTTTGCTTTGGTTTTTTAAATTTTCCTTTTTAGATTGGATAACTTAGAGTTTTGTAAAAATTGATGTTGATTTAGCTATTTGAAACGTTAACTTCGGTTTTGGTTTGTTAATTTTTCAATTAGATTAGGTAAATAAAGATTTGGTAAAGGTTGATGTTTATTTTGTTATTTTTCGGCGTTATTTTTTAGTTAGGAATGGTTAATTTTCAGTTTGGATTGGGTGGATAAAATTTGGTAGGAATTTGAGATTAATTTCGTACTTGTAGTATTAGATTTATTAATTTTAAGTTTATATTGCGTCGAGTTATTTTTTTAAATCGTAGTTGCTGTTATTTAAATTTAATTACACAATGCAGTGATGTTCTTGTGAGATTTATTTCAATAATGTTAGAATAATTACCGTAGTCTGGGATTTGTCTGTTTTTAATGCAGCTCTTACTTTGTCTTGAGTTCCTGCTTCTTAAGGAATCTTAAATGGATGGATTTATTCTCATTTGTGTTGTTTTAGTTCAATTCTGTTATCTCGAGATTAATACTCTTCCGTGGGTTTTACCGAGTTGCGTAATTATGACCTGAGGTTACTTACTTTGTACTCTACTGTTGAAATTGAATACTAAGGACGTAATATTTGTTACTTCGTCACGTACGTCGAGGAAATTGCGTACATATGACTATACTTGTTGAAATTATTAACACTTACAGGTGTTAATAGAAATTATAAGAATTACTTTCCGTACTTTGCATACGTCTAGTTTTATTTTTAAAATACCTCGGTGTTTACGACTTGTAATTGAATCTCCCGTAATGTTAGTTTCAGGTTTACAATTATGAGCGTTTCAGTTAAAGCTTCTTACGATGATCGTTTAACTTTATTCCGTTTTGTACTGCAAATTATTTATAGAATGTTATGGTGTAATTTTCTTATTAAATACTGGTTGCAATTTTATACTTTCATTATTCCGTGATGGATAATAATGCTGATTTTATGGATTGTAAGTATTAATGTTGCTTTTATGTCAAGATGAGTTTATTACGTATGATGCAAATTGAAATTATACTGAAAGCTGAAAGTTATTTCTTTAGTACTGTGCAAGGATTCTGAAAGCAATTTTAATAATGATATTGCGTTGTTGAAGCTATACTTTAGTACTGAAAGTTAAAGTTATTGCACTTCTCTGATGTTCTAAGTGTATAAAAGATGCGAGCTTTGTTTTCCTAGGTGGTTTTAGATTACAGTGGTTTTAGGTTAACGTGGTTTTAGTTAATGCAGAGTTCCTGCTGTGATTTATTCAGTATTATAGAGGTCAATGGTTTAATAATTGTTTCGTGATTGCTTAAAGGATTAAATTGCGTTCTGTACAGTTTGTTCGAATTAGCTTTAGCTTTGAAATTAATTTCGCGTTAGTTTACCGGTTTATAAACGTGGGTTTGAATCGCGGTGGTTGATGTTTCTTATTTTGGTGTTTAGTGAATGTGCGCCCGTTATTTTTTGGATTATTTTGAGTTTGTTTTAATTATGGTAAGAATCTCTTAATATTAATTCTCATTTACTTTTTAAAGAAAATCTCTTTTTAAATTCAATTCTTATTTATTTTAAGAAAATCTCTTTGTAAATAATCAAGTCTCATTTGCTTTTTAAAGAAAAAATATTTCTTTAACATTCAAGTTTCATAAAATGTTTTATAGTCTCGTTTTGAAAGTAATTCACTTTGAACTATTTTTAAAAATATTCATAAAAATACAATTCATAAACAGTAAATATAAATGGTACTCAATAGTTATAATACTAGCATATATCAATGATAGTTTTTGGTTTGAAATAAAATTATGGAAATGAACTTACATTAGTTTCATCTGTTTCTTTGGTGGGTTCGATCGATTCTGTATCTTGTCCACCTTGGTTTGATTGTTGGCCTTAGACGATTCTTGTTCCTTGTCCAACTTGGTTTGTTGCTGGATTCAGACTATGCTTGTTCTTCCTCCAACTTGGTTTGGGTTCTGCCAAAATTTCGAATAAAAATTCTTGGTCACCAATCTTCCGATTTTGGATTTTCAGTGCCCTTTTGACATCCGTTACGACTGCGCCAGTTAAAGTTCGGGCCTTTGGAGCTGGTTTTTTAAAAAAAGCTTTTGACTTTAACACATTTATTTTACTTTGAAACAGATGAACTTGTACATAATACTAAAATTAATTATTGACTAGTGAGTAGCTTGAACAACGAAGTATGGAGTTCGAAGACTGACTGCCGGGCATTGAGCTCCCGGGCCTTTTATAATAACCTGCCCCTCACACGGCTGTGAGAACTTGCAGATCTCATGTCTGCGTTTCTCCTTAATTGTACACTTTAATACAATGTAACAACTTAATTCTAAGTAATTGCGGTATGTTGACCGCCTGTGACCTGCCACCTGCAGTATCACTGCCCTCACGGATGCAAAGCTGCATTCCGTTCTCATGAACTGTCGATAACCTCTCTGGGTTATCCTTGTGTTACAATGTTGCATTGAACTTATACTTTTACATAATAATTTCTAATAATTCATATTAGATTCAATATATCAATATATATATGTAATTGGGGGATACATAACTCGTATAGAAAAAAAATTTAGAATTTCAACAATGTAAAACACATCATTAATTTTTTAAAATAACATTATTAAGACACAAAAACAGTTTTTGTAAAAGATCTAACCTATAAATAATAATGGAAAGTTAACTACCACAACTTGAAGTTACAGTAAATATTCAAAATGTTCACCATGCTGTTCCAGACACAGCAAACCCTTTTATTCATCTACGCAATAGCATTTGATATGGAATCTTGATTAACCGTTCTAACATACTTCTTATTTTTGCTGCAAGTGTTGGACACTATTAGACAGAGTATCATAAACTTTATTTTTTACATCTCCCCATAGAAAAAAATCCAGCGGGTTCTTACCAGGCGAACGGGGTGGCCATGATAGCACCATTCTTTCCGATCCAACTTTGAAGAAATCGCTCATTTAAATACTGCGTTACTAACCTGAATTTATGAGGCGGTGCGCCATCATGTTGAAACCAGCGTAAGTTTCTAATTGCTTCTAACGGTAGTTCATCTAAAAATTCTTCAAGAGCATTAATTAAAAAATCTAAATATTTCTCTCCGTCTAAATTCCCTTGTATAAAATTAGGGCCTATTATTCGGCCATCGAAGATTCCACACCAAACATTCACAGAAAAACGAACTTGATTTTTTACTTCCGCAACAAATGTGGATTTTCTGTAGAATAGTAGTGCTTATTTCTACGATTAAACATTCCACAATTTGAAAATGTAGATTCGTCGGTTCACAGAATTTTATCCGCTAACTGTGAATCATTGTCTGATTGAGTAATAAATCACTCACAAAATGCTAATCTTCTTTCCGAATCTCCTATATGGAGTTTTTGTACTGGCAAGTACTTGTAGTCATGGTATTTATGCCTCTTAATAATATTATTTACTGTACTTTTGGAGACATTGCAGTCACGTGCAAAAGATCTGCACGATCCATTAGGGTTAACATGTAAATGTGCTAATACATTAATGTCGGCATTCGCTTCTACTTTTTTAAGATATTTACTTCTTGATTTGTTAATGGAACCGCAGCCGGACATGTTTTTACATATTCTATAAAACAATGTACGATTTGGTTGGCTTCGTTCAGGGTACAGATTATGATACTTGCGGGCGGCCTCTGTAGAATTTCTGCAGCTTTTGATATACAAGTCGTACGTCTTTTTTTTTCGTTTATCGAGTACCACACCATATTTTAACCAAATTTTAATTTAAAACTATTAACAACAAAACTGATTATTGCAAACAATGGAACAGTTTAGAATTAATTGTATTTGACAGCAACACACTGGATCTTTTTTACAAAAACCGTTTTTGTGTCTTAATAATGTTATTTTAAAAAATTAATGATGTGTTTTACATTGTTGAAATTATAAATTTTTTTTCTATACGTTGATGTAAAAATCCAATATGGCGGCCATAACAAAAAAAAGTTGACTATCGCGGCAAAAAATGTAACAGATGTAGAACATTTTGTAAATCGTCATTAAATGCAAAATTATGTCTTATCTTACCATACCAAATTTCATTCTTCTAACTATAATAACAACGAAGTTATTAAGAAAAGTTGAAAATCGCAAAATATATATTTTAACCATTATCTAGTAATCTATGGATTACATTGGTAGTTAAAGATCAGCTATAAAATACCCTCATAAGTAGGTAACTTTTGTCTAATTTAACCAACACTTTATCTCTTATAGTTCAGGATATTCCTATAGTGTGCAATTAAAAAGTGGACACCCTGTGTGTATATATATATATACACCCTGTGTGTATATATATATATATATAACCAAAAGCTGGTGGCTAAATGAGTGAATCTGCACTTTCACAAAACACGAAATGTTTATTATATGATCATGGTAAAGTTAAAAAGAAACGAAAGGAATATTTCGACCGGAATTAACGCGCACCCACGTTCGATACTGTTCGATAGCCGGTAATTAAGTTTTTTGTTTTAAAATACGTCGTTCTTACGAGGTTGTTGGCGTCCCCTTCATATAATGCTTGTCATTGGCTAGACATGATAAACGCACTTTGTTCAAGGCTCGAAAAAATCTATACTTGTGCGGAATATCGGCAATAAATTTGGTGTTATTTAACTCTGATTCATGAGAAATTTAACAACACTCTTTAAACATAATAACTTATTTGAATTAAAGATGGAGAAACCAGTTTACCCTTATTGCATTCAAAAATCCCCTGATGTTAATATTAAAAAGAAACTTGATCAGCCCAAAGGCGCAACTCCGAATAGGTATCCTTTGCTATTGATTTCTAAAAGCTCTCAGTCCACATTTTACATCTTCTTACAAGAACTCTTAAAAAAGTTTATTAAATTTGTTTGGGGGACTAAAACATCGGAAATTTTTAATACTTGTTACTGCAATTTTCTTCTCTTGTGTGGTTATATTATAAATAAGGCTTCGTATCCAAATTAACTTAACTCTATTAAGAGTAAATATGTAAAATGAATTTAAATACATATTCCTTAAGAAGCAAAATCCTAGTTTCTTAAGATCAAACTGACCAGGTATTACTAAAACAAATTCCTAGAAAATTAAATCAGTAAATACTACTACCAAACCTAGTGTTCCCGTTTTCAAATATAGACAAATAACGTTCTGAATCGAATTTCTAAATATATCATAATTAACAATAAACAGAAACAGTCGGATACAAACTTTCAAGGTCCACATTCCATGGTCGCTTAAAAATAACAACTTTGTATGCACGTTTTAACCGGCACCAAATATTACATAAAACTTACCTTAAAAATTAACATACACCTATTGATTAATTATGTAAAATGTTTTAATATCATATTTCTGTAACAATATATTAAAATTAAACAAAACTCGTGTTTCAAGCAATTCAGACCAATATTCAATAGTTTAACAAAATAATAGTTTAGTGTTATTTCAATTTCCTAATAAACAAGTACAAGCCATTTACATTCGCATCTTAAATGAATATATACATATTTCTGAATTATTTAAACAAGATTCGTTTACTCACAGTTTCGTTTACAACCCACTTTTACAAAAAAATATAAGTACGTCCAGGAATGCCAATATTTTAGTTTCTACTTTTCCAACTCATTAGGTGATCCCATTTTTATTAGCCTAATATTTAACGTTTTGTTGTAATTTAAAACTAGTTAATCACATTTTCCGTCAATTATTTCATTCTATTTTTGATGCACAGCCTACGCGATGTAAATTCCATGTGCTTGAAACTTTCTGGCCTTAGTCCTCCTACAAAGTTAAAGATTTCACGCAGACATCCCAAAGGTATTTCTTACGCAGATGACCTACGGTCTAAATACTTGAGTTGTTATTTCGCCATTTGTGAACTTAAGTTCTGTACTTTTTGTTGAGCTTAGTGGTTATATAACATTTGTTCCTTCATGGTGTACACATTTTAACCGTATTCATAATTCGTAGCATGTGTCGTATAAACTGAGGACAAGGTTATTGCACCTTTTTCTCTAATTGGATACGTACTTCTTTTATTTTCCTATTGCAACTATGGTATTTTCAAGACGGGCGACATGAGCCTATTGTCACCATTCTTCCATGGGAAACGCATAATTGGCGTTTTTCTAACGCAACACGCAATGCGTCATGTTTGGGTGTTTCTGTTCGTGTCTTTGGATACTGTTCTCTTTTAAAGTATTGTAAAACAATTATTTTATTGCTTTTGAGTCTCTAGCTTAATGTGACTATCGGAATTATATTTATAAAAACAAAAAATTAAAATGTCTAGCTTAATTAGCATTAAATATTCGCAAAACCTAAATGAACAGAATAGCTCCCCATCTATTTTGTCCAAATGATGTGAATATCATATCCTTTTATCTTGTTAGTATTTAGAGTAACGCAAACGAGTTATATAGTACTGACTTTGGACCAAATAAATTAAAATTTATTTTTAGGAACTGCTAATAATTTGTGCTAGGTTATTCCGTTGGAAAAACTAAACAAAGATATTTTAAAATTACTTCATTTGTTCACAGAACGACAGAAACAATTCTGTTAATTATTTTAAATCTTAATTTCCCCAAATGTTTTTTTCATGCATAGATAGATAACGTGTTTCAGTAGCTTTGCTTACATACATATGTTGGCTTTTTGAATAAAATAACTAGCAAGTACGCCACTTTTTCTTATTAAAAATTTTGTTTTGATGCTGAATAAATAAATCCATTTAAATAATATAAAACGTAGTTCTACACACTAAGTGCTCTTAACGAAAGTTCTTGCTTTTATTATTACTTATTTCCGTAAATTTATGGTTACGCTCTGTATAACACAAGCGTACTTTTATTCATTAAGGTACAAGCGGAAAATCAAAATTCCCCGTGTATAAATAATTATCTTGTATGATATAAGCATATTGTAAATAAATGGCAAGTAACGTAAGTTGAACATGCAAAAATAATTAATTGTAAAATACCGTAAAACGCATTCAATGCAAACGCAAATCGATTGTTTTAAGAAAAATACAAAGCCATTTATTTTCATTTATTAATTATCAATACATTTTTGATAAAAATGCTTTTGATTTACTGTAAATAGCATAGAATAGTACTACCTTTAGGCATTTAACATAAAAACTACAATCTTTCTAAATAAACTCAATTCTAACCTTAATATGTGTATTAAAAACCCGTTTTGATGTTAAAAGTAAATATGTCTATAAAATGCAACTCCTTTTGCTTTAAAAACCAATTAAAGTTTAAATTAATTACCATGTAGATTACAAAAAGTAATTTTAAATACAGAATTTTCTAGAACATTAGGAAAATAAATTGATGAGTCATCAGTATTTAGAACTACGTAAATATCTAATGAAACATTTATTCCTAGAAGCGGCCGGAACACGGAAATACAAAAAATCCAGGAAATATCCCATAAAATTAATTATTTTTGGCATTAGTTTGCAACGCTTGAATAACCGTATATGTGTTAAACAATGATAAACAGCGTGCGTTACAAATAAGTGAAACGAGATTACCAGGTATTAAACTCGACAAATTTGAACGCTAATGAGGATTTCCAAAAAGATAGAAGTTTATTATTTAGAATGGAATCGCGCACATTCTACTACCTTCTAGATAATAGATAAATTAGTGTATATAAGGAAGCGTTTATTAAAAACGGGGATTGATTCTATTCTTAAATTCGATCGCAAAATGTTTGATTTAAGTCGCGAACTGTTGCTTTGCGAAGATGATATTTGAAGTATGCAGTAAGTATACTGTGCTTTGATAAGTACAATGGTACAATGAATACAAAAGTGACGTTTTAAATGCAAATTACCTAAAAAATAAAATTCATTAATTACAAACAAGAGGGAAAATTCTTCAATATAACGCTATTTTAAAAATTTTACTAAATAATCCGAAGGAAGAGTTAATCAAATATGTACTTTTGCAACTGCTGTTTGAAACGAGGATTAAGCTGATTTGACATCAATTTAAAATAAAAAAAAATTAATTACGAATAGCGTTTTTGTGGATTCTGCAAGTATTACTTTTAGATTTAATTTTAACTGATATTGGTTAATTTAAGGTAGAATAATGTGTTAATCATATAATATTTTTTTGTGAGGATTTTTTTGCCAGAAAAGTTTGTGTTCGGAGTTTGAAATACTCTGACCTTTTAATAAATTCTCTGTCTAGCGTTGGAATAATCACAACCAGGTAAACCATTCACAAAAAAAAATTTAATTCTGTAAATTTAAAATAAGGTAAGAAACATTTTTTTTTAGAAATTACTTTATGCTTAAAAGAAACGATGTTGTAAATGTTCTATATGCTTTTGTCTGATAGAAAATATTACGTTGGTGAAGCTAGCGGCTACTATCTATCGGCCGCTAAATATGGATACACCTACCAATCTCCAACACAACAAAACCACGCCTACTGAACTGCACAAGCATTTCTATTGTTCAATTATGTTTTGTATTTTGACCCAATTATCTTTACGCATTTTAAATCTAAGGGTGATTGAAACTAAATAACTTTGAGATTCCTATATTATCCTTACGTGTATATTTTAAGCAATTGCTCTTTTAAATTGAAATACCTGTCTTTTTCTTAACTTGTGTAAAACTTGCGCTTTTAAGACTTGATAGGCAGTTAGTGTAGGTGTACTAAAACAACCCATATCTTTTACAGAAACGTGTTCGCCCCTGTTCACTAACGTTGTGGAATTTTCGTAATAACACCAAAGGAAAATTAAAAGAATTTTTCCTTAGCTTTTGTAATACCTGCGCTCTTGAAACTTGGTAGGCAGTTAGTGTAGATGTACTACAGCAACCGATATCTTTTACAAAAACGTGTTCGCACAGATTCACTAACTTCTTGGAATTTTCGTATGACACCATAAGAAAATTAAAAAATATTTTTCTTAGGTTTTGTAATATCTGCGGCCTTGAAACTTGGTAAGCAATTAGTGTAGGTGTACTTCAATAACCCATATCTTTTACAGAAACGTGTTCGCCCTGGTTCACTAACTTTTTGGAGTTTTTGTAATGACACCATAAGAAAATTAAAAATTCTTTTCTTAGCTTTTGTAATACCTGCGCCTTTAAACTTGTTAGGCAGTTAGTGAGAGTGTACTAAAACAACCCATATCTTTTACAGAAACGTGTTCGCCCCGGCTAACTAACTTCATTGGAATTTTCGTATTAACACCATAGGAAAATTAAAAGAATTTTTTCTTAGCTTTTGTAATACCTGCGCTCCTGAAGCTTGGTAGGCAGTTAGTTTAGTTTACTACAACAACCGATATCTTTTACAGAAACGTGTTCGCCTCTGTTCAGTAACGTGGAATTTTCTTAATAACACCATAAGAAAATTACAAGAATTTTTTCTTAGCTTTTGTAATACCTGCGCTCTTGAAACTTGGTAGGCAGTTAGTGTAGGTGTACTACAACAACCCATATCTTTTACAGAAACGTGTTCGCCCCGGTTCACGAACTTCTTGGAATTTTTAGTATAACACCAAAAGAAAATTTAAAAACTTTTTTCTTAGCTTTTGTAATACCTGCGCTCCTGAAACTTGGTAGGCAGTTAGTGTAGGTGTACTAAAATAAGTTATATTTTTTATAGAAACGTACACTACACCTACACTAACTGCCTAACAAGTTTTAAAGGCGCAGTTATTATACAAGCTAAGAAAAATTTTTTTTAATTTTCATAAGGTGTCATTACGAAAATTCCAAAAAGTTAGTAAGCCGGCTCGAACACGTTTCTGTAAAAGATTTGGGTTGTTTTAGTACACCTTCACTAACTGTTTACCAAGTTTCAAGAGCGTAGGTATTACAAAGCTAAGAAAAATTTTTTTTAATTTTCTTATGGTATCATTACGAAAACTCCAAAAAGTTAGTGAACCGGGCGAACACGTTTCTGTAAAAGATATGGGTTGTTGAAGTACACCTACACTAACTGCCTACCAAGTTTCAACGCCGCAGGTATTACAAAACCTAAGAAAAATATTTTTTAATTTTCCTATGGTGTCATTACGAAAATTCCAATAAAGTTAGTGAACCGGGGCGAACACGTTTCTGTAAAAAATATGGGTTGTTTTTGTACAC
Organism: Platerodrilus igneus; assembly: GCA_036346225.1. Classification (NCBI taxonomy): domain Eukaryota; kingdom Metazoa; phylum Arthropoda; class Insecta; order Coleoptera; family Lycidae; genus Platerodrilus; species Platerodrilus igneus. The sequence goes on from JARFIW010001538.1 coordinate 123,698, forward strand.
CTACACTAACTGCCTACCAAGCTTCAGGAGCGCAGGTATTACAAAAACTAAGAAAAAATTTTTTAAATTTTATTACGGTGTCATACGAAAATTCCAAGAAGTTAGTGAACCGGGGCGAACACGTTTCTGTAAAAGATATGGGTTGTTGTAGTACACCCACACTAACTGTCTACCAAGTTTCAAGAGCGCAGGTATTACAAAAGCTAAGGAAAAATTCTTTTAATTTTATTATGGTGTTATTACGAAAATTCCACAACGTTAGTAAACAGGGGCGAACACGTTTCTGTAAAAGATATTGGTTATTGTAGTACACCTACACTAACTGCCTACCAAGTTTCAAGGGCGCAGGTATTACAAAATCTAAGAAAATTTTTTTAAAATTTTCTTATGGTGTCATTACGAAAATTCTAATAAAGTTAGTGAACCGAGGCGAACACGTTTCTGTAAAATATATGGGTTGTTTTAGTACACCTACACTAACTGCCTACCAAGTTTCAAAAACGCAGGTATTACAAAAGCTAAGGAAAAATTCTTTTAATTTTATTATGGTGTTATTACGAAAATTCCACAACGTTAGTAAACAGGGGCGAACACGTTTCTGTAAAAGATATTGGTTATTGTAGTACACCTACACTAACTGCCTACCAAGTTTCAAGGGCGCAGGTATTACAAAATCTAAGAAAATTTTTTTAAAATTTTCTTATGGTGTCATTACGAAAATTCTAATAAAGTTAGTGAACCGAGGCGAACACGTTTCTGTAAAATATATGGGTTGTTTTAGTACACCTACACTAACTGCCTACCAAGTTTCAAAAACGCAGGTATTACAAAAGCTAAGAAAAAATTTTTTTAATTTTCTTATGGTGTCATACGAAAATTCCAAGAAGTTAGTGAACCGGGGCGAACACGTTTCTGTAAAAGATATGGGTTATTGTAGTACACCTACACTAACTGCCTACCAAGTCTTAAGAGCGCAGGTTTTACACAAGTTAAGAAAAAGACATGTATTTCAATTTAAAAGAGCAACCGCTTAAAATATACACGTAAGAATAATATAGGAATCTCAAAGTTATTTAGTTTCAATCACCCTTAGATTTAAAATGCGTAAAGATAATTGGGTCAATATACAAAACATAATTGAACAATAGAAATGCTTGTGCAGTTCAGTAAGCGTGTTTTTGTTGTGTTAGAGATTAGTAGGTGTATCAATATTTAGCGACCGGTAGATAGTAGCCGCTAGCTTCACAAACGTAAAATATTTCATACTGTATAAGTGCTTTGTGATATTGCTGTGTTTGATTTCATTTTGAAAACTCCGTCAATTCCGTTGAACTAGCCAGGCAGAGTTGGTAAGGAAGTAAACAACTTCAAGTTTTACAAATTGCTGTATCTGTATCACAGCACTCTCACAGCACTCAATGCGGCGTTACCACACCATATATATATATATATATATATATATATATATATATATATATATATATATAAAGACAAGTTATTTGCAGTCCGCAATAAGAAATTTGGTAGAACAATATATAAAATAAGATGTATCTGCAATTATTCGAAATTAGATTATTTAAACGTTTAATTATTTCCATTCTAGGTGAAATAAGAAAAGATTCTGGTTCTGGTCCGGTTTCTGCCGGAATTGTTGACGACGTGAAATTATTTTGAACTGTTAGCCTCCAATTTTTGTAATTTATTTCGCTTTGATATCTTACTAGAAAGTCTCTACCTACTACCATCAACGGGTATTGGAAAATTATTTTTCACTATTTGAAATTGCTGTTGAAAATGATGACTATTTCTTATTTCTATACTTCTCGAGGTTAAACCTATGATATTTAAAATATTGTTCGTTTTGCCTTTCATTTAACACTTTAGATCAGAAAAGTTTTTTTTTAATGTGTGTCTATTTTTTGTGTTTTAATCAGGCTTATGTCGCTCCGGTGTCCATAATAAGTTGGATTTCATGCTGGGTTGTCATTGATGTCCGTACTGATATAAAATTAGACATATGTAAATAAAATGTATATATTTGTATTGTCGGCGTACCTCGTCTCGTTCGAGATACTGGCGGGCTTGCTCGTTTCCCTGATCCTGGATTTTGTAACTTCCCACGTATTAAGTGCGTCTATTAAAACTTCGACCTTGATTGCTGTAATAATTTTTCCTCTGATGACCTACAATGTTATTGAGTATTGTGTAATTTCTCCATCCTTTGCGTTGACTGTGACAGTTTCTATGCTAGTCGCGAATACCGTTACTTGTAGCGCACCTAAAGTTTCTGCTTGGCCTTGACTTACCATGATAATTATAATTAAAATACGAGTTTTGGTCTTAGGTGCTTTTGTTGATTTGAAATATAACACTGTCGTATTGTTTCTGTAGATTGCCAACGTAATGTTTATGTATTTGGTGATCGGATCTTCAACGTTGGTAAAAGTACCTGCTTGCATAACCAATTTGACATCGTTATTTACTGCGTTACCAATAATGCTTCTCACTACATGTTTGATCACATCTCTACCTGCGTCTTCACTAGGGATGCCTTTTGAAAAGTAGATTCTTCTTAGTTGCGATGCTAGTTCATTCAATTCATTGGCATACTGTGTAGTTGGTTTTTCGTACTGACATAATTACATAATTCTGTAATAAACCAAATCTGCATTTTTCGGTTTAATTGCATTCTTCAATTTTCATACTGTGGTTTTAAAATCATCTTTATTTGAAATTAAATTGCTAGTTAGGTTTAGATCTATATATATATATATATATATATATATATATATATATATATATATATATACGTTTCTCTTGTTTCCTTCTATTGAAGTTAACAACATTTCTATGGATTCTAAAAATGCGGACATGTTTGCTGATGATCCGTCGAAATTTGGAGACATTATTCGACTTGCGAAATTGAAAAGTTCTACTGCATTGACCGATATGGTTATTGTAGCTTCAGTACGTTTAGCTTCTACAGATTGATGTTACTCTAGACCTTAGTTACATATTTTAATTGTAGTATGTATCTCCGCAATTTTTCGATCTATTTCTGACTTAAGAATTCTTAATAAATTTATTTTTCCGGCGTTAGTTCTTTTTTTATTTTTAGGTTGCGGTGTTCCTTAATTCCCTTAATTTATGTTCAAAATTACCTACTTGTGACGATTTACTTACAAAATAACTAATACTTTGAAAGTTAATTTTATAATCTTCTTCTAATAAATCGTGAAATTCTTCAAGTTTTGTTAACAATTCTTGAAATCTTTCCTGTATTGGCGACATACAATGCGCAATATTTAAATTCGCGTCAGATAGAATATCTTCTCGTGATAATCGCAAAAGGAGAATTTGTTGCATGCTAGAAAATTTCGCTTCAATTTCTGTGCTTAAACTGTCTAATTGTTTTTTAAAACCTACTTCTATCTGTTCATTTCCAAGACATGCCTCTTAGTGAATCAAGATAAATACTTTTTGCCTTCAACTCAGAATATTTTTGCTTATTCGATACTTGATTTAATCTAGCTTGCGCGTTTTATTTTCAAAGATTAATTAAATATGAATTTAATAGATTATTAAAACTCTTAAACTCTCATACTTCTTATCCGACATTTCACAATGAAACTAACCTATTACACTTCTAAAATTATTAAAAGGATTTGCTTAATTAACAAATGATTGTTGAGCGATTTCGTGCGTTTCTACAATGGTCCGACACTTTACGTTGCTTTACCTCTTGGCATATGCCTGATTTCAAAATGTTGCTGCATAAGTTGCATTTTTGTGGCTCTATTCTGATTATTCATTTTTCTATATTTAATCACTAAAATGTATTTGAAGTCTATGATAATTAAAGGAATTATAATAATTAATAAATTATCCCTTTTTTTAGACCGTATTTTAATTCTTGTTTAGCACTATCGGTACCTACTCCCGCGGCTTGCGCAATAATCTCTTCTTGTTTTGACTGTCTGGTGCTCATATTAAAAATAAATTCGAAAAATTTGTAAATAAAATATTTTCTAGTTCTAAGCGATTAATTGCAAGTGCAAAATGTTCAGCCTAAAGCATTCTCTGCATATTGATTTATTTAATTACTTACAGTTTACTATGACATACAAAACCTAGTCGATTTTTTCATAATTCTTTAATTTACCTCCAATTTCTCCAAACGGAGGGTAATAGATAATGTGTAGACAATTCTAGAACTGGTAAGATCGCTATGTAATGTGGCTCGCCTTTATAATTTAGATTGCCATGTTCCTCGACTGGTTAAATTAAACTCAACACATCCGACTATGTCATTTATTAATTATAATTAAGGTAAAAGCGTTTTCTTGAATCCGTAGCTTAATGTCTCACATTTACACTTTAATAGATTACAATACAAAATACGTGCATGATTATAATTACTATTACAGTTAATTCAGTTATGCACTTTTTCTGCAATATATATCCTTAAATAGGTAAATGTCATAATTAGAGAACGCTGACAAATAATTATTACGTTAAGTAGTTTTGTAGTCCACGATAATGCAAAAGTATGTACACAACAACATTCCTGTGTTATTAGGCTAATAATTGCTCTACATAACAATTTTTACAAAATTAAACAACAAAATGTACGTGTAGCACAAGCCTGGAATAAAGTGGCTCGCATTTGGAACAAATTCTGCATTTAACATGGAAGTATAAGATCTCATGCGCCATATAGAAACTTCAGACGTGGGTGCTATTTTTATGCATTTGAAAAAATTATGCATTCTTATTTAAAATATATTTACTTTTTTATTGTGGTCTTTATCATAAGTCCAGTGCAGCTATAGAATTTAAAAACCTAAATCCCGTACGCGTCACATAAGGCATCATCTATTTAAATCTTTTTAATCAATTCCAACAGCAAAGCTTAAAAACGGAGAATAATAAAAGAATGAATCAAATTGTCCTAATAACATTCATTTAGTGATACTCATGCAAGAATATTTTGCCACTACTTTAAGGGTTCTCAGTTTAATACTAAGCTTTTTACATCACCTGCGTAACAGATGCTGTTCTGATTTTTAGTCTTACATCGACGTTTATATGCACGTTACTTCTTTTTGCCTACAACCCTTTCTTATACCTGGCTGACATACATTTTTTTTACAAATCATGCTTTTGACAGATGGTCTTTAGAAGATATTTAATTTTTATAGCGCCGTTTATTTTAATCAGCTGCTCGATTATTTAGTCTATTTTTGAATTTGTAATTAAGTAATATAGTTTTGCAAAGGGGTTGGGTATTTATATTAAGAAACTGTACTTTTAAATACTGAATTTATTATCACGTATCCTTACCACATGTGCTATAGATGTAGAGGAGCGAATTGCGTTTCCATTATTAATCATTTCAACCCTCACAGCAGCAAAGTGATGCCGGGTTAGTGTCAAAACCTAGGCCATATTTATTTATGATTTGTTGTACCTAAGAACTAAACAAGGTGAAAAAATGTAGTGCAGCTTGAGTGGTTATTTTAAGAATTAAAAGGTACTTACCGTAACTTTATCGATACAATCTGGGTAGTAAGTTTAATATATTATAATAGTAACAGCATAAATCTACAAATTTGATTTATAAATTCAATTTTATGATGTATATTTTAGATTGCGGTAGGCAGCATAACATTTATAATCGGGCTAGTTCACGTTATTAAGATAAGTTTTTGGTAAATTTTTAAATATAAAAGGAATTAAAGAGTCATAAAGCTGGAAAAAGTTCGCTATCGAATGCAATGCTTATTACCCGTTCGTCAGTATTATACCAATATTAAAAATAGTAAAATTTATGGGGACTATATCTATTAATATATATTGTAGCGGGCTACTACTACCGCGTTTCACTAATTTAAAACAAGTAATAACAAGAGTCTTTATTACTTACTGTTCACAAGTCTAATTAACAGTTTTGCCTTATTTATAAATGTTTTCAGTCCAATTAACAATGAAGCACTATCACACTAACGAATTTACAAGCACTAATATCTTCTTAAACTAACTTCTTAACCATATGTCCATTAACAACACTATCACAACTATTTATTTATTACACTTTTGTCTATTTATGTATTTTACAAGCTGCATGTACATTAGACACATAATATAACATTTATGTATACTTTTGGACTTCCAAAAGCTCAACTATTTAACTTTACACGATATAATTTATATTCGACATTCTGATATAGACTAAACTCTGTACTTCACCATCGGTCTTATTTATACCGTGAATTAAAAAGGATGACTCCTCCTCCAGTAATTGCTAAAAGATTCTCGGTCCATGGAGAATATACAGTGCCTACGGCGTTTGTGTGTTTGACGGGTTGCCTAATAGTAGCTCGCAACACTACCCTCTCTTTAAAACCGTTACGCCTCGTAACTGTAAATACATTTTGACTACAATTCGATGACTGATGACGGTATCGGCAGCTATCTTCTCTGGTGCATCCACCGCGTCGTTGGAAATAACAGTCAACACCGTTTTCTTGGTTTTGGTGGGCAACCGGTTGAAAACAACAAACAAGGACCTGGACGTTGGTTCCCTGGAAAACTACTTCTAGCATATTTCGGACTCGCCTCCAATCTAAGCGATCCAGTCCACAGCCTAGCTTGGGCACCGCTAGTCTCGTTATTCCATTTTCCATCATCTGAGCCTTAAAATTTAGCAAAGCTTCCCATAGATGTCCATAACTAGGTCTCTGCCATGAAGAAGTTTTGGTGACCAGATAGTAAACATAACGATTTTTATCCTGAAGAACCAAAGCTTTTCCTACAGTTGGCTGCTGTTGTACTAATTCATCCACACATCCAAACTTTTTCTTGAAAACAACAGCTATTCCCCTTGACATTTCCACATCTTGAGTTACGCAGTGTGCAAGGGAATACTCTTCTGGTGCTCTAAACAGATCTTACTGCTTTTCAACAACAACGCCAAATCTCGCCTTAGCGGAACCACCATAAGTCGCCATAAAACTCTGAAAATCTACATTTGGCTCATGATTAATAACTTGTCGAACACCATTCTCATTATTCGAGCTTTCTTGGTTACTGCCAGCGTAGGATGTTAAACGGTCAAAGTCTACCACTTTCGGTTTACCTCGGGAAGATCTTCTGATCCGGTATACTACATCATTAATTCTTTAGAACACTTCGTACGGGCCTTTCCATTGTCTTTGTAGTTTTGGCGATAATCCACGTTTTCTTTGTGGATTGTACAACCACACTAAATCTCCAGGTTGGTAACCCCCTTGTTATACTCTCGTGTCATATTGTGATTTCACTCGATCGCTTGCTGCCTGGATATTCTTTCGGACGTTTTCGTGAATGCTATTTGGTCTTTCACGAAGCTTACTAACGTAATCTTCACCTGCAATCTCTTCTCCAGGTTTAAATCCAAACTGAAGATCACATGGTAGCCGCAATTCACGTCCTAGCATTACGCAAGCGGGAGATTATCCTGTGCTGTCATGTACCAAAGATCGGTACGCCAGTAAGAACAAATGTAAATATTGATCCCCGTCTCGTTGATGTTCAGAGACAACTTTGGCCAGGTTCCTAAGATCCTGTTCATTCTTTCAACCATTCCATTCGATTGGGGATGAAGTGGCGTGGTTTTAGTCTTCCTGATTCCAAGATGCTTGCAGACGTTTTGAAACAACGCTGATTCGAAGTTCCGACCTTGATCGGAGTGCAATTCCAATGGAACTCCAAAACGACAAAACAACTCCATCACTAGTACATCTGCAACCGTCTCGGCTTCTTGGTTTGGTATAGCATATGCCTCCGGTAATTTGGTAAAATAATCCATTGCAACCAAGATGTATTTATTTCCTTTCTCTGATTCAGAAAACAGACCAGCTATATCAATGGCTACCCTTTCAAATGGATTCGCAACGTTATACTGTCTCATTGGGGCTTTCCGTTTTGTGACCGGATCATTTGCAGAAGCACACAACTCACATTTCCGACACCACTCCTTCACATCTTCTTTCAGTTCACCCAATAAAATCTTTCTCTCGCTCTTTCGATAGTTGTTTTCACGGCAAAGTTCCCTCCGGAAATACCGTCGTGTGGTGCTGCAACACCTCCGGCACTCTGCTTCTCGGCACTATCACTTGGAGTCTCTCAGTGCTAGCTTCACATTTCGGGCGTCGTTTCAAGATTGTATTTTCAATCACCAAGGAGTCCCACTGTGCCCAGTATGCCTTCAGGCTCCTACTTGAAATACTAATTTTTTCCCAAGCTGGTCGTTGTCCTCTGCTTTTCCACTCAATAATACGTCCCAATTCGGGGTCATTCTCCTGGTCTTCTCGTATTCTTTTGGGTTGCCAAGTATCATCGGTTAACGTCATTCTATGGATGACAATTATTTTCTCTTCCATCTTAGAGCAATGATTGCAGTCTACCGGACAAGGTCTCCTTGATAGAGCGTCTGCATTCCGATGGCTAGTTCCTACACGATGTTCTGTGTCAAAGTCATATTCCTGCAGCCGCTCTATCCACCTTATAACTTGCCCTTCAGGATTTCGAAACTGCAGTAACCATTTTAGTGCAGCATGGTCTGTTCTCAACAGGAATTTGCGGCCGTATAGGTACTTATAAAATTGCTCTACGGATTTGACGACGGCCAACAGCTCCCTTCTTGTCACACAATAGTTTTTTTCTGGCCGCGACAAGACCTTGCTGAAATTCCCAATAACTTTTCCTTGTCCGTCCTGCACTTGAAAAATTACGCTTCCTATAGCTGTGTTACTGGTATCAGTATCCAACACAAATTTCCCCTCCATCCGTGGATAACTCAAAATTGGTGTTGTAACTAGTAGCCGTTTCAGTTGTTCAAATGCACTGTAGCAGTCGTCATGCCAATCATATTCTTGTCTATCTCCGGTTAGTTTCGTCAACGGTTTGGCAATGTTTGCAAACCCAAGTATAAAACGTCGGTAATAAGTGCTCAATCCTAGAAAACTGCGTAGTTGGTGTATATCTGCTGTGTAGGCTACTCTTGTACCGTTTTTATTTTGTCAGGGTCAGCTCTTATTCCGGTCTCCAAAACGACATGTACTAGGTATTTCACCTTTTTTTCCAAATAGGTGACACTTCTTGGGGCTCAAGGTAAGGTTTGCCCCGAGTAATCTTTGGAATATCGCCTTTAGATTCTTAAGATGTTCTTCAAAAGACTGACCTAACACTATCACGTCGTCTAGGTACACTAGACATGTTTTCTAGGACAGTCCACGCAGTATCGACTCCATCAAACGTTCTAAAGTAGCAAGGGCATTGCATAATCCAAAGGGCACGACTTTGAACTGCCATAATCCAGTTCCGATTGTAAACGCAGTTTCTCTTTATCGTTTGGTTCCAAGCCTATCTGCCAGTATCCGCTTTTCAAATCCATTGTCGAAAACCATTTAGAACCGAATAGAGTATCCAAGGTGTCATCAATTCTGGGCAAAGAATAGCTGTCTTTCTTTGTGACATTGTTTAACCGCCGGTAGTCTACACAAAACCTTGTCGACCCGTCCTTTTTCTTGACAAGCACTACCGGGGATGCCCATGGACTACTCGAGAATTCAATCACTCCCTGTTCTTCCATATCGGTGACAATTCGCTCGGCTTCCTTACGTTTTGCCAAAGGAAACCGCCTGGCGTGTTGTCTTATCGGTTGCGCACCTTCAGTATTGATCTTGTGTTGCACAACATTAGTCCTTTTTTTCTCACTATCATCCAATACAAACACACCTCGATATCGTCTGACCAGTTCTTTTACTGTGCCCAGTTAGTCGCCGTTTAATCCTTGACACGAAGATATCAACATATCCAGCAATTTCTGTGTCGTCCACACAATGTTTAATATGACATACTGGAATGCAATTTCCCACAATCATGTTTTTCTTCAAGGTCACCGTATGCGGATTAATGTTTAGCACCCTTACTGGTATCATATTTCGAAACTTCACCAGCGTTCTTCCAATCAGTAATCCCTCCTGACCCATTCCCTATTCAGTTGCTTTCATCATGCATATTTGTCCTTTCCGGAGCATATCATCCGGGCGTCACATTAGTATCATTTCCGCCTTCTCGGGTATTTTCATATCACAAATCATTCAAACTTGCATCGTGTTACTCGTCCCTTGAAATGGAATCTCATCATCATCTATCCGAAGCACATTTTCTTTCATGTTTACATGAAACCCATATTCTCTCATGAGATCCATTCCCAAGATCACTTCCTCTGTAATTTCAACTACCAAAACCCGATGATTAATTAGTTTGTCCCTAATTGCCAACGTAACCGCAGTTTCTCCGTGAGTACAAATTTTTCTCACCACTTGCCGTTCGAAGGCACACCGATGCAGGTAGCACTTTTCCACGACCAACCAAATCTGGTCTCACAATAGTCCTAGTTGCTCCTGTATCCACGAGTAATCGGACAACCCTAACATTAATTCCACTATCGATATAAATGCTGTCCAGACTTCCCATTAACAATGCAGCACGGATGATAATCTCCGGGGTACTATGTTGTGCTGTCGATGTTCGCCCCCTTACGTCGACTTGCTTTAGTTTTCCTGCTGCTCAACCGGTTGTTTTGCTGGTTGAGTGCAGCGTCTCCGTGTATGACCAACTTCACCGCAGCTCCAGCATCGCAGACGCCATCTCCGCGGTCGTTGTCTTTCCAGCTTTTCCGCTACACGGTTGATTATTTCACTTATGCTGTTCTGCGCTAGACCAGGTTCCTCTAAGGCAGACCGAACTGTGTGACTCATCCTGTGTGATGTCTGCTTAGCTGCTTCAAATTTAAGCGCATAGGCCAGTGCGTCATCTAACAGTTTTGGCCGTGCTAATCTTAGCGCTTCCTGTATTTTGTTGTCTTTAACGCCATCCACAAATGTTTGAACAGCCAGTTGTTCGAGGAAACTATCTGGTGCCGTTAGATATGCCAATCTAACTAATCTGGCAATGTCTGCTTCGAATTCTTGCAGGCTTTCATTTGTTTTTTTGCGAGCGGTACGTGGTAAACCTGTTTAAGGTGAGCGTCTCTATATCTCATCTCAAGCGTCGATGTTAAAAGACCTGCTGGTGATCGGGAATCGTTTGTAAGTGTTAAGAGCTTTCCCCCCGTAGGGCCACTATTAGAGAGAGCCTTATCTTTGTTGCACCAACCGTTGGCTATTGCCGCAGCTTTAAATTGTTTCAAATATGTGGGCCAAAGTGTTTTGCCATCGAATGTGAATGGTTTCACTTTAAATTTAGACGGTATTGACTCGCTTCTTTCCATGCTTCTTATTTCTAGAATGTTCTGATTTACAGCTTGGTTTACTAATTCAAGTGGGCGGGTTGTTAGTGAAATCATTTGTTCTTGCAACCTCATCATATCTTCTACCATTTTTACCAATTTACTGCCCAACTTTTGCTCAACTGTCTTTACCTGTTCAGTGAAATCTTTTTTCAATGCAATGGAGCTTTCCATTAATCTTTGTTCTAACGTGGCTGTATTTTCACTTAACTTTTCAATTTTCTCAGCATTTTCACTAAGTGTCACTTCCATACCGTATTTAAACTCATTAAGGGTCGATTCCAGTTCAACTGACCACACTAAGTTTTCACTGAATGTCACTTCTAGTTTAGCCAACCCCTTTTCCATACCAGATTTAAAACCCTTAAGGAAGTTTATTAAAGTTTCTGCATCCATTTTACTTTGACTTCTTGTTACAGGCATAAACAAACTACTTAAATGTTTTTAGACTTGTGTGTTTTTACTTTTAAATTAATCACTATATACCCCACACTGGTCTGACACCAGTGTAGCGGGCTACTACTACCGCGTTTCACTAATTTAAAACAAGTAATAACAAGAGTCTTTGTTACTCACTGTTTACAAGTCTAATTAACAGTATATGCCTTATTTATAGATGTTTTCAGTCAAATTAACAATGAAGCACTATCACACTAACGAATTTACAAGCACTAATATCTTTTTAAACTAACTACTTAACCATAGGTCCATTAACAACACTAACACAACTATTTATTTATTACACTTTTGTCTATTTATGTATTTTACAAGGTGCATGTACATTAGACACATAATATAACATTTATGTATACTTTTGGACTTCCAAAAGCTCAACTATTTAACTTTACACGATATAATTTATATTCGACATTCTGATATAGACTAAACTCTGTACTTCATCATCAGTCTTATTTATACAGTGAATTAAAAAGGATGACTCATCCTCCAGTAATTGCTAGAAGATTTTTGGTCCAAGGAGAATATGCAGTGCCTACGGCGCTTGTGTGTTTGACGGGTTGCCGAATAACAGCTCCCAACATCATAATGTTGTAATAAGGGATTGTTTTGGGGAGTATTGAGTAGTAAGGGTCGCGTAGTAACTGTAAATAGCAATGTGAATCAGAAAACTGCATTCATTTAGCAGGAAAATATATAATTCGCACATTATGTAAATAGCAAGCATTTAACACCCTGTATATGGACCGTAATTAACAATGCCAGCAAGCATACCTTCTATTAATAGATAGCATATTCAGCAGAGAAATAGTCATAAATGTAATTAAATATACGTCAAGAAGCGTTCAATAAGTTTATAAAATAAATACGCATAAGATAAGATAAAACCTAGTAAACCTTCATTTAATTACGCTTGTAAGAAAGAAGGAACAATAAGCGCTTTGATAAAAAAACGCACTTTCAAAGATAAGTTTTAAATAGATACAAAATGAAAACAGCACTCATGTTACATCAGTTATTTTTTACAAATTCTCTAAAAGCTTTATCTACACAAAACAACAAACATAAGTTAAAGTAACGTCCAACAACGATAACAATAACAAGGCGATCAAAAATCGGAAAACAATAGTGAATAAGAGCATGATACGGAACTTCAGGATAGTTTCGTCAGAAATCAGCTTAAAAATTACTAGGAATGTCTAAAACAAATATGGTTGGTTGCAACACTTTGTAAGGCTGTTTGGAAAACCAATCCAAATGTAGAGAGCAAAAGCTATATAACGCCCAGAGTTGATAATAAAGGGTCAGCTTCAGTTTAAAGCACGTCGAACCTACAATACCCTTAATCAAATATTTACGCGTCAAATAAATAAATTTTATATTATAGTAAAAAATAGTGTTGTGTAACAATAATAGTAGATGACGAATTGCGTTAAGAATCTATGAAAAAGCTTTTGCCGTTTTGCAGAGAACGATTCCTAAGTATGGTATTCAGAAATTTCAATTCAGGACGATAAGTGGAATGATTCTAATTCATGATAATCAGAAACCTACGAATTCCAAGTGGTATTTAAGTGAAGAATTCCAACACGTATCCAGAAAAATATAGAATAAAGCACGAGGTGAATTTTGGAAACAAAGGGGTAACCATACTGAATTATTGGTTCTAACGTACATGAAGGAGTACAAAGCAGAGCATTGGTTTTCGATTGAAGATAGTCAGGGTGTGTTGATCCACAACACGCAACAGCAAATCAGAATATCACAGGTTAGGGCTAACTAGTTTAAGGAATCTTTTCAAATTTAAATTTTAACACTGAATATATTAATTTTTTCTCAATCTTATAAGGAGTCAACAAAAATATTGAATACGTTGAAATGTACGTGATAAGCATAAAAGGGTCTTTAACGTTCCAGATTTTTTAGTAAAAGGTGTCGTTTATGGTGACTTTAAAATTAAAGTAAAAAGATATAAATTTTGGGATAATTGATTCAAATAATATTAATTGATTGAAGGGCTTATTTAAAAATTACAAAAATTGTGAAGTGTAAATATTTTTTTCCTTTCATTATACGAATATTGATTGACTTCGTTTTATCAATTCAAACAGGTAAGAATTAAAGGAGTAAATTAAATTGATCATCGTAACGCTGTGCACTCTGTGTAAATTAAACTGGTCTAGCCGTGGCATATTTAAAGTAGAAGATTAGAGAAAAACATAGAGCGGTGGCGTTCAGCTGGACGTCTATTACATCGGCGTGCGGCGTTATCATATCAATTTATATATATATATATATATATATATATATATATTGCCGTGGATCTCGGGTAAAAGCCTCACCAACAAAAATATATTCGAAAATTTTATTAAATTTTCAAAACTCGAAAATTTCACATAATAGAAAAATTTTCAAAAATTAATTTCTTACCCAGATTCCTCTCTTCCTCGGTTGAATTGCTTTCTTCAACTGCTTCCGGCTAGCTCAGTTGGACCTCCTCTTGGGTACCTAGATTCACTATTATGCTTTGCATCGTTCACGCACACTTTCAATAAAACCACAAAATACAACAATCATACAATCTTTTATTTATCACTATTTACAAATAAAATTCAATATTATCCAAATTTCAGTGATCAAGTTACACCTCCATAAATTCTATTTTGTAATGTCCTGTATTTTAATTTAAATTATCAAACACATAGAATATTCCCGGAGTAAATGGGCCCTGAATAATATCTTATTCTCATTCTTTCTTTTATAATTTATTTTAAATCTACGTAAACTCTGGAGTATGGTGAGCTCATGATAACCCAGTTAATTATGAATAATGTATGCCCTTATACTTCGCATTCTCTTACAATAAGCAAAAAAACAAACTCATGTACTCTTTACAAAATTTAATTTCTTGATGGAACATTAATAAGCTTTAAATACACCTTCAAATTTTTCTTTAAAGACCATAATAAAGTTAGTTATACGTATTATATTCAATACGCAAAATAACGCACAATACCTTTCACAGTTTATAACAACACAATTTCAAAGCGTTACCTGGAATTTCTAGAAGATTTCTGCTCCGTGGACGATGCCGTGTATTTGCTTCTTTCTGCTCTGCAGGCTGTCCTTAGCTATTAATAGAAGAACCCCATTTAAGTTGAGCTGCTAGCGCCGCCTTCACGGTGTATCCAATTCCCAAATCCAAATTAATTATGCTTCTTTCATAATTATTTAATTTGATCCACGTTACATAACGTCACTACACGAGCTTGTTAAAAAAAATGTATGTGAGACCTCAATAAAAAATGTAAACTCGGCACAATTCGCGTACAAATTATGAGGCTAACACCATGCTATATAATTTAAAATAATTTCTATACTTACAAGCTCGTGGTAGCTTTGGTACGTAGTCTGAAGCGTTCAAAATACTAAGGGCTTTTATTATATTTTAAAAAGGTATTTATACAATTTTCAATGCCACCTCTGGCCGCATTTCACGCGAAGTCCTTCATTTACAATAACACGTTCTTAAAATTTTGGTTTAACCGATTTGTAAATCTTCGAAATTCAGCGCGTCGTTACGATCTTTTCTGAAAATTAATATTCAATATTCCCGTGTCTTGTCTGATGTGCGACTAACGATATCGACCAATAGTCTATGCATTGACGTTTCACAAATCCCGCCTATACTAACGCTGTCCCGTGTTTATGCATATTTTACGTCTCTTTCTCACCTTGCTTGAGTGGTAGAAATCGATAGTTCTGACCGCGTTCTACAACTCCATGTGGACCCCAAAATTACGTGCCTTAAATAACCGCTCATTAGCGTTTAATGGAAAACATTCGACCGTCTACCCGATATTCTTTGAAACTTGTCTGTTATCTACAAAAATACATGGAACTTGACATTTAGAAATCTGCAGGTGTTTAATTTTAACGAGAGTTTTAAATAACATTTCTACAAGTTGGATTTTCAGCGTATTTCAACCCCACCGATATATTTGTTTGTTAGCAACGCGTTTCACTTTGGTATTATTGATTTTTACACGCTTTTATGCATATTATACATAAATAACCGTTCAATTAAACCCAATTAAATTAATAAATTAATTGCATGGGCTTCTAACATTTTTTTCTTTACGAACCTAACTAAATTTTATTCATTATTTGTAAAATTTTGTTAATACTTGTTACTTAAAAATGAACTAATTGGAATAAATTTCGCACGTAAATTCTGGTTGTTTCCTTTATACAGGGTGTTTTGAAATTACTTTATTTATACGTAGATTTAGCCCTTTAAAACCACTACAATATATATATATATATATATATATATATATATATATATATTCCAGTAAATAAGATGAAATAATAACTTAAACTTTTATGCAAAGCCCAAATGATCATTTCAAAGCGAACCAGTAATTGAAATAAGGAAAATATAACGTTTTGGACCGGATTTGGAAACTGTATTTTGGTATTTCCGGTACCATGCGTTAACCAATTACGCCACCGAGACCGATGACCACAATTTGGAAATTTACAAATTTAAATCGTGTACACAACTATACATAAACCTAACTTTCAATTACGTTTGGCATTTTTGTCAATCATACCTGACATTTTCCTTCTTTAAATAACTAGCTCGATTTGAAACGATCATTTGGGCTTCGCATAAAGGGATAAATTATTATTTCATGTTATTCACTGTAATATGATAGTATTTATCAACTTACCTTGTGTAATTAACTGCCTAAAATATTTATATATTTGATATATGTTTTATACCAGGATACAGGTTTAAGTCCTGTCCAAGACCTTATATTTTCCATCTTTCAATTACTAGCTCGATTTGAAATGATCATTTTGGCTTTGCATAAAAGTCTAAATTATTATTTCATCTTTTCACTTAATACGATAGTAATTATCAACCTACCTTGTGTAATTAACTACCTAAAATATTTATATACTTAGTTCTTGGCTTATAGCCATAATTTTGAGTGTAGCTTTCGGTCTATAACTGGCATAAGTCAGAAATTTGACAATGTCAGATATGATTGACATAAATGCCGAACGTAATTGAAAGTTAGGTCGATGTATCGTCGTGTACACGATCTAAATTTGTAAATTTTCCAATTGTCGTCATCGGTCTCGGTGGCATAATTGGTAAACGCATGATACCGGAAATACCAAGATTTAGGTTCAAGTCCTGTCCAAGACCTTATATTTTCCTTCTTTCAATTACTAGCTCAATTTGAAGTGATCATTTGGGCTTTACATAAAAGTCTAAGTTACTATTTTATCTTATTCACTGTAATACGATAGTATTTATCATCTTACCTTGTGTAAGAAACTACTTAAAATATTTATATATATATATATATATATATATATATATATATACAGGGTGAGTTTTTAGTGTGGCAACGGTCGATAACTCCGTTATTATAAAAGCTACGTAAACCAAATTTGGAGGCATATTAGGCATGCCTAAAGTGCACATTTTAAAAATATTTGGAAGCATACAGGGTGTTTCATAGTTCCAGGGCATATTAAACTTATATTTTTTAAATGGAACACCCTATATATTATTACATTTTTGAAAAGCCCATAAAAAGAACTTTAATTTGATATGAAATTATATCTATCTATTTCTTTTAGTTTTTGAGATATTCAACTGTTTTTAGAAAAAATGACCCCAATTGGATACATTGCCACTGCACTAATACACAACTTATGTTAATTTTCAAAATGCAGAAAATTTTACCATATACCATAGTATATTTATAAATATCACTTTTTTGAAATTTCTTCCCAGTATACAGGGTGTGTCAGGTTTCGCAAAATGCAATTTTTAAAATTTTTTTTAAATGGCACCCTACCAATTTTATTGCTACAATGGATAGTCCATTAAGTGTCCTTTCATTTTTGTTAAGCATTCCCTATACCTAAATCCATTACTTTCTGAGATATTTTTGATTTTCTTCAAATTTTATGAATGTTTTTAATTTACATAACTAAAAATAACTTAATATTGGAGAATATTATAAAACAATTAATACATTTTGATTAACAATCAACTACAGTTATCCAATAACAATTTTCACTAAAGATATAACAACCTACAATAATACGCTATCAACAGAATTCTGCCAGATCAACAATATGCATTTTATAGAAAATGTTCAAACAGGAAATCAGGCAGCCTTTGAAAAAAATAACAATTGTAAAGGGTCACCAAAAATCCTTTTGTAAGTGAAAATTTACGTAAAACAGGAAAGTCATTGAACGTTCAAGAGTGTTTTCTAATAGTGTTTAGTATCATTTTTGCTGGCTTTAAAACTAATTAAAGGGAAGTATAATTTTGGGGATAAATAAATTGAAATTATTATTATTGATTCAAGGGTTTACTTTGTCAAATTAGAGGATCATATTAAGTTGTACAGTGTATATGATTTTTCTTTGTCTTTATATAAATCTTAGTCAATTTCGTTTCTCTCATTCAAGTAAAAAGGTATTAGATAAAAAGGGGGTAAATTTTTGTTATCGTAACGTTGTGCACTCTGTGTGAATTAGACTCAGCTAGCCGAGGTATATTTAAAAATTAGGATATTAAAAAACACAGAGCGGTGGCGGGCAGCAGGAAACTGAACGTTAATTACATCTGCGTGCAGCGTTATCATAGCAATATATATGTATATATGTATATATATATGTATATATGTATATATATATATATATATATATATGTATATGTCGCCACCGTCGTCCGTCGTAGGGTCGCCGTGATTTTATAATATATATATATATATATATATATATATATACAGGGTGAGTTTTTAGTGTGGCAACGGTCGATAACTCCGTTATTATAAAAGCTACGTAAACCAATTTTGGAGGCATATTAGGCATGCCTAAAGTGCACATTTTAAAAATATTTGGAAGCATACAGGGTGTTTCATAATTCTAGGGCATATTAAACTTATATTTTTTTAAATGAAACACCCTATATATTATTACATTTTTGAAAAGCCCATAAAAAGAGCTTTAATTTGGTATAAAATTGTATCTGTCTATTCCTTTTAGTTTTTGAGATATTCAACTGTTTTTAGAAAAAATGACCCCAATTGGATACATTGTCACTGCACTAATACACAACTTACGTTAATTTTCAAGATCCAGAAAATTTTACCATATACCATAGTATATTTGTAAATATCACTTTTTTGAAATTTCTTCCAAGTATACAGGGTGTGTCAGGTTTCGCAAAATGCAATTTTTAAAAATTTTTTTAAATGGCACCCTACCAATTTTATTGCTACAATGGATAGTTCATTAAGTGTTCTTTCATTTTTGTTAAGCATTCCCTATACCTAAATCCATTACTTTCTGAGATATTTTTGATTTTCTTCAAATTTTATGAATGTTTTTAATTTACATAACTAAAAATAACTTACTATTGGAGATTATTATAAAACAATTAATACATTTTGATTAACAATCAACTACAGTTATCCAATAACAATTTTCACTAAAGATATAACAACCTACAATAATACGCTATCAACAGAATTCTGCCAGATCAACAATATGCATTTTATAGAAAATGTTCAAACAGGAAATCAGGCAGCCTTTGAAAAAATAACAATTGTAAAGGGTCACCAAAATCCTTTTGTAAGTGAAAATTTACGTAAAACAGGAAAGTCATTGAACGTTCAAGAGTGTTTTCTAATAGTGTTTAGTATCATTTTGCTGGCTTTAAAACTAATTAAAGGGAAGTATAATTTTGGGGATAAATAAATTGAAATTATTATTATTGATTCAAGGGTTTACTTTGTCAAATTAGAGGATCATATTAAGTTGTACAGTGTATATGATTTTTCTTTGTCTTTATATAAATCTTAGTCAATTTCGTTTCTCTCATTCAAGTAAAAAGGTATTAGATAAAAAGGGGGTAAATTTTTGTTATCGTAACGTTGTGCACTCTGTGTGAATTAGACTCAGCTAGCCGAGGTATATTTAAAAATTAGGATATTAAAAAACACAGAGCGGTGGCGGGCAGCAGGAAACTGAACGTTAATTACATCTGCGTGCAGCGTTATCATAGCAATATATATGTATATATGTATATATATATGTATATATGTATATATATATATATATATGTCGCCACCGTCGTCCGTCGTAGGGTCGCCGTGATTTTATAATATATATATATATATATATATATATATATATATATATATATACAGGGTGAGTTTTTAGTGTGGCAACGGTCGATAACTCCGTTATTATAAAAGCTACGTAAACCAATTTTGGAGGCATATTAGGCATGCCTAAAGTGCACATTTTAAAAATATTTGGAAGCATACAGGGTGTTTCATAATTCTAGGGCATATTAAACTTATATTTTTTAAATGAAACACCCTATATATTATTACATTTTGAAAAGCCCATAAAAGAGCTTTAATTTGGTATAAAATTGTATCTGTCTATTCCTTTTAGTTTTGAGATATTCAACTGTTTTAGAAAAAATGACCCCAATTGGATACATTGTCACTGCACTAATACACAACTTACGTTAATTTTCAAGATCCAGAAAATTTTACCATATACCATAGTATATTTGTAAATATCACTTTTTGAAATTTCTTCCAAGTATACAGGGTGTGTCAGGTTTCGCAAAATGCAATTTTAAAAATTTTTTAAATGGCACCCTACCAATTTTATTGCTACAATGGATAGTTCATTAAGTGTTCTTTCATTTTTGTTAAGCATTCCTATACCTAAATCCATTACTTTCTGAGATATTTTGATTTTCTTCAAATTTTATGAATGTTTTAATTTACATAACTAAAATAACTTACTATTGGAGATTATTATAAAACAATTAATACATTTTGATTAACAATCAACTACAGTTATCCAATAACAATTTTCACTAAAGATATAACAACCTACAATAATACGCTATCAACAGAATTCTGCCAGATCAACAATATGCATTTTATAGAAAATCTTCAAATAGGAAATCAGGCAGGCTTTGAAAAAAATAACTATTACATGTAAAGTGTCATTTAGGTTTATTAATTGTAGTGTGTTGTCATTTAACAGGATATCTCTGGTATATTCTTGATGCAAGTAGGAAATTTTTTAAACTTGCTCTCAATACCCAAATCATATTTATTTGTTCTTCCACTGTAAAATTCATTTTGAAAACTCCAAAGATTACATTTAAAACAGAACTGATAATGTGTTAAATGACAACACACTACAATTAATAAACCTAAATGACACTTTACATGTAATAGTTATTTTTTTCAAAGCCTGCCTGATTTCCTGTTTGAAGATTTTCTATAAAATGCATATTAAAATAAAATTAAATAAAAACCCTTAACCACAAAAATATTTAAATTACTAGATACGTATTTCGACCACTATGTGGTCATCATCAGTAGGAAACCTCTTAAAAAAAAACAATAATAATAATAATTAGCTGTTGTTTTGGAACACTTCAGAGGATATTCTCCTCACCACTTAGGCTGAAGTGAACCTTCCCAACCTATAATTTACTATATTGTTGCTTTAAACACTATCGAGGATATTCTCCTAACCCGCAGGCTGGTGTTCTCAACAACAAACAAGTGAATTGTGACATTATAACTTAAATCTACTTAATTTATACTAATTCTAATTCTACTGAAGCGGAACCAATTTAATCTTGCTTTCTCATTGGTTGTTGACCAATAGGGAAAGCAAAGCAGATGGCGCTATTGGCCCTTTATCGGTGTTTAAGAGGGGTCCTTTATGTTTAACAATTTTAATTGATTTATAGGCATTTAAGGAGGAAAACGTTGGTACCGCTTTTAACAATTTAACATTTTCTAGTTTAACGGGGTGGCTGGTTTCAAATATATGTTTGGCGACCTGAGACCTTTCATATTTACCATATTTGAAGTGAGCAATGTGTTCTTTAAATCTTGTTGTTATATTCCTCTTGGTCTGACCAATATACTTTTGAAAACACCCTGACCCTGCACAATTAATTTCATAAATCCCCTACTTTTGCAATTTTTCCACATATTTTCCACATATTTAACATTATCGTTAGAGGTGGTTGATTGCAAAGTCGTTGATTTACGGATGTTGATCCTATTTTTACACTTTCTAAAAATATTATCTATAATATCAGAAGAGAAACCATTGTAATTCGCTATTTGTTTAATAAGAGCAAATTCTTTATTAAATCTGTTTTTATTTAAAGGGAAATTCAATAATCTATTAATTAAAAAGTTAAATGAAGCCAACTTATGTTGTATGCTACGATTAGAGGAAGACAAAATAAAGCAATTTACATTGGTTTCTTTTCTATAAATGTCAAATTCTAATTTATTACCATTTCTAATTACTAATGTATCTAAAAAGGGTAATTGTCCATTATTCTCTAGTTCATACGTAAATTTTATGCTTTGAAATTTTGAATTCATTTCTTTAAGAAAATCATCAACATTTGATTTAGAAGTGTCAAAAACTGCAAAAATATCATCCATGTACCTTAACCATATTCTTGGGAAGTATTTGGAGTTTTCTTTTAACTCGGTTTCAAAACGAGACATAAATAAATTTGCTATGAAAGGTGATAAGCTATTTCCCATTGCTGTGCCTTCATGTTGTTCGTACAACTTGTTGTTGAATTGAAAACAGTTTTGGGACATGCAATGCGAAACAAGCTTGATATAGTCCTCAACTTTATCATCATCAATATCACTATCTATAAGAACATCCTTTAAATATGTTAAAGTACGTGGTGTTCCAGAACAACAGCTAATTATTATTTTGATTGTTTTTTTTTTAAGAGGTTTCCTACTGATGATGACCACATAGTGGTCGAAATACGTATCTAGTAATTTAAATATTTTTTGTGGTTAAGGGTTTTTATTTAATTTCATTTAAATCGTGCCACAGTGTTCCTATAGATTATTAAAATGCATATTGTTGATCTGGCAGAATTCTGTTGATAGCGTATTATTGTAGGTTGTTATATCTTTAGTGAAAATTGTTATTGGATAACTGTAGTTGATTGTTAATCAAAATGTATTAATTGTTTTATAATATTCTCCAATAGTAAGTTATTTTTAGTTATGTAAATTAAAAACATTCATAAAATTTGAAGAAAATCAAAAATATCTCAGAAAGTAATGGATTTAGGTATAGGGAATGCTTAACAAAAATGAAAGGACACTTAATGAACTATCCATTGTAGCAATAAAATTGGTAGGGTGCCATTTAAAAAATTTTAAAATTGCATTTTGCGAAACCTGACACACCCTGTATACTTGGAAGAAATTTCAAAAGTGATATTTACAAATATACTATGGTATATGGTAAAATTTTCTGGATCTTGAAAATTAACGTAAGTTGTGTATTAGTGCAGTGACAATGTATCCAATTGGGGTCATTTTTTCTAAAAACAGTTGAATATCTCAAAAACTAAAAGGAATAGACAGATACAATTTCATACCAAATTAAAGCTCTTTTTATGGGCTTTTCAAAAATGTAATAATATATAGGGTGTTTCATTAAAAAAAATATAAGTTTAATATGCCCTGGAATTATGAAACATCCTGTATGCTTCCAAATATTTTTAAAATGTGCACTTTAGGCATGCCTAATATTCCTCCAAATTTGGTTTACGTAGCTTTTATAATAACGGAGTTATCGACCGTTGCCACACTAAAAACTCACCCTGTATATATAATATGAATCTTATTCAGCTTTTTTACAAATAAGCTATACACTATTCGATGTCTCATTTACTTTTCGAGTTATTCGACTTTGAAATCAAAATTTTACAACCAACGAAAGTTTTGTTAATAAAAATAATTATTACTTAAATTCGATTTTTATTGTAAATGTAAACTGGGTTTTGAGTAAACTCCGTGTTAAAAATCATATAAATGAAATGACGTAAACTGAAATGCTTCTATTTACATCATGCGTTTCCGAAATTAATTTGTTTTGAAAGATGCGTTTCTTACAAGAATGCCTTGCTATCTCCTACCAGTATTGCTTGTTTAATTTTAACATAATTTGTATCATGATTTTCTAGCTTTGAATGCATTTAATGCGTATTTATTTGGAATTCATAAATGCTCTCTGGTTTAAAATAAGTTCGATTGCGTACAGAGTTATCTATCTTGCTGAATATGTTTGTATTGTTGAAGAATATGCTTCCCCGCATTAACTAACGTCAATTGTGATCCTTATACAGGGTGTTAAATATTTGCTTTTTGCATAGTTTGTAAATTACGTATTTTTCATGATAAAGTTATTTAGTACTATTTACATGTTTTGTGCAATCCTTATGACCCAATATGCACCTAAATAACCCTATTATCATAGCATTATATATATATATATATATATATATATATATATATGGCCATGGTACCTTCTACTAAATTCGTGTCCACTCCTAGTGGGCCGACATGAAATTTTCAAAATAAAATTTTTATAGAAAAAAAACCTTCTTACCCTCCATTGGACGCTTTCGGATTTCTCTGCTCACCCTGGCTAGCTCAGTAATCGGCCTCTTCTCGAATACCTATCTTTAAGCACATACCTCTCTCACACACACACCATCAAATGAAATTACCAAAATAATACAACAACCATACAACCTTTTATTTACACATATTAACAAATAAAATATTTAAACATAAGTACAAACGATTTGGTACACTTGTTACCAGCTCAATTATTAAAAGCTTTAAAGTCCTTGGTAATTTAAATTATTTTAACAAAAATTATACATGATATGAGTAGATGGGCCCCACATGCAACCCTAGTTTGACTACCTACTGGTCTATTGTAAGCTCATTATAACCCAGTTTTAGTAAATGCCTTTTAACCTTGCATTTAATTGAAAACAAATTTACAGACCCGTTTACTCCCTACAACAACAATTTATAGCATGAATAACCTTTATATCATTAATAAATCCTTTTTTAATAATCAAAGTAAATTGTCCTGCACAAGTACTGTTGTAAACAAAATTTATAGGTAATAAATACGCCACCAATAAGTCTAACACACAAACATAAAAATATCCATACGAATGTTTATACAACAACAGAAATTTAAAATTTGTTACCTGGAGTCAACTTCGTTCCTCGTCACTGCTGCAGATGACTACCAGAAACGCTTGTCGATGTGTCTCTCTACTACGATGCAGTCTGGATCCACTGATCCCCACCATCTAATATTTCCGCTACTACCCAGATATTAGCTTCAGCTCAACAGTAACATTCCATACCAATACAAATTGCATTCAGATTGGCTCACCCCAAATTATCATCTCTTCATTTAATAATATTGTCGTAGTAACGGGACCTTTTATCTAACACGCACTAACTCGTGCAAACACTTTTATAACTGGCGGTCCGCTACTACAGCTTTTATGATTTTTAATAGGATGTTAATGTAACTTTACTGAACACAATAATTTTTAACCGCAAGCTTTTACTTTTATAGGTCGTAAATCTAAACTCGTATTCAAATCTAAATGGAAAGAAAAAGAAAGCTTTAATATATTCGTTAGCGTATTTATATCATTCTCCAATTCCCCTAGTGGAACCTGTTTCATGTGAAAAGCTTATTTTCGAGCGGCTTCTTAAAATTTTGAACGTAACCGACTATAATTTCTGAAAAATTTCTCCCGTCCGTCGAGCTGTTTACATAGATTTTTCGTTTCCTACCTACCCGTACGCGCACTTTTCGAAAACTGTTGGCTCCCAACCAATGATATAATATCCTGTCGTCACAGCGCTCCACCTATCCGCTCTCTATCTCTGTTCTACACATATCTGTTGTCCCCTTTATAACCCCTCTTGAGTTACAGGAAATCGATATCGTATCTGGCCTTCGTTTTTGCACGTGTATATCTTACGTGACTTCTATCCAACGCTTCATTTATATTTTTCTCTGTCTGTTTTATATTATAGATCGTTCATTCCACTCACTCCTTAAGGGACTTGTTATTTACCAGCTTATACAAATTGACCGTTGCAACAAACTTCATATGAATCCTATCTTAACGTATAATCCACTTCTATGAACCTGACATTTAACAACAGGCGTTTCTTGAAACAATCGACCGTTTGAAATAATAATTCTAGGTTTACCTATTCTTAGTATACACATGTAACGTTGGCTTTTAAAATTGAATACATTTGCGTTTGAAATTATAGATTTTCTATGCCTGCGCGCTCCCCTTTTTGCTTCCATGCGTTTGATTAAATTATTATAATTTCTTATGCGTATCCTTGAGTTGTTTATGTACTTTAAAACTTTTTCTTAAGTTATTTTCACATTTCATTTTCAATATAGAAAAATACCTTAATACTCGTCCGTTTTCACTATATAAATTAATTAATTTGGTGCGTAATTAATTTGCTCCTATTTCTATATACATGGTTGCTAAAATTTCATTGTCTACACCTATTTACCCTTTAAATCCACAACAATATATATATATATATATATATATATATATAAATGTATATATGTATATAACTTGTATAACTTTTTTTCTTGTAACGACCTCCTATTTATACGACTATATTAAAAGTAGCAAGTTTTAGGTCGGCTGTTAATAAAGAAAACTTATTTTTAAGGCTTAAATCTTGGCATATATTTTTAAACTTGATCACAGGCAATAACTAAAACGTTCAAACTATTAACAAACTACTAAAGTAAATACAATAATTACTTACAGCGAGGTTATTTACATTAGCTTATTCTGAAAAATTTTTATAACAATTTTCTTTAATAATTAAAAAGAAATAGTGTGTATATATAAGAAGAAAAATGAAATAAAATATTGGTTTGACAGAAGTAAAAGTTATTAATTTTGAGTAAGTGTTTATACATATCGTGTTCTTTTAGTTTAACTTGCATGTGTGTATGTATGCTATGTATATCTTGATTTTTTAACATGATACACATAGCGTCTTCACGTGTATGTTTATATTAAAAGGTGGGTGAATATTGAATTTTTATCATACTGTTTGGCGTTGTGTGAGTATATTTTGTATGTGTGTGTGTGTGTGTGTGTGTGTGTGTGTGTGTGTGTATGTGTGTGTGTGTGTGAGAAAGAAAAAGAGAAAGAAAAAGAGACACAGACAAACAGACAGAAAGAGAGAGAGAGAGGAAGAGAGAAAGAGTTTGAGAGTGTGAGTATGTGAGTGTGTTTCTAATTGCTAGATATACTAAAGAATATACATTTAAAATCAATTCTTAGACTTATCGTTGTTTATATTTTTTTTTAAAGTTTAAAAGGTATGAATGTATACTGCTCAGATTATCAATGTCACTTTTTCTATTCAATGAATTTGAATTTCTATAAATATGGCACATTTATAAAAATGTTTTTTTAAATTTGTTAATTTCTATTTGTACAATTTGTGGATTACTGAAATTTATCTTACGTTCATCATTAAGCGCCTGTATCGCAAGGGTACATGCTATAGGTTTAACTTTTATACCACTTTTATATTGTATGATTTTTTGTTTTAAATTCTGAGATGTTTGGCCTATATATGAACGATCACAATCTAAACAATTTAATTCATAAATTACATTTCTTTGTTGCAAGTGCTTGTTTTTATCTTTAAGTTTGGAAAATACAGTATTGCCCAAAATAAACAGTACTGAAACTAAGTTGGCGGTGTTTTTATGCGTGCGCTGTCACACTCAAGTTAGCTAGTATAGACCTGTCAAGTAAACCTCAAACAAGTAATTAGTAGGGCCTAATTGTTAAAAATGGTGTTAAGTACAGAGGAGAAAGTGTTTCTGGTAGAGCATTATTTTCGTTCATACGGAATCGGCCGACGTAATGGTGCAAGTTTACTATACGTGTCTGATCAATTCACACAAAGGTTTAATAAACGTTCTCCAAGTAATGCTGTAATTTTGAAGGTTATTGAAAAGTTTAGAAATACAGGTAGTGTATTGTGCCAACGAAAAGGAAACTCAGGGCGTCCCAGGACAGTTAACAACAACAATAACCATGAACGTGTTTTTGAGCAAATCTTAGAAAATCCGAAAGTCAGCCAGGCAAGGACAGCGTTACAACTTGATTTAAAAGAACTTCCTTTCAAAGAATCCTGTAGGAGCTGGGTACATTTTCGTATGTGATTCAGGTACATCAACAACTACATCCTCGGGATTATCGCAGTAGAGTGGAATATTGCGCCAGAATTCTCGCGTTACAGTATGAAAATCCTGAATTTTTGAAAATGTTTGGTTTTCAGACGAAGCACATTTTCACTTGTCAGGCTATGTGAATCGTCGCACAAATCGATTTCTGGGCTTTGCCAGACCCGATGAGGTTCAAGAGGTTCCTTTACATAGTGAAAAAGTGAGTGTCTGGTGTGCTGTTTCCGGACACGGAATCATTGGTCCGTACTTTATCGAAGAGAATGGTAGGCAAGTCACACTTAATCAACAGAGGTACAGACAAATTTTAACACGATTTATCCCTGATCTACGTCAATTCTGTCGTGCACGTAACTTGGCATTTCGAAACCAATTTTTCAGCAGGACGGGGCAACTTGCCATACTGCTGCCGCAATTCGTCAATTTCTTCAAGAACATTTTCCAAGCAAATTCATATCACGATTTACTGACTTCCTTTATCCTTCACATTCTCCAGACCTCACACCTCCAGACGCATACATTTGGGGCATGGCTAAAATGCCGTTTTCAAACGGGCACCACAAACCATCGATGAATTAAAGGATGCCGTTAGAGTCTTCTTCGCAGCCCTGAGACAACCCTTATTCAATAACATGACCAGAAACTTAGAACATCGTTATGAAGTCTGTCTCGAACGAGGAGGTGCACATTTAGAACATATAATAAAGTGTCAATAATATGTATTTTTTAAATATACAAAACAATTACAATTTCAGTACTGTTTATTTCGGGCAATACTGTAATTTATTTATTGAATTTAGATTTTTTTAGCAATGTTGATATTAAGGTTTTTAAATACGTTAATAATTTTATGTGTCAGCCCTTGTATGTATGGAAGAGATTTATAGCTTTGGTTATGGATATTGTTGTTTGTATTATTAGGTCCTCTATTCTTGGTAATTTGTCTATTTCCTTGGTTGTATAATAAATTGTTTACTAAAGAATTGGGGTAGTGGTTATTTTTTAAATATACGTTTAATTCTATTTTATAATCCTAAAATAAAGTTAATTTTTATATCAAAGGAGTAGTAAAAGTGATAATTTATCTAGCGTCCAGAGCTATTAGGTGTGATATACAATTTGATTATTGTTTTGTCTGATAACAAGAGTATCTAAAAAAGGTACAGAGTAGTTAGTTTTAGTTCCGATTGTGAATTTTATGTTGTTGTTATATTTGTTAAATGATTCTAAAGTATAGTCTATTTTTATCTTTCGGAATAGCGTTTAGTATGTCGTCTACAAATTTTTTGCTAAATGGTAATTTAAATGTAAGATTAGGTATGATTTTATCTAAAAGTGAATTCATTATAATTTCTGATACAATCGGACTTAAGTTAGACATCCTGTAAAAAAACCTTGAAGCAATTTTTTTCTTGGACCGCTTTTTAAATACCCGATCAACTTAAGAAAAAACTTTAGAACTGTTGTTTTGTCAAATGCTTTTTAAGAAATAATTTACATATTGCAAGTGTTATCCTAAATTACAACACACATGAAATGATTTCGCAATAAGTATTCGAAATTTCCACCGTATCTGCAAATTCGTTTTTGGTATAATTCTCCGGTTTTCGTATTTTCAAAAAACAACTAATTAAGCTACTAACGCCACAAAAGCTCCAGTTACCTCGATCCAATTACAATTAAGTCCCAACACTGAGTTTAAGCGTATTACCGAAGCACATAGTGGAACACATAAAAATCAAACAGGTGAAACACACAACATTTAAACATTCGAATTTTAGAAAAAATTTTGAACTTTTCTCAGTAACAGCTAAGTACATTGAGTTATTTCGTTTGCCAGCAAAAATGCACTCTATTTCGCTGATTTAAGTTTGCTAAAGGTCACAACTTAATTTGTTGACTATTCAGCATGGTGTAAATGTTTATTTTATTTGTGATCTAGTTAACATTACAGTGGTTTTAAAACAATTTTTATACTTATTCTGCGTGTTCATTTGTAGCTAAACTATTTGTTTTAGACTACAGGTTTATTAACAATTTTTGCTGGTCTTCTCGGTCTCTACACCCCCTTTAAATTAATGATATAAAACTAGTGCCACCCTGTATATATTGACGTGATACAGGGGACACGAAAAGTCATTGAAACCCAAATTCTACAAATAAATCACACCAAGATATAAAAGAATCCGGAAGAAATAGAAATTTCCGAAAATTCATGGTTACACCCTGTATGATAAAAGCTTACTTTTTGCTAAGCGAAAATGCAGTTCCGTATATATAAATAATTATGATATAAGCGTAATGTAAATACATAGCAATTAATGTATAGTAGCGAAAAACACAATTCCGTGTTTGTAAATAATCACTCTAAGATAAATACAAAGCGATTTATATTCATTTCCCATTGCATATAAAGCATTCGTTCTATTTAGTGTAAGAACTATATCAACCTTGTTAAAAAAAAATAACGCTTTAATCTCACTTATGTGTAATAAAACACGTTTTGCCGTGAAAATCAATCTTTTTATTACAATTATGAAGATTCGGATCTTTTTGCATGTGTAAAAGCTGTGGATAAAACTATTAAAATTTAAAATAATTAGCCAAATTGACTTTGTATAACGTAAATTCGATTTAAAATAAAACATGTTATCAAAATTTCGAGAGGTATTGAGAAGAAATACGTCAATTTTGTATGATCCAATTAATAAAAAAACGTTTCTTTCAAGGAGTGGCCGAAACATTAAAAATCCTATAAAAATAAATAATAATTATTTATTAGCTTTCGCAATCACTGTAAGAGAGATGCGATGCGACAAGTAACCTTATATGTATTAGGGATAGATGGGCAGCGCACGTCACTAGTAAGTGGATCGCGCTAATGAAGTAATAAAACGAGAAATTTTCAGAAACATGCATCGGATAGGCGTGTAGTATTTGGAATGGAATCACATAACACTCGTACATTCTAGAAGAAATATAATTTTTATATATAAACAGAAGTAATCAACATTAGATTCATCGCAAAAATGTTGCTTTAAGAGATTGTTTTAAAGTATGCAATACCATGTAACAGTGAATACAGAAGTTAGTTTTAAACGTAACATGCGTAAATATAAAAATAGGTAAATGCAATTATTTGATTTTGTAATATATATTGAAGATGGGAAATGCTTCGACATAAAAAGCTATTTAAAATTTTATTAAATAATTAAACCGAGGATGCACATTGGTTTCTAAATGGAGATGTAAATAATATGATAATCTTGTAAACTGAGATTTGAACGTCAAGATAAAATAAGGTCAAGAAGCAGAAAATATTTAATTACAAATTGAAGAAGCGCTTTATAGATTTTTGAAAGTATTACTTTTAAAACTTTGTTTGTAACTGATGTTTGAGTATTTGTCATTTAAATTTAAAGTAGAATAGAACTTAATTATATAGTAATTTTTTGTAAGGGTATTTACCAGATAGTTTATTATCAGAATTCGAAATACTCTGACCTTTTAATAAATTATCTGTCAAGATTTTTTTGGCCAAAACAAACCTTACAAGCGTGAAAATAAAAATCCAGGTACTCTATCCACAAAAAAAGAGATATAGTTCTGTAAATTTAAACCTAAATAAGGTAAGATACATTTTGATAATTATGTAAATAGGTATTTGTTAGAAATAATTTGATGTTTGATGGAAACTACGCTGTAAATGTTCTATATGATTTTGTATGAGAAAAAATATTTTAGACTGTATAAATGCTTTATGATACTGCTGTGTTTGATTTCATTTTAAAAACTCCATTAATTCGTAAAGCTAGCCAGACAAAATAAAGTTAGAAAAGAATGTAAATCAACAATTTTATATTTTACAATTTGCTGTAGCTGTATCACAGCACACTATTAGCGGCGCGCCAACACGGCCGTTATCGGTCATTATTTAAAAAGTAAATTTTAATCACCTTGTATAAAATCGACAACCAGCCACAATTAATGAAAGAAAGCTCATTCTGTAATAACTTATATCAAAATAAATAACTTTGGAAGTTATTCAATACATTTCTAAACATTTAAAAACATACTCAAGCGCCAAAGCAAATACAAATCACAGTGTATAATATAAAAGGGAGCTCGATCTGTAATAGCTGAACCACATTTAGTAGAATAAATAATTCTGAGCGCAACCCAATTTATTTTAGGAACATTTAAAGCATTGATAGACACTTAATTAATACAGATTAGGCATATTTAAATGTGAAACAAATCTCTTTAAAACTCGACGCATTGCGTAAGGAATAAAAGGCAATAAAACGCATAAAACAAACTTTTGAAAAACAAGCATATTTTATATCGCAGTAAGACACAAATGTTGGGGCAAAACGCGTACGCGACATTAGAAATGTATAAATCGCCACATTTTTGTAAAGCCGGACATGGGTAAACAAAATATGGACCCATAAGTTTTGATGTACGTGCAAAATTAAGCGGATAATTCAATAAACTCCTGTACAATATTACAACTACGTGACGTTAGACGATACAAAGTTCCGCTGGTTAACGAAATACATAATATAAAGCTTATTGTCTACGTGATTTTTGGAGCGTCTGAGCAATACATAAAGTAAGCAACTCCAAGTAAAACCCTACTGACTGCATGATAGCCAGCGCAACGCCTCTGTCATGGACGAATAACAAGATAGCTTGCGGTCAACCAATAACAGCACGTGAGATAGCTTGTCTATATAATGCATCATAACTGATAACAAACATATATTCCATAACCGAAGCACAAACTGTAGCAGTCTTAACAAAAGTATTACGTAGATTTCAACTTAATGAATTTAATTAAAAATTATAAGTGAATGTCACATTAATTAAAATTTCAAGTGAAGAAAACGGTATAAGTGCGCGTTTAAACATACGAGTGTATGAACATCTGCCGTTGGCTT
The DNA here is from genome assembly GCA_036346225.1 of Platerodrilus igneus. Taxonomy (NCBI): domain Eukaryota; kingdom Metazoa; phylum Arthropoda; class Insecta; order Coleoptera; family Lycidae; genus Platerodrilus; species Platerodrilus igneus. The sequence continues at coordinate 156,653 of JARFIW010001538.1, forward strand.
AAATCGTAAATCTGAAATTAATTAGTAATAAACAAAATCTTTACAATTCATTATTTAGAGATCCAAGTAAGTACGGAAGTAAAACTCGAAACAATACTACAATGCTCCAAAACAATACTTCAATGCTCCAACCAAGTACGGAAGTAAAACTCAAAACAATACTTCAATACTTATACTTCAATAGAAAAACTTCAATACCTTTAAGTACTAAAAACAATAAATAGGAAAACTCTAAATTAAGACGTTGAGATTACAGGTAAAGCTCTAAGCAACACGTTCATTCGTAACCACTCATTAAGCTGCAGAAGAACAGTTCGAAGCATTGGGGGTGCACGTGCAGCCACGGGTCTACAACCACTAAACTAGCAACTGATTTGAAACAGGAAACTTCAGTGGAAATTAATCGGAAGAATACCAGGTTAAATTAAATTTTCATTTAATAGCATCAGTTTTATTTTGTATATTTTAAGCCTACATGTACTTAAATATTTTATGTTAAGGGTCATCAAAAATTTGGTGATACGTAGAAAATACGTTAAAAGAAAAGAAAAGGTTCACTGAATATTCAACGAAACATTCAATAAAATACATAATTATTTTTGCTGGCTTTAATTGCTTAAAAGAGGTTATAAATTATGGCAATGAACAAATTCAATATTTATTTTAATTTTTATTTAAAAAGTTCTTAAATATCCTATGACAGTACAAAAGTCGTAGAGTTGAATAATTGTACATATTTTTTAGCTTATTATACAAATTTTGCCGTATTTCGTTTATCTTATTCAGGTACATGAAGTGTTAGAGAAAAGGGGGGTAAATGTTCTTTGTTATCATATCGTCGTTCACCTTGTGCAAGGCACAACTGAGTAGTCGGGTCATAAAATTTTTGTATTGTTTTTAAAATTATTTTAGATATTTTAGAGGCACAGAGACAAGGCGATCAGCAGGTAATTGATTGTAAAAATTGAGCGGCGATATCGTAGCAATATATATATATATATATATATATATACATAATGTAGTGTTAATAAGGTCATTTATGGGTAGTTAGGACCAATAGTATAGCGAACTTCATATAAATTACATGAGGGCTCAGAAAAAAAGACAATTTTCTGAAGAAAACAAGAAATACGATGATTAGGCTGGAAAGGAAATGACAACGCCCTGTATATAAATCATAATCATAATTATTTAGTTATTAAAAAATATTTTAGAAGATTTATTTGAATAAACAAATTTGCAAGTTGTAAAACAACATGAACGGCAGCTCAAACGCAACACGCATGGATAACGCATCATTATTACGCCAAGAATCCAAATTAAAACAATTAGGTTTAAAAATGCGTAAGATAGCAAACGCATATAATTTAATAAATTGATTATATTATGTCTACGTAACTAGAAAGCGAAAATCAGCACCTAATATATTGAAAACAAACACGGCATGATGATAAAATCAAAGTTCACTAAATTTATTTGAGGAAACAATGGTCTACGTGATCTAAAAACATGAAAATCCAAGAGACTAAATGCAATGAACTCGAAATGCTACATGCCAAAATCAGCGCGTCAATTTTAATATACATTAAAATACGATAGAAATACCCAAAACCTGGTATGTAAGAATCACGTATAATAACGAACTCTGCACTTGTCAATAGATAGACGATTCATTTAAATACGTCCGGATTTTTAAACAAATCAGTTCAACATGAAATAAGGCTTAGTTCACATCACTTAAAAGAAAATATTTACGTGAAGTGATTTATTGTGAAGTAATAAATCGTACAATGGTAATTGTGAAAAATTAAAAGTGATTTGTCGTTTTAACCCTTTAAAAACGTAAGTAACTAAAAGTTGTTTAAATTTAAATTCTAATATTAACATTAATAAAAAGCAGATCGGGATTTAAAGTTGGGAGTATTAAATCACTAAGCTGAATACAGGAGCAGTTGGTACAGCGACTGATTCGAGCTGGAAACAACAGGTTAGCCAATCTGAATGTTTTATTATTTTTATTTATTAATATTTCGTTGCATATTTCTAATTTGTAAAATTTAAAAATTGCTTTTATGAAAATGTGATGTGAGGATCAACAAAGATCGTTTTTTTTAATACACGTTCTAAATTTCGTAAATTTTTAAAAAAGTTGAATGAACGTTCACGAGGCTTCAGATAATAATAATAAGGGTGATTTTTGCTGACGTTTTGATTAACTTTGGGAATGATAATTATTAGAAAAGTTTTTAATTCAATTATTAAAAGAAAGTTCTATTTAGGGAATTCTTAAACCTTTAATACATTGTAAATATTTTTGGGAATATTATAATAATTGTGCTTAATGGTGTTTTGGTTTAAAAAACAGGAAGTAGAGGTAGAAGGTAAATTTTAAGGCTTTGTTTGTCGTACTGTTGCAAGCTCCATGCGTAATTTAAAACTGAGCTAGCCGAGGTAATTAAAATTATATATTAAAAATCAAAAATTAACAGAATAAAAATTTTAACCTTTTTAATTCACAAAAAGGGCGCTCCGGGTTATTGCTACAATGTATATATATATATATATATATATATATATATATATATATATATATATATATATATATATATATGAATCTGTGGTATTTGAATGGTAAAAGGGGATAGATAAATTTATTTGATAATTTATTTCAAGTTTCAGCATGTAAATATCAAAAGCAACAATTTGTAACGCTATTGCAAATTACTAGTGTAGGATTTAATTTTACAAAGAGCTTTCAGGATGCTTAAATGCAATGTATCATTAGGGTATAACCATGAATACTAATTAAAGTAGCGTGTGTTATAATGTAAATATTCTTAGAGTGTATTTAAAAATCATAAACATATTTAATCACTGTAGGTGTAGCACAGGATGTAAATATAAAGCTGTAACGATTTCATATTTAAATTGTTGTCTAAGCAATGTTTCTAAAAGTAAACGTTAACTGTTATAATTTTCAAATAGATATATAACCTTCAAAAGTTACGTTATAGTAAAGAGGAGCATTTGTTAAAACGCTTTTCTAAGATTTCAAGCAAGGTTAGTTGTATGTTGCAGAAAGGGTGAGTATTTTAGACCGTTGAAATTCTTCGGATTGTATATAACAACAAACTGACGGTTATAGTTTTAATAATGTTTTAATGATGTAGGGATCGAAACAGAACAAGGAAGGTTACCTAGACAATAAGTAAGAATAAGATAGAGTCGTAACGTATCAAGTATTCGTTTAACATGGGGAAAACTAAAATAAAGATAGTAGATATTAATGCGTATAGATAGAATGGAGTTGAACTTATTTGAATGTCTACAAGTGATAACAGTCTTCGAGTACAGTTTGAAATATAACTGACACCAGTGGTGTTGAGTTTCGACCAGCTGTCAGCAAAGGTAGTATAGAAAGTTTTAAATAATGAGATAAGTAGCAGACATACATAAGTAAGTAGCGACTGCGTGATATTTGGTTGGGTGCATAGCAGGCACCTTCAATGGAGTAGAGGTCCATGGTAGAAAGATTTTATTGTTTACCTACGGTAAATGGAATCCCTAACCGAATTAAAGGAATTTGGAAATCTCTGGTAATCGAGAGTAGCAGCTAGCAGTTACCGTTGGTGCAGTCGTGATTGGGGGAAATTCCTGAAGGCACAGCTACTGATAAAGGCCGCAGACGTCGATGGTATGGGAGCAGATCCATGAGCAGTAAAATTCCAGGTAACGGATGTTCATTAAAAATTTGCTTTTTGTGTTTAATTGCTGTGCAATGACTTTTGTACCTTATGGGCATGTGCTGTGGAACTAACAGTAACAGAATAAAAAAAGCAATTAATGATTAAACTTTTATAATATTATTTTTCTATATTTTGCTAAAGGGAGAATTTAGGTTATTAAAATGATTGTTGTACTATTTTATTATGTGCAAGGTAAAATGGGCTTTTGTAATTTGTTGTGCTGAAATTAGCACGAATAATTAAAGGTTTTACTATGTGCTCGTATTAAGTCAGGGGTAACGTAAGGTTGCTGGTGAAGCCCTGTTACTTTTAATGACTATTAATCTGGGTAATATGTAGTAAAATGTATTATTTGAAAAGGGGATAACATGTAAAATAACTAATCTGAGAACTAGATGTTGATGATGATTTTTGGTGTATAACTTCTCTGAATAAATCGACGAGATTTACCGTTGCAGTGTTTCCTTTTTGTGGCGTAGTTATTTTTCAGGCAGGAGCAGAGTAGCTCTGGCAAACTACACTGTTCGAGTTTATTTCAAAGGTAATTTCAGAGCATTTATAACACCCAACCGTGAGGCGTAAGATTATAAAAAGTTCAGAGAATTATATGACGACCAATGGTGAGGGGCATTAGTAGTTCACTAACTATCGCAGCAATTTATGGCGTCCAACGTGAGGCTTAGTAGTTCAGAAACTCGCAGCAATATATATATATATATATATATATATTTCTGTGTAATCAAGGGGTCATTTGGATATATAAGGGCACAATTGAACTCATAGGTTGAGAGCTTTTGAATAAGATAAAATAAATTTATTTAGTTAGAAAGTTGGAATACTTTTTACAATTATTTTTTTAGCTTTAGTAGTGTATAATAATGTAGAGTCAATTTAGCCAAGGTTAATGTAACATAATGCTTGTGTAAATATAAGGCATAATAAATAATAATCGGGGTAAAATCATTCTAACGTATTTAAATTTGTAGTAAAGTGTTATATGACAATCTAAAAGCGTGGGGCAGGTGTTAAAATAACATTTCTATTTTCAAACGTAACATCCAACACGTTTAAAACAAAACAACGAGGGGAGATAATATTTCTCGGTAAGCTTGGCAACAAACAAACTTTAATGGGTTATTGGAAAAGAACAGCCGTTGGAATTAATGAAAACGCAGTTTGGTGGTTAAAATATTGATTTCAATCTTGAAGGTAGTATAGTAAAAAGCCAAGAAAAGACCAAGACAATAAAAATGTATTGAGTACAAGAGGGATGCGTATACTTAATTCAGGAGACAGTATAGTAGGGAGACCTAAATGAAATTAATAATTTCAAAGAAACTTAGAAGCAAACACGCGTCTCTTAAAAAGTGGGAGAATGGAGCCAAGCAAGGTAATTGGTGTGACTTGTACAAGAAGGGCAGAGATCCAGCTGGTGAAGACATATGTGTGAGATAAAGCTATAGATACAAGGGAAATGAGAGATGTTTGTTCAAGTTGAAGGCGTGGACACATGAAAATGTAGAGGCTAAATTCGCACAATGGAGTGACAGTTTGAAGCGATTTACGGAGTATTGTGATGTACGTTATAAAAATTCACAATAATCCTAGGTTCGTTAGAGGTTTTTCGCTGGAACAACGAGCGGTTAGAAAAGATTTTCAGGAATTATAGAAACGGGTGTGCAAGCGTACGTTCCAATTTAAAATAGGGAGTGGGGCAAATTTTACTTATTTGATCATTGGTAGAGCGGAGCGAGCTCTCTCTCTTTCGTTTTGATTTCATTCATCATTGGTGATAATAGTTACTTTCAAGTGAACTAGTGCAATTTAATAAAAATTTATGTAGAAGCTACTAAAGCATCTTAATATAACGTTAAAGTGGTATGTAAGTACAAAGCTTATTATGTTGATATTGGAGTGTACGGAAATATTAGAATTTGAAATTGTTTGGATGATGAAAAAAAGCGATGTTTGAATAATAAAAGTTAATTTTAGAGATTGGAATTTTTGGATTGGAAGTTGTAAACAGCGGCATGCATGGCAGATATGGCAATTGGACCAGGGAGTTAGATGATGGACTGGGAATCTACTAGACGGCAGCATCTTCAAGGAGCTAGGTGGTGGAGCACACATAGAAGATAGAAACCAGGTAGGCGATAGAATAGAATATTAAGTAGTGAATATTTTTAGGGTGTTTGTGATTATTTGGATTTGAGTTTGATGTGTTTTTAATTTTTTTTATATTTTATGAACAGAAATTTATGGAACTTTAAAAGGAAATTGATTTCTGAAAATAATTAATAAATTTACAGATAACCAAAAGAGGTATAGAGGGCTTATTGATATTTGGTAGTGCATGAAATTTATATGCACAGTTGTAGAGATTTATTTTGAGCTCATACTAAGACAAAATAAAATTATATGTGTCTAAAAGGTTATCAATTTGCATAATTATTGTTATAAAATTATGAATGTACCTAAAGGAATGGTGTTTTAAAATGTACTATGGATCTAATTTAAATAGAGTGTGATATATTTGGTCAATTGAGTTATTTTTGAGTGTGTGATTGGTGTGAATTTTTATTTAGGTTTCTGCATGAGGTTATTGAGAAGAAGTTTTTGGATGTAACAGGTAGGTGTTAATAGTAAATTTAGGAAATTCGAGTTAATAGGAATTATTTGAGCAGCCGAGGACAAGTTTCGAGTTTAACTACACAATATTATGTCGACCCAATTTGTGGGGCATGAATTAGAGACGTTTCAACATTAATTACACAATATTATGCAGCCCAACAGTGGGGCATAATTCCAAAGACGTTCCAGAGTTAAACCACACACTATTATATATATTGCTATGGTAAGAGGGTTATTTAGGGGTATATTAAGTCATAATGATCACACAATACATGTAAATAGTATTAAGAGTTAGCAAGCTACATTTATTTAGCATGAAAAATACATAATTTGCAAATTATGCAAAGAGCAAATATTTAACACTGTATAAGGATCGCAGTTGACTTTAATTAATGCCGGGAAGCATATCCTTTGGCAATAAACACACATTCAGCAAAAGAAATACCTCTACACGCAATCAAACCTGTCTTAAACCAAAAAGCATTCATAAATTTTAAATATATACGCGTTAAATGCAGTAAAAGTTAGAAAATCATGATACAATTCTTATTAAAATTAAACATACGATAGTGAAAGGAGATAGCATAGCGTTCTGATAAGAAACGCATCTTTATAAATAAATTCCTTTTTAAACGCAAGATGTAAACAGAAATATGTTAATTTACGTCATTTCGTTTGCGTGATTTTCTACATGGAGCTAATACAAATCTCAAAGTATTATCTAAACAAACAAAAGCCATAAGTTAAATTACGTGCCAAGGCGAATTAGAAATTTTTGTAATAACATCAAAATAGACGGTCTAAAATGAATACAGAATAGAAATCTACTGGTATCCTATGTGACCAAAAATTCGTCCGGCGAGTTAATATCAGAGATATACCTGTAAAAGCCCAAAATATCCAAAACATCCTATGGTTGGTCGTAAACTTTGAACAAACAGCGCTGACAACCAATAAATTTTTAGACGGGGCGTACTTATATAACCCGCGAATTTGATAAGCAGACAGTCTTGATTCGAACTAAGCACAACCCGAATCACTGGCTCAAGAATCTACGCAACGAGTGAACATTAAAATTAAATAATAAAGTTTTTGTGAAAAGTGGTGTTACAAAATTTTAAAATAAATAATAGTGAAAAATATATGAGACATGCTTCACCGTTTGCTGGAAAACGTGAGTAAAAGTTTATTAATTAATTAATGTTAAATATTTATAATTTAGAGCTCTAAGAGAGTCTAAGAAAATCCGAGTAAAATCCAAGTAACTCTAAGGCAGACTAAGAAAATACTAGATTATTGATTAAACGGGGTAAAATTTGGAAACTAATTGATAATATTGGGAAGTCCGAATGAAAATATTGACAAAGGCGCACAAAACAGAGGATTGTTATAAGCATTGTATGGAGCAACTCAACTGAAAATAATATTGGGTACTGATCCACAGCACGCAGTAACAGATCCAGAAAGACGCACAAGAAAAACTACAGATCAGAACTATCTAGTATAAGGCATTTTTTCCTCTTTATTTTTGAACATTAACTATATTTATTATACCTGAATATTTTATGTAAAGAGTCATCAAAAATTTCTTTTATACGTGAAAATTACGTAAAAATAGGAAAAGTCTTGAACGTTCAAAGAATTTTCAGTAGAGTACAATGTCATTTTTGCTGGCTTTAAAATAAGGAACAGGAGCTTTAATTTTTGGGGATAAACAATTTAAAAATTATTGTTATTTAATTCAGGGGTTCATTTTTGCCACACAGTAAAACAAATTAAGCTGTGAAGTGTATATGATTTTTTTCCTTCTCATAAATATTAGTCGACTTCGTTTTTATCATTCAAAGCATGAAAAGTATTAGATAAAAGGGGGTAAATAATTTGATAACGTAACGTTGAGCACTCTGTGCGAATTAAACTGAGCTAGCTGAGGCATATTTAAATTTTAGGATATTAAAAGACACAGAGCGGTGGTGATCAGCAGGAAACTGAAAGTATAATTACATCGGCGTGCAGCGTTATCACATATATATTTATATATATATATATATATATATATATATAGCTATGATAATAGGGTAGTTTAAGGGTAGATTAAATCATAGGGGTCGTAAGATAGATATAAATAACTTTAATTTTAAGAAAATCAAATAATTTCAGCAATTATAAGAGTAAATCGACTATTCTACAAAAAGTCAATTGCGAGGACACTGCATATAAAAGATATGTGATTAAATGCATGAGAAAGAAGCTCATTTAGTAATAATCCGATATCATTTGATTAGAATAGTAATGTGTACGTCGTATAAATACGTTTAAGTATAGTTTACAAGTGAAGGTAAGATTTTACAAGCAACTAATTGCATCAAAATAAATTACCCGGAAACATAGATAAATTGGCACTTCAAATATATAATAATTGCATTGAAAATATCAATGTGATTATTATGCAAACGCATCTTAATACGCCATTATTAGAAAATCGTTACGTGACTAGAAAGAACACATTTGTTCAGAAAACCAACATTCTATAACAAACAAATAAACACCAAGCGGTTCAATCCTATGATATCGTAGATTTTCAATTGACAAACATTGAACACGTGACTTGATAAAAGTCAAAAATTGGAAATCCTATTATAATACTGTAATATACTGAATGGTTACGTGATTGATGGAGCATTTCGTCGAAGAATTAAACTAGGGAATTTGTGAAAATTCCTAGTTCTGCCAGATAAGGCAAAGCACAGGGCTTGATTATAAACACGTCAATGAAAACTATTGGTGGGAAAGGCTCATAAATACAATAGAAAATGAATAACATTTAGTACATATTCAATCGAGCACCAACTATGCTCAAATGCCGCAAAAACTTACGTAATTAATTAGTGGAATAAAATTAAATATAAATGAAACTAGAAAGTGCAAAAATTTGTGCGACGAAAAATAAGCCGATCTACAAATAGGCGTAAGTTAAAGAATTAATTAAATTTATTTCTAATATTTAACAAAACAGGGCTTCTTGTAATGGGGCGGTTTTTGTTGACCCTTCTTATATTGGGACCGTTTTTTAGAGGCGATTTTTTTTACTGGGACGGCATTTTGTTGATGCCATTTTGTCGAGACAATTTTGTTGATACGACTCGATGTTCATGTCAAAATATAAGCCTTAACGCAAATCTAAAAACACCAGAAATCAAAGGTGGATAATTTTGGCCAACAAGTAAAGCGGACACAAGGGAAGCAGGCCACAGACTATGATGGAATACCAGTAACTCTTCCAGGTTAGGAATTTTTAAACATTTTTATTTAAAGACTGTTTCAAATTTAATATTTGCTATACATTATGTATTGGTAAGAGTCATCAAAAAGGTCATTTGAAAAATATGAAAACAGGGAAAAGCATTTTGAAACGTTCGAAGGTACCTGAGAGTAATTAAAAGAAATTTTTGCTGGCTTTCAGGAAAGCATAAATTTGGTAAATGTAAATATTTTATACAAGGGAAAATTTTGAGTATGCACAGCATTGTACATATTATCAATTATTATATTATGTGTGCTAGAACTGCTTTATTTGATTCCACTTAGAGGGTAAAATAAAATTTATTAGGAAGTCGAGTATTCAGTGAGCTAGTCGGGGTAAAAACCTAAAATAAATATTACATATCACTTAATAACGCCCAATTGAGAGGCATATCACAGCAATTTATGACACAACATCGAAGGGGCATAAAATCTCAAAGGCGATGTCACAGCAATATATATATATATATATATATATATATATATATTTATAAATTTGTAACGACCGTGTATATAGAAAATAGGGATAATTTATTTACGCGCCAAGTTAATTAGTTTTGACTTTGAAAACGGACAGATAATAGCATATTTTTGTATTTATAAATCGGAATGTTAAATTTGCATAACGTATAGAAGCTTTGTAGTACGTGAAAACTCAAGGATACGAATATAATTAGTTTTAATATTTTAAAAGTTGTAAATCACGTACATCAAATAATAATGAGAGCTTTTGGGTATATAAAATCAATAATGTAAACGCATATTTTCCATTTAACTAAACAAAGCGTTCGTTAAATACAAATCCTAAAAAATTCTATAAGTTGAACAACTTGGAAAATACGTTTTTAAACAGACAGTTGCTTCATAGAAAAGCCTGACAGATAAATAAACAAGCTCAAGAAACATGAATGTACGTTATAACATAATTCTGTAGAAATTAGTTAACGGTCGATGCCAAAAGCTACGAAAGCAACATGTGGTTTGAAAGCAAATTGAGACGGAATATCGATAGCGTAAAGCAGACAAATATCACATATAATAGACGTTGGGTAAAATACTCGTTTAAAGTACGCTACAAGTTTGGAGGTCAACCACAATATTGATTTTCTGTTGCTTGAGTGGGATTGTAAAAGAGACAAGAAATATATGTTAGACGAGGGTAACATAGTTGAAGGCTGGACATAAGAATGGGAAAAATGTGTGTGATTGGCTGAGTGCTAAAAAATTTCAAAGAAGCTCGCGACCATTGTATTTTGTTGACCAGTTTTCGGGCTAAAGCGACGGTTGAGTGAGAATTCTCAGTTTTACAAGTTCGTTACGTATAAAATTTTTAGAATCGGTTAAGATAGGGAAGCTTTTCGACTGAAATATAATACAGGAGATGCCTATTGATTGTTATAAATACACTAAGAGACGCAGTAAAGCTCTCTTACTTCGATTATTTGTTTGACTTCGCTTAGCTTTTACAGTAATATCCAGATGTAAAATTTTATAAAACAGTGTTGTACAGCCCGTCAAATGTTAAATAAAAGTGTGAATTGCACAAGTGGGTGCTATATTGTAGACGGTGCTGTAGCTACATTCAAAGAACTAACGAGGGATGTTAATAAGATAAGCGTGCTGAGAAATTTTTGGAACGAGGAAACTGTGTTTGGTAGATACTGAAGGTGATTAACTTAGTCTAAACAATTATCTGGGTAGAAACATTGAAGGCGTCTACAGAGAATTGGATAGCGATTGGAAATGAGTTGAATCTACACATAGCAGAGAGGTGTATGGAAGCAAGGACGGGGTTTTCTGGACAATATCTTCAGAGGTGACGACGAAAAAGCTTACTCCAGGTAACGAAATTGATTTCTATTGCTATTGCTTGAACAATTTGAGCTGTTATTTTGTGCTAGAGTGATTTGACACATTGGGTGTGTATTTGATGAACATAAAAGCTCATTTGAAAAGCATATGTAAAGGACAATTTGTATTTATTATTTAAAGGTGTAAATTAATGACATAAAAATTTAATGTAAAAAGTAAACGAGTTTTTAGGGTTGTTAAAAACAAAGATGCGATGTATTTAGGCATTTAGAGTAACTGGGTTTATACTGAGCTCAACATAGATCAAAGTAAAAGTCAATTTAGGGTTTCGAGACGGGCCCCTCTACTCATATAAAACAATAGTTGTCGTAATAGATTAAAGGCATGAAATTTTAAAAGGATTTAATGATTGTGATTGTAATATTTTATGAAGCTGTATATCCGAATGTATAAATATTTACTTGGTAATGGAAAATTTTAATTTGTATGAATAAAAGCTTGTATGTTTTGTTACATTATTTGAGTGGTAATTTTATTTGGCAGTATATGTGAAAAAAAGCGAACTTAGGATGGTAAGTATCTATGAAGAATCAGATTTTAGAGCTAGCCGTGATATGCTGAAATAAAGGGGGCGTTCCAGAGTTTGGAATATTTTTTTTATTTTTCAGAAAAATATTTTATGTTGGCCCAAACGTGGGGCAGGAATCCACAGAGGACTTTCACATCAATATTTTATGACTTTTCAAGCGTGGGACTCGATTGTTCTTGACTTCTACCGAGATATATATATATATATATATATAATATATATATATATATATTGTCGTGGAAATTATAGGTTAATAAGGATAGATAGGTCTAGATAATAAATTTTTAATAACTGTGTATATAGGAAATAGGAACTATTCATTTACGCGTCAAATTAATTAGTTGTAACATTGAAAACGGATACTAACATATTTTTGTATTTCTAAATTGGAATGTAAAATTTGCATAACGGGTACAACCTTTAGAGTACATGAAACCCAAGGATACGCATAATTAGTTTTAATATTTTAAATCAAGCGCATCGGATAAGAAACGGAGCTTTTCTGTATAGAAAATCAATAATTTAAACGCATATTTTCATTTAACTAAACTAAACGTTCGTTTATACAATTCCTAAGAAATCCGAGAACTGGAAATTATAATTTCAAACGGACAGTTTGCTTCATAGAAACACCTGATAGTTAAAATGTCAAGTTCAAAGAACTGAAATGAACGTTGGGACAGAATTCTATAGAATTGTATGTAACGGTCAATGCGAGAGCTACTAAAATAACAGATGTTTTGAAGGCACGTATAATGAAACGTTGGTTAAAATACTCGTCTAAAGTACGCGGTAGATTTGGAGGTCAACCACTATATCGATTTTCTGTGGCTTGAGTGGGATTCTAAAAGAGACAGTAAATATGGGTGAAACGCGGCAAGGTAGATAGGGGTTGGACGTTAAAAACGGGGGAAAGCAATATAATTGGTTAAAGGCTAGAAGTTTCAAGAAGCTCGCAACGGTTAGATGTTGTTAAACAAATTCAATGTAAAAACACGGTAGACTGGGAATATTAGGACGTAGAAGTTCGTTACGTACAAAATTTGTAGAATCTGTTTTGAAAAATAAGCTTTTTGACGGAAATAGGGTCCGTGAGAGGTGTACAAAATCATATAAATACACTAGGAGAGGTATTAAAACTCTCTTACTTGCTCTTACTTTTTACTGATTCTCGTACGTCGCTTATTCGTTGAATTATGATACAACATCCTAATTTAAAAGTGTGTAAAACGCTGTTAGTAACGTACATCGATAATTTATTAAAAGTGTGATTTGCACAAGTGAGTGCTGGCTTATAAAGGGTGCTGTTACGACATGCAGTGAACTAATGAAAGGATGGTACTAGGATAAGCGAATCGAGAAATTTGAAACAAGAATACGTGAAGTGTAGTAATTACGGAAGGTTAAGCTTGTTCGAGACAATTATTAAGGTAGAAACACTGAAGGCGGTTGCAGAGATTTGGATAGCGAGGGAAAATGAGTGGGATCTATGTATAACAACGAAGTGCAAGGACACAACGACGAGGGTTTTGGGACACATTTTCAGAGGTAGCGATGGAAGAAGCTTACTCCAGGTAATGAAATTAATTTCTTGCTTTTGTTTGAACATTTGTGCTGGTATTTTGTGCTTGAGTGATTTGACTTATTGGGGGGTGTATTTTATCACCATATAAACTCATTTGAAGGGGTATATGTAGAGGACAATTAATATTTATTATTTAAAAATGTTAGTAAATGACATAAAGTGATCAACCTATTCCTCTAACACTATTGTTGGATATATTTTAATGGCAAGCATATCGACCCCAAACGCTTCTGAAGTCACTAGCTTGTTTTGTATGACCGAGTCTGCTTCCGCTCTAAAAGATATTGTTGTGAGATGGGAAGTTGAAGAGGTTCCAGACGCTGAAGCTTTCACACCTGATAAAGTCTTAGTTGAAAAGTATTACCTTGACACCCTCTACGGCAATGAGCAAGGACGGTATGTCGTTTCTCTACCCATCAAAGATTCAAAACCTTCTTTACGTGGTAGTCGCAATCCCGCTCTACAGGGCTATATTTCTTTAGAAAATTGTCTAACTAAGCAACCTTTGATTTATGAACAATACGTTTCGTTCATTCGCGATTTTTTAAATTCCAAACACATGCAACCCGTTCAAGCTGGGCCTATTTCTAACTTTTCCTATTATATTCCGCATTATTGTGTTGTGAAACCTGAAAATGTACGTACCAAACTACTTGTACTTTTTAACGCCTCCGCTATAACTCTATTTCGATAATCTTTAAATGATAATTTGTTTGTTGGGTCAAAACTTCAACAATGTATTACCGCAATTTTGTTACAAATTCGTCTTTCTTACTGTGTTATTATTGCTGATATTCGTCAGAAGTACAGACAAATCCTTGCAAATCCTGATCAGCGTGATTAACAATAAATTGTTTGGCGTTCTTCTCCTGATGAACCTGTTCAGGACTTCAAGTTGAATACCGTTACCTATGGAGTAAATTGCCCCTCTTTTCTTATGATATGCACTCTCCTGTAGTTGGCTAAAGACGAAGGAAATTCCTTTTGCTTAGCCTCTTTGCCCTTCGCAACCTACATCGATGACATTGTTTCAGGTAGAAACTCTATGTAGTCAACCTTTGCTTTACGGAATCAACTAAGCGCTCTATTAAAACTTAGTGGCACTTAGACCCACTTTTTTCATCAAAAAATTGCCTTTCTCTTTCTCTCTCTCTCTCTATATATATATATATATATATATATATATATATTGCTATCATAAGAGGGTAGTTTAAGGGTAGATTAAGTCATAGGAGTCGTAAAATAAATGTAAATAATTTTAATGTTAAGAAAGAAAAAAAGACCTCAAATTATAGAAGTAAATCGACTATTTTACAAAAGGTCAATAACGAGCACACTGTATATAAAGTATATTTAATTTCATGCATAAGAGAGAAGCTCAATTTCAATAATTAGATAATATTTAACTAAAATAAGAATATGTACGTCGTATAATATGTTTTAAGTTAAATTGCGTTTAAACGCAACAAATTGCATTAATAGAAACACATTACCGGGAAAGATAGATAAACTGGCATTCTAGATATTTAACAATATTCTCAAAAATGTGAACGCATGAATAAATAAACGCATTCTAATACGTCATTATTAGAAAATGAATACGTGACTAGAAATATTATATTTACATGAAATCTAACAAACTTCAAATAACAAACAATAAGTAACGATAAGTCTTGAACTATAAACGACACAAATATGAAATACGTGACAAAATTGCAATGGATATTTGGAAATTCTAAGAAGATGCTATGATATATTGAATCTCGACGTGCGTGATTGAATGAAAGTACAACAATTGAAACCAGGGAATTTGAGAAATCACAAGGTTCTGCAGAGATAGATGGAAATTACAAACGTTTATCAATAAACACGCGATGCGCGCCAATTAGAACATTGGAAGGTGGAGTTTATAAATAGGATATGAAACTCGAAAATAGACAGTATATCTTCAACAAAGGCATGATTTAAAGTGAAAATTACGTATCAGTAATAATTAGTGAAAGTAAATAATTTATTAAAAGTGAAAAATTGAAAGTGCCAATATGTGCAATGAATAATAGGCCGTTTTACGCGTAAAGGTAAGATAAACTAGTAATTGTATTTTATTTTAAATATTTAACAAATTTATGGCTTTGAATAGACATCCAAGAAAACATATTCGAGTAAACATACAAGTAAACGTATTCGAATAAACATCCAAGAAAAGTATTTGAATACAGATGCAAGTAATCGCATTCGAATAAATATCCAAGAAAACGTATTCGAATAAAGGCATATTTAAATAATACGTCTGAAAGCACGTCCAAATAAATTATTACATGGAAATATAAAATAAACGTGAAGATACTCAAAGTTACTCTAGAAATACAAGGGAAAACATACAAGCAACCACTAATCGATCATTTTGGCCAATCAAGTAAAGCAAGTCGAGCCGTAACAATTAAGGGGTGCTAACCACAGACACTCTGTGACAATTCCAGTAACGAGCAAGGAAAACGCAGGTTAGAGATCTTAAAATTTTTATTAGTTAAAGACTGTTTCGATTTTAATATTTGCTAAATATTACATATCTGTAAGAGTCAACAAAAAGGTCATTTAAAAATTTGAAAATAAGGAAATCATCTCTGAACGTTCGAAAGGTACTTTAAAATAATTACAAAGATATTTTTTTTTGCATTCAGGAAAATTTAATTTAGTGAACGTGAATAATTTATTCAGGGGCTAATTTTTGAATTGTCATAAAACTCTACATATTATCAATCACTATACTGTGTAATTTTGGATTGCTTCATTTAAATTATTTCAACAGATAGAAAGAAAGGGGAATATCACAGCAATATTAGTAACGCCCAATCGTGGGGACTTCATAGCAATATTAATGGCACCCATCGTAGGGGTTTAAATCCTAAAAAGGGCTATTTTATAGCAATCTTAAGGGCACACCAACGTAGGGGCTATTTCATAGCAAATTATAATTGCACACTAATCGTGGGGCTTGTATGGGGCTATTTCACAACAATTTTAATGACGCCCAATTGGTTGGTGCTTAAATTCTGTAAGGGGTTGTTTCATAGCAACATATATATATATATATATATATATATATATATATATATATATATATATATATATCATATACATATAGCTATGGATCGAAGCTCGTTGAAAGTAAATAAAAGGTGTTATGGAATGTAGCTATGTGAAAATAAATTGAAATGAACCTCTTATGTTGGGTGTTAATAAAACGGGTGCGAATTATTGTCTGAAGACTCCCGTATTATCTTGCTAGCTCAGATTAAATAAAACAACAAAACTCCAGCAACAAAATTATAATTACATCAAATATTCGTTAATAAACAATCCCTCAAATAATAATAATTCGACATCCACGAACATATTTCTTCAATACATATTATCCAAAAAGATTACTTACACATTAGGGTTAAAACATACAAATGCTATTTACATCATAGGTCTAAAGACAACATTTCATAACTACTAAACATTGATATAGTCACAAAGTCTCTGTTTGTAATTAGTATGCGTAAAGCCTTTCTTATGTAAGGGACACTTGTACAAAAAGAGGTCTTTTAGAAATAGGTGTGGATAATTTTAATATCTTGTTTAAAAATTTGTTTATAGGTGTAGCTGATCGGGTACATTTAAAAAACTTTCTGTAATAGTCAAATTAAATGGGCATTCGACCGCCAAAAAAATTTAAAATTATTCAGTTACAAGAAAACATCTATATGCCAAACTCTTATGCAATTTAACCTACTTCAAATAAAGAGAGTAAGTAAATGTCCTCTAAAAAATTTAAACAATTTTATACTCACGTTCACCATTAAATAATCCTTAGACTCATAAATTCTTTCTTATCCAAATTGTTAATTATATTTTAATATACTGTTGCGATCCACTATTAGGCAACCCGTCAAACATACAAACGCCCGGGGCACAGCGTATTCTTCAGCATTCGAGAATCCTTCTACAAAGTTCTAGATAATGAGTCATATCTTAATGCAGGGTATATATAAGGCCGCTTATGAATGTAAGAGTTAGTCTATTCTTGAATGTCTAATATAAATTATAACGTGTTTAAGTAATAGTAGTTTCGAGCTTTTAGAAGTTTACATAAATGTGATATGCTGTGCAGCTTGTAGTGTACATAAATAAATAGAAGTGTATAAACAAATAGTTGTGTTAGTGGTTAATGGACCTATGGTAGAGAAGTTAGTTTAAGAAGATATTAGTGCTTGTAAATTCATTAGTGTAATAGTGCTTCATTGTTAAGTGGACTGAAAACATCTGTAAACAAGGCATATACTGTTAATTAGACTTGTGAACAGTGAGTAATAAAGACATTTATTATTACTTGTTTTGAATTAAAGAAACGCGGTAGCAGTAGCCCGTTACACTGGTGTCAGGCTGTGTTGGGTGATTAATTAAGTCTAAAGACATTTGAGTAGTTTGTATATGCCAGTGACAAGAAGTCAGAGTAAAATGGAAGCAGAAACTTTAATGAACTTCCTTAAGGATTTTAAATCCGAAATGCAAGTGACACTCAGTGAAAACTTAGTGAAGTCAGTTGAACTGGAATCGACCCTTAAAGAGTTTAAATACGGTATGGAATTGACACTTGGCGAAAATGCTGAGAAAATGGAGGAGAGGTCGGCTAAACTAGAATTGACACTTAGTGAAAATGCTGAGAAAATGGAGGAGAGGTCGGCTAAACTGGAAGTGACACTAAATGAAAAGTTTACTGAAAATGCTGCAAAATAGATGAAAAGTTTACTGAAAACGCTGAGAAAATGGAAAGGTTAAGTGAAAATGCTGCCAAAATGGAAGAAAAGTTGAATGAAAGTACAGCCACGTTAGAACAAAGATTAATGGAAAGTTCCATTGCATTGAAAGAGGATTTCACTGAACAGGTAAAAACAGTTGAGCAAAAGTTGGATAATAAATTGGTAAAAATGGAAGAAGATGTGATGAGGCTGCAAGAACAAGTGATTTCACTAACAACGCGACCACTTGAATTACCAGACCAAGTTGTTAATCAGAACATTCCAGAAATAAGAACCATGGAAAGAAGCGAGTCACCTCCGTCTAAATTTAAAGTAAAACCACCTACATTCGATGGTAAAACACCTTGGCCCACATATTTGAAAAAAATTTGAAGCTGCTGCAATAGCCAACGGTTGGTGCAACAAAGAGAAGGCTATCTCTCTAATAGTGGCCCTACGGGGGGAGGCTCTTAACATCTTACAAACGATTCCCGATCACCAGCAGAATGATTACGGCCTCTTAACATCAAAGCTTGAGATGAGATATGGAGATGCTCACCTTCAACAGGTTTACCACGCACAAGTTAAGAACCGCTCGCAAAAGACAAGTGAAAGCCTGCAAGAATTCAAAGCTGACATTGCCAGGTTAGTTAGATTGGCATACCCAACGGCACCAGATAGCTTCCTCGAACAACTTGCTGTCCAAACATTTGTGGATGGCGTCAAGGATGGCGAAATACAGCAAGCGCTAAGACTAGCACGGCCAAAAATGTTGGATGACGCACTGGCCCATGCGCTTGAATTTGAAGCAGCTAAGCAGACATCACACAGGATGGGTCACAAAGTTCGGTCTGCCTTAGAGGAACCTGGTCAAGCTCAGAACAGCATAGATGAAATAGTCAACCGTGTGGCTGAAAGGCTGGAACTACAACGACCGCGGCGATGGCGTCTGCGATGCTGGAACTGCGGTGAAGTTGGTCACATACAGAGACGCTGTACTCAACCAAAAAAACAACCGGTTGAGCAGCAGGAAAACTAAAGCAAGTCGACGTAAGGGGCGAACGTCGACAGCACAACGTAGTGCCCGGAGATTATCATCCGTGCTGCATCGTCGATGGGGAGTCTGGACAGCATTTATATCGATGGAAGAATTAATTATAGGGTGTCCGATTACTCGTGGATACAGGAGCGACAAAAACTATTGTGAGACCATATTTGGTTGGTCGTGGAAAAGTGCTACCTGTATCGGTGTGTCTTCGAACTGCAAGTGGTGAGAAAATTTGTAGTCACGGAGAGACTGCCGTTATGTTGACAATTGGGGACAAATTAATTAATCATCGAGTGTTGGTAGCTGAAATTACAGAAGAAGTGATCTTGGGAATGGATCTCATGAGAGAATATGGGTTTCATGTAAACATGAAAGAAAATGTGCTTCGGATAGATGATGATGAGATTCCATTTCAAGGGACGAGTAACCAGACGATGCAAGTTCGAATGATTTGCGATATGAAAATACCCGAGAAGGCGGAGATGATAGTAATGGGACGCCCGGATGGTACGCTCCGGGAAAGACTAGTATGCATGATGGAAGCAACTGAATCGGGGATGGGTCAGGAGGGACTTCTGATTGGAAGAACGCTGGTAAAGTCTCGAAATATGGTACCAGTAAGGGTGCTGAACATTAATCCCCATACAGTGACCCTGAAGAAAGGCATGATTGTGGGAAGTTGCATTCCAGTATGTCATATTAAACGTTGTGTGGACGACACGAAAAATAAACCAACCAACGGTTGCTCACAGAAATTGCTGGATATGTTGATACCCTCGTGTCAAGGATTAAATGGCGACCAACTGGGCAAGGTAAAAGAACTGGTCGGACGATATCGAGGTGTGTTTGCACTGGATGATAGTGAGAAAGGAAGGACGAATGTTGTGCAACACAAGATCAATACTGGAGATGCGCAACCGATAAGACAACACCCCAGGCGGCTTCCTTTGGCAAAACGTAAGGAAGCTGAGCAAATTATCACCGATATGGAAGAACAGGAGTGATTGAACCTCGAATAGTCCATGGGCATCCCCGGTAGTGCTTGTCAAGAAAAGGACGGGTCGACAAGGTTTTGTGTAGACTACCGGCGGCTTAACAATGTGACAAAGAAAGACAGCTATCCTTTGCCCAGAATTGATGACACCTTAGATACTCTATCCGGATCTAAATGGTTTTCGACCTTGGACTTGAAAAGCGGATACTGGCAGGTAGGCTTGGAGCCAAACGATAAAGAAAAGACTGCCTTTACAATTGGAACGGGATTATGGCAGTTCAAGGTCATGCCATTTGGATTATGCAATGCTCCTGCTACTTTTGAACGATTGATGGAGTCGGTACTGCGTGGACTGTCCTGGAAGACATGTCTGGTGTACCTGGACGACGTGATAGTGTTAGGTCGGTCTTTCGAAGAACATCTTAAGAACCTAGAGGAGATATTCCAGAGATTACGGGGCAAACCTTACATTGAGCCCCAAGAAGTGTCACCTGTTTGGAAAAGAGGTGAAATACCTAGGACATGTCGTTTCGGAGACCGGAATAAGAGCTGACCCTGACAAAATAAAAACGGTACAGGAGTGGCCTACACCAGCAGATATACACCAACTACGCAGTTTTCTAGGATTGTGCACATATTACCGACGTTTTATACTTGGGTTTGCGAACATTGCCAAACCGTTAACAAAATTAACCGAAGATGGACAAGAATATGATTGGAATGACGACTGCCACAGTGCGTTTGAACAACTGAAACGGCTACTAGTTACAGCACCAATTTTGAGTTATCCACGGATGGAGGGAAAATTTGTGTTGGATACCGATGCCAGTAACACAGCTATAGGAGGCGTTCTTTCTCAAGTGCAGGACGGACAAGAAAAAGTTATTGGGTATTTCAGCAAGGTCTTGTCGCGGCCAGAAAGGAACTATTGTGTGACAAGAAGGGAGCTGTTGGCCGTCGTCAAATCCGTAGAGCACTTTTATAAGTACTTATACGGCCGTAAATTCCTGTTGAGAACAGACCATGCTGCACTGAAATGGTTACTACAGTTTCGAAATCCTGAAGGGCAAGTGGCAAGGTGGATAGAGCGGCTGCAGGAATATGACTTTGACACAGAACATCGTGTAGGAACTAGCCATCGGAATGCAGACGCTCTATCAAGGAGACCTTGTCCGATGGACTGCAATCATTGCTCCAAGATGGAAGAGAAAATAAATGTCATCCATAGAATGACGGTAACCGATGATACTTGGCAACTCGAAAGAATACGAGATGACCAGGAGAATGACGCCGAATTGGGACGTATTATTGAGTGGAAAATAGAGGACAACGGCCAGCTTGGGAAGAAATTAGTATTTCAAGTAGGAGCCTGAAGGCATACTGGGCACAGTGGGACTCCTTGATGATGGAAAATAGAATCTTGAAACGACGCCTGGAATTTGAAGATGGCACTGAGAGACTTCAAGTGATAGTGCCGAGAAGCAGAGTCCCGGAAGTGTTGCAGCACTTGCACGATGGTATTTCCGGAGGGCACTTTGGCGTGAAAAGAACTCTCGAAAGAGTGAGAGAAAGATTCTATTGGGTGAACTGCAAAGAAGATGTGAAGGAGTGGTGCCGGAAATGTGAATTGTGTGCTCTGCAAATGGCCCGGTCACAAAACGGAAAGCCCCAATGAGACAGTATAACGTGGGGAATCCTTTTGAGAGGGTAGCCATTGATATAGCTGGTCCGTTTCCTGAATCAGAGAAAGGGAATAAATACATCTTGGTTGCAATGGATTATTTTACCAAATGGCCGGAGGCATATGCTATACCTAACCAAGAAGCCGAGACCGTTGCAGATGTACTAGTGAGGGAGTTGTTTTGTCGCTTTGGAGTTCCGATGGAATTACACTCCGATCAAGGTCGGAACTTCGAATCAGCGTTGTTTCAAAACGTCTGCAAGCATCTTGGAATCAGGAAAACTAGAACCACGCCACTTCATCCTCAATCGGATGGAATGGTTGAAAGAATGAACAGGACGTTAGGAAAGTACCTGGCCAAAGTTGTCTCTGAACATCAACGAGACTGGGACCAATATTTACATTTGTTCCTACTGGCGTACCGATCTTCGGTACACGACAGCACAGGATACTCGCCCGCTTGCGTAATGCTAGGACGTGAACTGCGGCTACCATGTGATCTTCAGTTTGGATTTAAACCTGGAGAAGAGATCGCCGGTGAAGATTACGTTAGTAAGCTTCGTGAAAGAGCAAATAGCATTCACGAAAACGTACGAAAGAATATCCAGGCAGCAAGCGATCGAATGAAATCACAATATGACACGAGAGCACAAGAAGGTGGTTATCATCCTGGAGATTTAGTGTGGTTGTACAATCCACAAAGAAAACGTGGATTGTCGCCAAAACTACAAAGACAATGGGAAGGGCCGTACGAAGTGTTAAAAGGATTAATGATGTAGTGTACCGGATCAGAAGATCCTCGTGGTAAACCGAAAGTGGTACACTTTGACCGTTTAACATCCTACGCTGGCAACAACCAGGAAGACTCGAATAATGATAATGGTGTTCGGCAAGTTATTAATCATGAGCCAAATGTAGATTTTGAGAGCTTTATGGCGGCGTATGGTGGTTCCGCTAAGGCGTGATTTGGCGTTGTTGTTGAAAACAGCAAGATCTGTTTAGAGCACCAGGAGAGTATTCCCTTGCACATTGCGTAGCCCAAGATTTGGCAATGTCAAGGGAATAGCTGTTGTTTTCAAGAAAAGTTTGGATGTGTGGATGAATTAGTACAACAGCAGCCAACTGTAGGAAAATCTTTGGTCCTTCAAGATAAAAATCGTTATGTTTACTATCTGGTCACCAAAATTCTTCATGGCAGAGACCTAGTTATGGACATCTATGGGAGGCTTTGCTAAATCTTAAGGCGCAGATGATGGAAAATGGAGTAACGAGACTAGCGGTGCCCAAGCTGGGCTGTGGACTGGATCGCTTAGACTGGAGGATAGTCCGAAATATGCTAGAAGTAGTTTTCCAGGGAATCAACGTCCAGGTTCTTGTTTGTTGTTATCAACCGGTTGCCTACCAAGACCATGAAAAGAGTGTTGACTGTTACTTCCAACAACGCGGTGGATGCACCAGAGGAGATAGCTGCCGATACCGTCACCAGTCATCGAATTGGCGTCAAGATGGATTTACAGTTACGAGACGTAACGGTTTTAAAGAGGGGGCAGTGTTGCGATCCACTATTAGGCAACCCGTCAAACATACAAACGCCCGGGGCACAGCGTATTCTTCAGCATTCGAGAATCCTTCTACAAAGTTCTAGATAATGAGTCATATCTTAATGCAGGGTATATATAAGGCCGCTTATGAATGTAAGAGTTAGTCTATTCTTGAATGTCTAATATAAATTATAACGTGTTTAAGTAATAGTAGTTTCGAGCTTTTAGAAGTTTACATAAATGTGATATGCTGTGCAGCTTGTAGTGTACATAAATAAATAGAAGTGTATAAACAAATAGTTGTGTTAGTGGTTAATGGACCTATGGTAGAGAAGTTAGTTTAAGAAGATATTAGTGCTTGTAAATTCATTAGTGTAATAGTGCTTCATTGTTAAGTGGACTGAAAACATCTGTAAACAAGGCATATACTGTTAATTAGACTTGTGAACAGTGAGTAATAAAGACATTTATTATTACTTGTTTTGAATTAAAGAAACGCGGTAGCAGTAGCCCGTTACAATACATATAGTTTCATTTTTCTACAAGTGCGTTTGAAAGCCAAACTATGCTTTTAAATGTCATATTTTCTGTTTAAATGCATCCTCCAGGAATTTACTTCATTAATTGACTGCACTACTTACTTCCAGTCTGAATTAAATAATAATTATTCTAAACATTGATAACTTTAGAATACATTGCTCGTGACAAATATTTTAAACACCCAACGTGAACTAGAAGGTAATTTAAGTTAATTACAATTTGTGGTTGATCGAAAAAAAGTTTATCGGCAAGTAATCCAATTTCTGATTATTTTCCGGTTTATATAATAACAAGTTTCTATGTAATTAACCCTGAAATACATTAATAATATTCTGTTTGTTTTGATTCATAGAAGATGACGTAATTTCATAGGAATTGCGGTACTTGACATATTACGTTATCTAAATAGAGGTCAGTTTTGATTTATTAGATCATAAAAATGTTGCTATTGTTCGTTAATTGGTGTTGTCCAAAGAACGAACGAAAACTTATCTGTAATAACTTGTTATCAAGTTATTTTATCCGATTTATAGTCGTTTAACGTCTTTATTTTGCCTTACAATCTCGTTAATTAGAATTTTCATTCATATTATGTGACCCGCTTATATTTACAATTTGATTTATTGGTTGTTCTGGCTCCCTGGAATAAACTAGAATTTTGATAAATCTAGAAGAATGAAATGCAGTTTTAAAGCTAAAATACAAGCTTCTCGTTAAATGCTCCAAACTTGTTATCAAATTAAGTTGTAAAATAAACTGAAATGCACTTTGAAAAACACGGATGTTTGTATCTTCTTTAAATCGCTTTTTAAAATGGCATTTCATAGTGTTAGTGAGGAATTTTCACAGATCTTTAAACTTATATAATATGCGTTTAAATGGCATTTAGTATTAAGGGATGATTTGCATTTTTATAGATTTTACTTACGTGCTGAGCTATTAAAGAAAATATTATTATGCAAAGCTGATTGTACTTTACATGTTATTTTCCAATGCTCCACCCGAAGGTACTACATTGGTCAGGAAGCGAGTTTTTCTTCTAACATGGTTTCTTTCAAATATAAACTTATTTACTTAAAGATGTTTCTCATGTTATGTTGCTTATATTTTACAGAACTAAAATCTCTTCTCTTATGGATAGTTTACAGGTTTTGATTCCCATACTTGTAAGTTTGTTTTGCCCAAAAGATCCTTGACAGATAATCTATTAAAATGTCAGGTTTGAATATTCAATAAAATTTCAAATAGCTTTTTATATCGAAGCATTTCCCATCCTCATTGTATATTACAAGATCAAATAATTGCATTTATTCATTTTCATATTTCTGTAAGTTACGCTTAAAATTAACTTCTGTATTCACTGTTACATAGTAAATATTAATTACTATATGCGTACTGCATACCTTAAAACAATATCTTTGAAACTTTTTTCCCAATGTGATATTTTCGGGATTGAATTTATGAATAAATCTTTTTAACAAATGCTTTCATTTATATACAAAATTATTTATTTTCCTGAATACACTTGTGTTTACGTGTTTCTATTCCAAATAATATACGCTTATCTGACGTAATTTTCTGGGGGTTTTTTATTAGCGTCTAAATTGTCGCGTTTTACTACCTCGTTATCGCGTTCCACTTATTAGTGACGTGCGTTGCTCGTCTTTGTTTAACACCCAAGGTTTTTGTGGCGTCACATACTAATTCAGTAATTCCAAAAAGTAATAAATAACTTTTATCAATTTTTGTTACATTTTATGGTTTTTTTATTGTTCCGGCCGTTTTGTAGAATAAACTTTTATTTATTAACAAGTTTAAGAAAGTTGACGTAATTCTTCTCAATTCCCTCGACCTTTAATGAACATGTTTTATTTAAATTAAATTCATGTAATACACAGAGTAATTAATATGATTAATTTAAAGCTTTAATGACTTTATAATGCAAATTAGTTGCATTTTCATTAACAAACATTTGCTTTTATGCAAAACGTGTTTTAGTACACATAATTAAGATTAGAATTGGGGTTTTAAATACACTAATTATTTATTTTTTATGCACGGAAAGTGCACAAACGAATAACTTTGAATTTATCTTAAAATGATCGATTTGCTTTGGCATTTAATGCGTTTTAAGATATTTAGAAAAATAATTGTTTTTACTATGCTGCTTACTATATTTGCTATGTATTTACAATACCCTTATTTCTTACAGGGTGATAATTTTTATACACACACATCTTGCGTTTTTGCTTGGCACTTTAATGAATAAAAGTACGCTTGTATTATACAGGGCGTAACCATGATTTTACGAAAATTTCTATTTTTGCCGGATTCTTTTATATTTTAAGGGACTTCATTTGTGAAATTTGGGTTTCAATAAGGTCTCTACCCCTATGGTTTCTGCCAATCTAAGTACCGAAAAAACCGCTGCTCTCATTCGGGGACCTGTCTTAGCTGGTTCCTCACTAAAGATCATACTACTTTGATTGTATTTGTAGTTTGGCTCTTTAGATCACTGGAACGCGGAATTCATTCCACCCGTTCTAGTAATCTGGAACTTCTTCAAGGTGCAGGTCCATTAGGAATATAAAAATAGAGATGAGATAGAAAAATTAGTTTATAACTGCAAACTAAAGAATAGGGTCATAGTTTCTAATATTATTATGAACTTTGCAAATAATCCAAACACAAATCATTATTACAATCGACAGAATGAACTTTATAACATTAAGAAATATCTATTTGACCACTTGAAATCACTGTCATCGAGACAAATAGAGCTGCCGTCATCGTCATTCTGGACAAACCACAGTACATTGATAAATCTAGGCAGGTCCATGTATAAAACTCTATCAAGAGATACTACGTTTACAACCCAAAAAGGTAAATGATCACATAAAGCTACTTCAAAAAGAAGGGTTGCTGAATGATTCTGAAAAGCAATAACTTAGTATCTGTAATTCTACCAAAGGTAAATACTACAGCTTTCTAAAATTGCTAAATTGCTGAAAGATATCGGGAAAATTTCTAATACAGTATTGCCCGAAATAAACAGTACTGAAACTAAGTTGACGGTGTTTTTATGCGTGCGCTGTCACCCTCAAGTTAGCTAGTATAGACCGGTCAAGTAAACCTCAAACAAGTAATTAGTAGGGCCTAATTGTTAAAAATGGTGTTAAGTACAGAGGAGAAAGTGTTTCTGGTAGAGCATTATTTTCGTTCATACGGAATCGGCCGACATAATGGTGCAAGTTTGCTATACGTGTCTGATCAATTCACACAAAGGTTTAATAAACGTTCTCCAAGTAATGCTGTAATTTTGAAGGTTATTGAAAAGTTTAAAAATACAGGTAGTGTATTGTGCCAACGAAAAGGAAACTCGGGGCGTCCCAGGACAGTTAACAACAACAATAACCATGAACGTGTTTTTGAGCAAATCTTAGAAAATCCGAAAGTCAGCCAGGCAAGGACAGCGTTACAACTTGATTTAAAAAGAACTTCCTTTCAAAGAATCCTGAAGGAGCTGGGTACATTTTCGTATGTGATTCAGGTACATCAACAGCTACATCCTCGGGATTATCGCAGTAGAGTGGAATATTGCGCCAGAATTCTCGCGTTACAGTATGAAAATCCTGAATTTTTGAAAAATGTTTGGTTTTCAGACGAAGCACATTTTCACTTGTCAGGTTATGTGAATCGTCGCACAAATCGATTTCTGGGCTTTGCCAGACCCGATGAGGTTCAAGAGGTTCCTTTACATAGTGAAAAAGTGAGGGTCTGGTGTGCTGTTTCCGGACACGGAATCATTGGTCCGTACTTTATCGAAGAGAATGGTAGGCAAGTCACACTTAATCAACAGAGGTACAGACAAATTTTAACACGATTTATCCCTGATCTACGTCAATTCTGTCGTGCACGTAACTTGGCATTTCGAAACCAATTTTTTCAGCAGGACGGGGCAACTTGCCATACTGCTGCCGCAATTCGTCAATTTCTTCAAGAACATTTTCCAAGCAAATTCATATCACGATTTACTGACTTCCCTTATCCTTCACATTCTCCAGACGCATACATTTGGGGCATGGCTAAAAATGCCGTTTTCAAACGGGCACCACAAACCATCGATGAATTAAAGGCTGCCGTTAGAGTCTTCTTCGCAGCCCTGAGACAACCCTTATTCAATAACATGACCAGAAACTTAGAACATCGTTATGAAGTCTGTCTCGAACGAGGAGGTACACATTTAAAACATATAATGAAGTGTCAATAATATGTATTTTTTAAATATACAAAACAATTACAATTTCAGTACTGTTTATTTCGGGCAATACTGTACTAGGGAAATCGAACAGAATAGAATAACATTAAATCCAGCTCAGATATGGCAGGCAGAGATATTCTGGGCTATATAATTATGCAGGACAAACGATTGATATGCTTACACTTGCAGATGATATAGCGGTATTAGCATCTAGCAAGGAAGAGTTAGAAGCTGCTCTTAATGAAATGGAAACAGTTCTAACAGCGAAGTACGGTATGAAAATTAACAAAAATAAAACTAAAGTAATTTTATGCAAAGGGGGGGAAAATAAATCAAAAACAAGAATACAAATAGGCAACGAGAACTTACCAGTGGTTAAGGATTTCTGCTATCTAGGAAGTCAAATAACGCAAGATGGGAAGAGCATAAAAAATATAAAACAAAAATTAGCACAAGGTCGTGCTACATTTAACAAAAAAGGCAACTACTGTGTTCAAAGATAACAAACATAGAGACAAAAAAAAGATTGGTTAAAACATATGTGTGGAGCGCAGCACTGTCCGGAGAAGCGGACAGGACAAAGATAGAAGCCGTTAAAGTGTGGTGCTACAGACGTATGATGAAGATATCATAGACAGACAAAGTTAAGAACAAAGAGGTGCTAGAAATGGTAGGGGAAGCAAGAAAATACTAAAAAGGGAGAAATAGGATGATACACCGCATACTAAGGCATGAGGGAATAATGCGGAATGTATTAGAAGGAGAGATAGAAAAAATAGAGGTAGAGGTAGACCTAGGTTGGACTATCGTACGAAAAAGATGTAGGCTGTGGCAATTTCAGGGAAATATGTAGACTAGCTCAGGATAGAAATCAATGGAAGTACGCGTTCAACCAGTTCCAAGAGAGGAAACCTAATGACGAAAAAAATAAATGGTACTTAAACCTGATAATTATTATAAGCAACTACAGGTATTGGTTTTGCAATATTCTCAACTAATGTTAATTATGCAAAAGTATTTACTGGAAAATTATTAATTCGACAAATGTTTAAGTGTTGGGGGATCTTGGCAGCCACAGACTGCTTAACCCCCTTCACATAATACTGAGTCTTGATAAAATAGGACATAATTAGAAAACAATAGAAGTAGAACCGAGCTGTATCTAGGCTGTGAAAATTTCAGGGAACTGCGAAGGCTAGCTCAGAAGAAAAATATGTGGAGGTACGTGTCCAAGCAGCTTCAAGACGATAAACCTTGTTCGAAAAAATGTATTGGGAAACTATTAATTCGACAAACGTTCAAGTGTTGGAGGATCTTGATAGCTGCAGGCTGCTTAACCCCCTTCACATTCTACTGAATATAAAGGAAATAGGGTGTATATTTGTTAAACAATAGAAGGGGAACCGAACTGCATCTAACAAGAAAAAGAAGCGGCATGTTCGAAGACAACAAACATAGAAACAAGGAAAAATTGTTTAAAGCATATGTGGAAAACAAAAAAAAAAAAGTGAAATAGAAAGGCATGATATGTTCTAAAGCATTTTTGGGAAATAGTGCGCGATATATTACAAGCAGAGATAGGAAAAAAAAAAGGGGTAGTGGTAGGTCTAGATCTGACTAATGCACGCAGATAGTAAAAGATGCTGACTATAAAATTTCAGGGAATTGAGTAGGTTAGCTCAGAATAGAAAACAATGAGGGTATGCGTCTAACCAGTTCCAGGACTGAAGATCTAATGATGATAATCTCTGTCTTTATTTCTTTCTAACTTTTCGACCAAAGTAGATGGTAGATTATCTTTTCTAGATGCCCTTGTTATTTGGGGTCCAAACAATCTTGGACTTTGAAAAACTACCAAATGTAGAAACTTTATCTCTATTGTTGGTCAGAGTGTTTAAATAACCCAATCTTTCTATCGTTTATGACTACAAAAATTTCATTAAGAACATATTCACTAAATTGAAGGATCCTGCTCCAAAAACATTAAACAATAACATCGTTTACAAGCTCAAGTGTAACTGTAATAGTTATATGGGGCAAACCAGTCAATAGTTAAAAGGTCGCCTAAATCAGTATAAAAGTGATTGTCGTAAGGACTCGACTAAGTGCGTTTTATCTTCGCACATATATGCATATATGCATCTTGGGCAGTGAACCTAATTATAAGACGAGGTAGTTTGTAGACTCTTTCTATATCAACAAAGTGTTTAATCCAATAAACAACAAAATGAATATCGATAAAGTTCATAATATCTACTCTGCCTTTATGGATCAATTCAAACACCGTTCAAATAATTAATATCAGATATTCTCATTAATAGACTAAGTATTGTAACCATAGTCATTTTTTCAACGTATCCATTGCATTATCAACACAAATATGTTATATCAGTTATTTTTTTTCTACTTTGAATATTTATAAGCAAAAGATATGCGCTGTTTGTAAATTTTAATTTGTAGTTTCCAAAAATGTATTCATTCCGTTATATTATGCAAATCTAATCAATTAATTTTAACCTCCCTGTAATTTATTAGTAATGAAAGTAAGTTGTATACGTCTAGATGTATATTTTTTGTATATTTTAATTCTATTGCAACTTTTGAGAAAGGCACAAAATGATTCCGAAGCGTTAAGTTCTTGATGATTGAAATGCTTTTGATATATTGTTTTATTACTAACTATATCTCAAAGAAAATATTTTTTTATTTTTATTTTCATCATCATTTTGTTTTCGACCTTACTTAAGGTCGGTTTGACGCAGCTCTAACTTCTTTTCTATTCTGTGCTAATCTAAAAAGCTCTACATACCCTTCACAACCTAAATTTCTAATAATTTGACTAATATAGCTTGGTCTAGGTCTTTCTTTTTCCTATCCACCTGGCTCTACTTAGATATTAGCAACCTGATGGTTGTTAAAGAACTTTAACATGTTTACATGATTACCATTTATAAGGAAATGAACTATAACCTGGTTATCAGCTTCAAAAAAGGAAAAGTGTTAAATTATATGTTATGGTAAGGCTTAAGCAACGAATCGTTGCCAACATACCAGACCGCTACCTAATTGTGAGTTATGTCATGGTGACGTTTATTAAATTATGTTATGGTAAGGCTTAAGCAACGAAACGCTACCAACATGCCAGACCGCTAACTAATTGTGGGTTATGTAATGGTGACGTTTATTAAATTATATGTTATGGTAAGGCTTAAGCAACGAATCGCTACCAACATGCCAGACCGCTAACTAATTGTGAGTTATGTCATGGTGACATTTAGTTAACTGATTTTTATTTACTTATTCTTTTTGTTTTGTTTTCGAACTTACTTAAATTCGGTTTGACGCAGCTCTAAATTCTCTTCTCTCTTAATTCTTTTCTATTTTGAGCTAGTCTAAAAAGGTCTACATACCCTTCACAACCTAAATCTCTAATAATTTGACTAATATAGCTTTGTCTAGGTCTTCCTACCCTATCTTTATTTGGTAATCTATAATCTAAGACTTTACTAAATAGTCCCTCATGTCTTAACTGGTGCCCTATCATTCTATCTCTCCTGACCTTTAATTGTTTCCACATACAGGGTTCCTCACTTATCCTTCTATAAACTTCCTCATTTGTTACTCTATCTATCCAACTAATCTTTAACATTCTCCTATAACACCAAGTTTCAAAAGCTTCTATCTTTTTCTTATCTACTTCTTTAATTGTCCAAGTCTCACTACCGTATAGTAGAACGCTCCATACGTACGACTTTAAGAAACTTTTTCTATTATCTAAACTAATACTATTAGCGATTAGTAAGTTTTTCTTTTTTAAATACATTTTTCTAGCGTGAGCTATTCTAGCTACTATATCCCTTCTGCTACGTCCATCCTTTGTAATTATACTACCTAAATAGCAAAATTCATCTACGTCCTTTAACTGGGTATTACCTATTTTTAATTTTGGTTTAGAACTAGGCTGCAACTCACTTGCCATTATCTTTGTCTTTCCCTAGTTAATTCTCATACTATAGTTACTCTGTAGTATCTCATCTAAAATATTTTAAAACTCTCCTAACTCTTTTCTATACTCTACTATAATGGCGATATCATCTGCAAAACGTAACATGTCTATTTTCTGTCCTTGTACATTAATACGTATCTCTTTTCTCTTTCTCTAGCTAAGTTTAAAGCTTCCTCAATATAAACATTAAAAATCAAGGGAGATAGTATACAGTCCTATCCTAATCTTAGCTTCCTTTTCTATTTCATCAAATCTAATTACTACGCTTTGGTTTCTATATGCACTGTAAATAATTTTTCTATCCCTATGAGAGATTCTTATTTTTCGCAAAACCCTGAACATAACAATCCAATTAACCCTATCAAATGCTTTTTCTAATTCTACAAATACGAAATGAGTATTTTTATTTTTTGTAACCTTTTTTCGATAATTACCCTAATCATTAGTAACGGTTCTCTAGTCCCTCTGTCTTTACGAAAACCATATTGGTCTTCGCCTAAATAATTCTCAGTCAAAGCTTCTACTCTATTTTTAATTATTATTGTTAGTATTTTGGAAGCATGAGAAGTTAAACTAACGGTTCTAAAATTCTCACACCTATCAGCTCCTGACTTTTTGGGATTGGGATAATAATATTTTTTTCGAAATCTATTGGAACCTCACCTATGTCATATATTACTTTTACATATAATCTGTCTAAAGTTTTCTGACTTGCATATTTTATTAGTTCTGCGGGAATATCGTCTATCCCTGGCGCTTTATTTAGTTTAAGATTCCGAACAGCTCTATCAAATTCCTCTCTTAATATTGAGAACCCTATTTCTACATCCTCTTCTTGGTCGTTCTCTAACACATCCATATCGTTTCCTTTATATAAATCTTCTAAATATCTTTTCCATCTGTCTGCTACCTCAACTTTATTTATTAGAAGCTCATTATTCTCGTCTCTAATACCATTATATTTTTTCCTATCTTCCCCAAAAAACTTTTTAACTGCCCTGTAAGCCCTGTCTGTCTTACCTATTCTCAAATCATCTTGTATTCCCTTACGATTCTCCTCCATCCATTTATTTCTAGCTTTTCTACACTCATGTACTATCTTATTTCTAATTGTATTATATTTTTCCATACTTTCACTATCCACTTCTCTGAAAGGTTTAAGCTTTCTTCTATTCTCTATTAAATCTAATATCTCCCTTGTTACCCAGGATTTTCTCGCTTCTATTTTTTTCTCACCTATAGTCTGTGTTGCTGTATCATGTACAGTCAGTTTTATTTCTTTCCATCTATTTTCTACGTTCCCTCCTACAGCTATCTCTTTGCTCTTATTATCTATTACTTCTTTATATTCCTCTTTTACCCTACTATCATTAAGCTTACCTAGATCCCATACTTCTCTTTTAACCTTTCTCAATTTTTTTAATTTTAGTTTACACTTCATTTTAACTAAGTTATGATCGCTATCTATGTCAGCCCCTGGATAACTACGAAAGCTTTGAACTTGGTTTTTAAATCTTTGTTTAACTAAAATATAATCTATTTGGTATCTAGCCCTATCACCTGGCGCTTTCCAGGTATATCTTCTCCTAACATGTTGTTCGAATAGGGTGTTTACAGTTACTAATCTATGTTCCTGGCAAAACTCAACTAATCTTTCTCCTCTATCATTTCGTCTGCCATACCCAAATTTTCCTACCATTTTTCCCTCACTACCTTCTCCCACTAACGCATTAAAATCGCCCATAACTATTAAATTCTTATCTCCTTTTACTTTTCTCACTATACTATTTATATCCTCGTATACCTTTTCTACTTCCTCATCCTCGTACTGAGTCTTTGGCATGTAAACCTGTACTAAAACAGTGTCTGTGGGTTTTGTACTCAATCTAACCATAATTATTCTATCACTAAATTGTAAGTACTCTTTAACTTTATGCCCTAATCTTTTACCTAACACTATTCCTACCCCTGCCTGTCCATTAGTTGAAGAAGTTGTAATTATTCTATAATTATCTTTCCAAAAGTCATTACTATCTGGCCATCTCACCTCACTAATACCTAAAATGTCCAGCTTTCCCTTTCTCATTTCGACTAATAAATTCGTTAACTTATCTACTCTAAGTAATGACCTTACATTCCAAGTCCCTATCACTAAATCAAACTGTTGTTTTATATTCTTACGATGCCGAGCCCAAGTACCCCCTCCCGGAGATCCGAATGAGGGAATATTTTACCTCCGGACAAGAATTTTACTTGTGAGCTCTCCATCATATATATTTCGTGTTTTAGGCCACGCACACCTGGGAAATATTGTGGTAGGTTCCCATATCTTTCCACAACGTAGTTTTTAAAAATTTTAGAAAAAAGCCGTATCCGTCACGGCCAACCCCAACAAGCTTGTTGAAGATCGTCCGAGACCAACCGACCCTCTTCCAATATCTTTTAGCCAGCAAGGCTGCTGCCCCTAGCTGCGCCTTTTAATCGTCTTATACGATAAGCAGGCTTACTATAGTAGTATTCTTTATCCCCTACTATAGGGATGTTTTTATTTTAATATATATATATATATATCACGTCAATATATATATATATATATATATATATATATATATATATTGTTGTGGTACTGTAGCAATACCCCTGTGCGCCCTTTTTGTGAATTAAAAAAGTTAAAATTTTTAATCTGTCAATTTTTTATTTTTAATGGATAATTTTAATTGCGTGGCCTAGTTCAGTTTTAAATTACGCACGCAGCTTGCGACAATACGACAAACAAAGAGTTTAAATTTACCCTCTACCTCTACTTCCTGTTCTAATCTTTAAACCAAAACATTGTTAAGCACAAATTATTATAATGTTCTCAGAAATATTTACAACGTATGAAAAGTTTAAGAATTTTCTAAATAGAACTTTCATTGAAAAAAAATTTAATAATTTTCATTCCCAAAGATGATCAAATAGCCAGCAAAATCACTATTATTATTATTATTAACTGAAGCTCCATAAACGTTCATTCAACTTCTTTAAATATTTACTTAATTTACAACGTGTACTCAAAAAAAACGATCCTTGCCGACTCTCACATGAATTATCATGAAAGCAATTTTTAAAGTATTTAAATTAGAAATATTCAAAGAAATGTTAATTTTTAAATCATTTAGTTTAGAAATGTACAACGAAATATTCACAAATAAAACATTCAGATTGGCTAACCTGTTGTTTTCAGCTCGAATCAGTCCCTGGTCCAACTGCTTTAGATATTGTCTGCATCCCTCTTAGCATAGCCTTAACTTATTCTGGCGTCCTTTGTCAAACTCCTTGACAATTCATAGTTTAAGTAAATGTTTGTTGCATTGCCTCATTTGTTCCAGTAATTATTTATAATTGCTTATTCATTAATCATTCATAATTATTCTCCAGTAATTGTTTAGAATCGTTTTCCAGTAATTGTTTAAAGTCGTCATCTAGTAATTATTTAGAGTCCTTTTTATTAATGTTAATATTAAAATTTAAATTAAAACAACGTTTAGTTACTTACGCCTTTTGAAGGATAAAACGACAAACATCCTAATTTTCCATAATTACAACAGTATTATTTCACACTTCACAATAAATCACTTCACGTAAATATCTTCGTTTTAAGGGATGTGAACTATGCCTTACTTCGTGTTGAATTGATTTGTTTACAAATCCGCTCGTATTTAAATGCATCGTCTATCTATTAACAAACGCAGAGTTCGTGGTTATGCATGTTACTGTCATACCAGGTTTTTGTTTATTCCATCGTATTATATTATATGTTAACATCAACGCGTTGCTTTTGTCACGTACCATTTTGAGTTAATAGCATTGATTCCTTTGGATTTTCATACTGCTAAATAAGTAAACCATTGTTTGTTCAAACAAATTTGGTAAACTTTGATTTTATTCACCAAGCTTCGCTCGCTTCCAATAAATCAGGTGTCGATTTTAGCTTTCTAGTCAGGTAGACTTAATAGAATTTATGCATTAAATTATATGCGTTTGCTATCTTACGCATTTTTAAACCTGCTTGTTTTAATTGGAATCCTTGACGTAATAATGATGCGTTATCCATGCGTGTCGCGTTTCAGTTTGCATTTATGTTGTTTAACAACTTGCGAATTTGTTTATTCAAATAAATCTTCCAAATATTTTTCATTAACAAAATTAATTATAATTATGGTTTATCTACAAAGCGTTGTCATTTATACTTTCCAGCCTAATCACCGTATTTCTTGTTTTTTTCAGAAAACTGTCTCGTTTTCTGAGCCCTCGTGTGTTTTATATGAAGTGCGCTAAATAACTTTAACACAGCAATATATATATATATATATATATATATATATATATATGTGTGTGTGTGTGTTGACGTGATAAGGGATCACGAGAGATCATTGAAACCCCAATTCTGCAATTAAATCCCACCGAAATATAAAAGAATCCTGAAAAAACGAGAATTTTCGTATATTTATGGTTGTCATGTACAATAAAAGCGTACTTTTATTCATTGAGCTACAAGCGGAAAATCAAATTTCTCGTGTATAAATAATCACCCTGTATGATAAGAATATTGTAAATACATAGCAAGTAATGTAAGTTGTATATGTAAAAATAATTAATTGTAAGATTCCTTAAAACGAATTTATATACGATCGCAAATCGATCAATTTTAAAGATAAATACAAAGCCATTTATTTTTACTTATTAATAATCAATAAATTTTTTGCTTTTCATTTGCTGTAGATAGCACAGAATAGTACTAGCTCTACGCATTTAACATAAAAATAAAAAATTTCGTGTATTTAAAAAACACATTCTGGTCTTTATTTTGTGTACTGAAACAAAAGTAAATATTTTCTTCAACATTCAACTTTTGCATTAAAAAGCAATTAAAGTTTAAATTAATTACCCTGTGAATTACAGATATTTATTTTAAATAAAGAATTTTCTAGAATATTAGGAATATAAAAGGCCGAGTCATCGGTGTTTAGAACTACGTAAATATTTAATTATTAAATGAAACATTTTATTTCAAGGAGCGGCCCGAAACACTAAAAACCGAGAAAATGTAATAGAAATTAATAAGAATTATTTATAATGTTCGCATTCTGTTAATGCGGCGGTTAACTTCGATAACCACAGATGGTGAGCAATAAGTGGATATGTATACGAAAACAATAAGAATAGCGGAAACCTTCAAGTATTTAGCGGTGTTCGAAGAACTAGTAGTAAAAAACGTCAACTGTCGACAGGAAGTCCTATCTGTCTAGAAAAAATTATTGTGACGCACAGTACACTTTTTAACTAAGTTTTAGCGGTACATCAATAACACAAAGTAGCTTGAAGGCTGAATCGCGACAAATCTAATGACATTTAATGTCCACGAGGCGGATGCGAGTTTACCTGCAAGCTAACATTGAACTGCACGAACAAACTGGGATTATTGAAACACGTAACAAAATCAATTATAATGCAAAGCACATTGTGCATTTTTATCAATTATTCATATGCTATAATTATGTTATAAGTAACAGTAAATTAACTATAAATACAAACGGAACATACCGCCCACCAAAATGCAAGGCATTTTTAAAAGAAAAATAATTACAAAGGGTGTGACGAAAATGTCGAAAAGGCGAACAAAAAGAAAAAATTAAGTTTAATGCGAAGAAAAACCAAAGAAACAATTCATGCAAACAGAACACAAAGATAAAGGACAGAGCTTAGCAACAGGGCGCTTCAGCTCGTCTTGAGCGATCTTGATGGTGACAACGCGAACCTCACCATCAGTTCCCAGATGTATCGCTACGACATGTCCAAAGGACCAACAAAGAAGCGGAACGTTCTCGGCTTTAATTGGCATTAAGGTATCCAAAAGAACTGGAGGAGACGTTTTGTGCCATTTGGACCGTAGCTGAGCGTGTGCAAATGCTCCTTAGACCAACGGGACCAAAAATTTTGATAAATTCGTTGGAGCAATTGTCAACAAGAAAGGCGATTGAGCGGAAGGTCGGAAAGGGCGGGTTCTGGAATATCGGTTTAAGGTGCCAAAGTCAAAAAGTGATCTGGTGTAAGGCAAGTCAAGTCATTAGAGTCACTGCTCATGGGTGTGAGAGGACGCGAGTTTAAGATGGACTCAATTTGAACAAAAACAGTGGTCAATTCCTTATAGGTCAATACTTGTTCACTTATGGTATGAAGAAGCAAGGTTTTAACGGACTTTACACTCGCCTCCCACAAACCACCAAAATGAGGTGCAGCAGACGGTATAAAATGCTAAGAAATATGTTCTTTAGAGATAGCGGACTTTGTGAGAGAAATTAACTGTCGGTTGACAGATCAGATACTAATTCAAGATGCAGTGTCTTGGTAGCCATGCAAATAGAGAGACATAAATACGCTTTTAACACTTTGGCGTCCCTTACTCGAGACATGGTAATAAAAAAAAGACCAGCAAGGTCGACGCGCGAACGTAGACAGGGCTTGACTTAAGTGAAACGACATGCAGGAAAGTTGTCCATAAGAAGCTGCGATTCTATAGGAGCAGTCTTCCAACAAGTCACACACCTACTCAGAACACGACGAATTGACTGCTTACTTGAAACAATCCAAAATTGCTGACGGACGATAAAATCAGCTATTTGAACACCCGCGTGGAAGTATTTCAAATGGACAAAACTGATATACAAATCCGTAAAGCGACTTTTACTAGGCAAAAGGACGGGAAATTTCCTTTCAGAAGATAAGGATGCGTGAGACAGCCGGTCACGAACCCGTACGATTCCTTCTCTAATAAAAGAGGACAATTTGCGAAAATTCTTTTTTAGAACTGATCCAGATTGGAGGGCATGCAGTTCAATTGAAAAATGAGTTTGTTGAATGTACTTAATCATGTAGCGCGAAAGAGGACAAAGGTCCGGCGTAGTAGAGGGGTAAGGCCGGTCCTAATTCAAAACGTGTTCAGACGTATTTTCCATATGTAAAATACACGTGCACCGTTTTGAATTAGGATCGGCCTTATATAATTTCAATGTAAAATAGTTGTGAAAACAATTCAATGTAAAATAGTTGTGAAAACACGAATTCTTATATACTTTCAATGTAAAATACTTGTGGGCACGTTTTAAATTAGGATCGGCTTTATATTACTTTCAATGGAACATACTTCAAAACACAGGTATGTTGAAAAATGTAAGTGCAGAGAAAATGTGTGTAGCTGTTTTGAATTCGGTTTTCTAGCGAAAAGTTACACGTGCACCGTTTTGAATTAGGATCGGCGTTATATACTTTTAATGTAAAATGTGAAAACATGAATTCTTATATACTTTCAAATGTAAAATACTTGTGGGCACGTTTTGAATTAGGATCGGCTTTATATTACTTTCAATGAAACTTACTTCAAAACACACGTATGTTGAAAAATGTAAGTGCAGAGAAAATGTGTGTAGATGTTTTGAATTTGGTTTTCTAGCGAGAAGTTATAAAGTATGACAGATGCAAAATATCGCATTCAAGTCAATTGTGTTTAATTAAAGTGGATTCTGATTTATGTTTTTTATTTATGTTTAGAGGCTGCAAATACACATGGACCGGTTTCAATTCAAAATGTGTTCACTCTTCTGATAGGTTGAAAAGTGGGTTGGCAAAGTACGCAGATGGTGGTAATCTGCTATATAAGGAGATTGCTCCTAATATTAATTTAATTAGTCGAAGAAAAGCAATATGGATTTTAATACTCTTAATAAAACCACATATCGCAAACCTTATGTAAATTCAAAAGATCTTGTAGTGAATAAGAGGTTTGAAGTTTTAAAAGTGTAAACAATCAAGACAAAATATGGAGAAAGAGTATTAGTGGAAACAGAAGAGTTCAAGAGTATATTGCCATTGAGATATTTTGAATACCTTCAAGCACATGGAGTGAAACAATTAAATGAAAGTATTGGCTCGAACAAACACGTATACATAACTAGTAAGGGATCGATCGGTCTAACTGTCAACATAGAATTTTCAGAATAATATGTCACTAATCTAAGAAATTAGTTTATTATTATAATAATATACATCTTGTTCTTTACTGTTTAAATTATTATAACACATCTAAGTCGATTGTATAAAGAATGATGTATTTAATTAAAGTGGCTTCTGATTTTATGTTCGTTTTACTTTGAGTTTACTACCTTGTTTAGAGAAAGTCTTGTTTCAAAAAAGAAACTTTTATAAAATACTTTTTTATTTTACAAATTGTTGAATGTTTTGATCGAACTATTTATAAATGAAAAAGTATTTATTAACTTCCGTTCTTGAAGTATATGCTGCTCCCTCGCAGCCAGTTCCTCTCTTTTTTGCTTTATTATTTCTAGCTCCAAATCTATACGACGCAGTAGCTTCTCTCCACGCTTTTTAAATGCGTTAAGCAACTCTACTGTGTCATCTTCATAGGATTTGTCATCTTTACAGCAAACAGCCATATTAGATTCTGTACATAACTTTTTCATAGCCAACATGTTTTTGCCTGATCTGTGAGCATAACATAAAAGATTATTGTAGGTTCACCTTTTCTTTTGTATACTACCTGATGTGTCTGAGAGGATCAGAGTGTGTCAACGATCCGACGATAGCCTCAGAATTTCCAGAATGGTTTTTTGATCTAATG
Organism: Platerodrilus igneus; assembly: GCA_036346225.1. Classification (NCBI taxonomy): domain Eukaryota; kingdom Metazoa; phylum Arthropoda; class Insecta; order Coleoptera; family Lycidae; genus Platerodrilus; species Platerodrilus igneus. The sequence goes on from JARFIW010001538.1 coordinate 197,851, forward strand.
TAACTTATAAATTAGTAGTGTTTTAAAACACATGTATAAATGTGAAAAAGCACTTACCGTGATATATCTATTACGTCACTATCAAAAAATAGCAGCAGTGTCGATTTGAGGCGAAGAAGAACCAAAAACTTCTTTAATCAAGTCTTCGTCAGAATGTAATATAAATTGCTCTAGAACTTTTACGTTGGTACTATTACAATTTTTGATTGGTGATAAGTTACTCATTTTTAAAAGTTGCTAGTAATAGTAACTAATAATTATACAAGAGATCTGATTGAATACTGTTGGTAAAATCTACTTGAAGTATTTATATTAAATAATAAACTGACCTGTTAGAAAAAATTAAAAATTTGCATCATTTTCTGAAAAAATTCAGCTCTGTAATCTATTCTAATGAATAAAACAGTATGTAAGCGAATATAATTATACCTCAGCAGAAATAATGAATTAGATTCATTGTCTGAAAAAGAAATTGCAATGAAGGCACATAATAAAAAACCTAAATTAGATTAATTTCGTTTTAGATTACTGCTAGTATAATTTATTTTCCATAAAAATTAACAAAAATTGACTTTATATGCATATATAGGTATATAGTAATTTGTGTGTGTGTGTTTACGCGAATCATGCTGAATAAGAAATTCTTTAATTTTATCTACGTACTGCAAAATGTTTTTTTTTAATACTGGGTTTTTAATAAAACCATGAGTGCGTGTAAATTATTATACTTTTCTTTAGATTAATTTCGTTTAAAATAATGCAATGCAAATGGTCCTTAACTAGTAATATATATAGAATAAGTTTTAGATTACCGCTGACATAATTTATATGCATATATAGGTAATTGTGTGTTTACACGATTTATGCCGAATAAGAAATTCTTTAAAGATACTGCTCAGCAGAAATAATGAATTAGATTCATTGTCTGAAAAAGAAATTGCAATGAAGGCGCATAATAAAAAACCTAAATTAGATTAATTTCGTTTTAGATTACTGCTAGCATAATTTATTTTCCATAAAAAATAACAAAAATTGACTTTATATGCATATATAGGTATATAGTAATTTGTGTGTGTGTGTGTGTGTGTGTGTATGTTTACGCGAATCATGCTGAATAAGAAATTCTTTAATTCTATCAACGTATTGCAGAATGTTTTTTTTTAATATTGGGTTTTTAAAGAAACCATGAATGCGTGTAAATTATTATATTTTTCTTTAGATTAATTTCGTTTAAAATAATGCAATGCAAATGGTCCTTAACTAGTAATATATATAGAATAAGTTTTAGATTACCGCTGACATAATTTATATGCATATATAGGTAATTGTGTGTTTACACGATTTATGTCGCATAAGAAATTCTTTAAAGGTACTGCTATATGATAAAACTGCAGAATGTTTTTTTAATACTGGGTTTTTAAAAAAACCATGAGTGCGTGTAAATTATTAAACAACATTGACGGTTTAATCTGAGACATTTTTTCAAATTTGCTTTGTTTTTTATTAAAAGATTTCATAATAAACAATAGCGCTGTAATGATAGTGTATTTTCTGTACACACATCATAAATCAAAGGTCGTATAAAACATTTTTATTACTATACCGCAAACAAGAAATTTTTTGTCCTAAACGCAGCTGAATGAAAAACTATGTTGTATGCTAATTCTTTTTACAGTTGTTTTGCTTACGTCAGATGATATTTTTGTATAAATAGTAAATAGAGCTGTACATATATTAAATAGTGTATTGATTTGTATAGAATCATGAATTCTGAGACCGTGGCCGAGATTAGTAGCGCTATTTTGAGATTAACTGTAAAATGCGTGAATCTAATCAAATCAGTCGATGCAATAACGAAACACATTATAATTATCAAAGCAAATATTAGTATATTGAAGCTTGCTATTAGAAATAAGGTATACGAAGACAATCGACAAGAAAATCCTAGTAGGCTGGAATCTAATTTGGCACATCTTAAAAGCTACCTTGTACGATTGAGGCATTTGAAACGTTTTTTGGCATATAAAGGTAAAAGTTTTGATGCAACGCTTTCTAGAGGTCATATTCGAAAAAATCGGATTTTTTCATGATGTAAATTCATGTTTTGGAAGTCGAATAATTACGGGACTTATTACCAATTTAAGTTATAGAGATCCTCTAGTGTTCTTAGACAAGGCGTTCGCTAGTTTTAAACGCAAGATTGTTGCTTGCTTAAAAAAGTCAATGTTGAAAGTTAATGTAATATTTGCCGCTAACTTTGTTAAGCCTACAACTGGCGAAATAGATTTGAAAACGTTTCCTACTGCAAATCGTCACATCGATATAAACACCAATCTCAAGCCGTGGTATAAGGAGAACGTATTGGACAAGATTTCGAAGCGATTAGAAGAATTTAGCGAGAAGGATTCTGGTTGGGCAATCCAAGAAGTTTTACACTTGAAGGTAAATATAAACAATCATGATCCGCTTAAAGGAGGGTGTTCAACGTTTGTACCAGTTCCGGACTTAATAAAAAAAAAAGGCCGTGGTAAATGTAATAAATAACGACCAACATTGCATTCTTTGGAGCTTGGTTTCCGCTTTATATCCTGCTAAATAAAATAGTCAGAGAATATCTAGCTATCCACATTTCGATACAGTATTACGCTACAATTCAATTCAGTTTCCAATCGCATTAAAAGACAAAAAAAATTGAAAATCTTAACAATCTCGCAATTAACCTATATTGTATAGAAAATACAAAAATACTGCCATTTTGTTTAAGTAAAAATTTTAAAAAAATTGAACCTATTAATCTGTTAGTTTTAAATAATGATTCCTTGCAATATTCTTTTCCGACAAATGCTAATGAGAATCACTCTCATTTTACTTGGATTAAGGATATGTCAAAATTATTTGCAAAACAGTTGTCTTCACATCACCATAGAAAATTTTTTTGTTATAGATGTTTAAATAATTTTAGTACAGCAGCATTACTTAAGCGTCATTTGAATTATTGCGAAAAACAGAATACTTGCTCAATAAGATTACCCGAAGAATCCGAAAAGTATCTAACATTTAAACATTTCCACTATCAGGAAAAAGTATCATTTGTAGTTTAAGCAGATCTCGAATGTATATTAGAACCATGCAATGAGTCGGAGGTAATATTAAACACAGTCCGTTACCAAAGGCATATACCCTTTAGTGTAGCGTACTATTTGAAATGCTCGTATGATAATAAATATTCCAAATTTCAATTGTATTGCGGAAAGGATTGTATAGAATGGTTTGTTGCTCAATTGAAACTGATTTCAGAAACGACTAATACAATTTTCTGTAGCCCAAAACCTATGAATCATTTAACAGAAGAACAAAAGTCAGCATTTAAATTTGCCCTTCACTGTCACATTTGCAATAAACCTTTTAGTATAGATGATATTAGAGTTCGCGATCACTGCCACTTAACAGGTGAATTTCGAGGAGCGGCTCATCAAGATTGCAACATCAATTATCATAATTCTTATATGATACCGGTAGTTTTTTATAACTTATCAGACTACGATTCGCATTTCATTATTTAAAAAATCTCGTTAGAGTTTTCAGGTTCGTTAAGCATTCTACCAATAAATAAGGAAAAATACATATCTTTTACAAAATATGTAAAAGGTATGAAAGTTAGTTTTGGATTTATCGATTCATTCAGGTTTATGGCATCTAGCATCGAAAAATTAGCTTCCTACTTAGATGATAATAAAAAATCCATCACCAGGGAAAATTGTAACACCGATAATGAGTTTCAGTTACTTACGCGTAAAGGTATATTTCCCTATGATTACATTAACTCTTGGGATAGGCTCAATGAAACCGATTTACCCTGTAAAACAGCATTCTTTAATCGTTTGCGCAATGAAGAAATCTCAGATGAAGATTACAATTATGCTAAACACGTTTGGCAAACATTTTATATAAAAACACTAGGGGACTATTCAGACCTATATTTAAAAACAGATGTACTGCTCTTGACTGATATATTTGAAAACTTTAGAAAAACTTGTATGTTCACGTATAAGTTAGATCCACTTCACTACTTTACGGCTCCTGGTTTAGCTCTAGATGCATTGTTAAAAACGACGAACGTTAAACTCGAGTTGCTTACTGATATTGAAAAAATAATGTTTTTAGAACGGGGAATTCGTGGCGGTGTTTCTCAATGTTCGAATAGATATGCTAAAGCAAATAACAAATATATGAATGCAGATTATGATCCAAATTTCGATTCTAAATATTTAATGTATTTTGATGTTAATAATTTATATGGGGCTGCAATGTCTGAATATCTTCCATATGGAGAATTTGAATTTTTAGATGGTACCAGTCCAGATATAGTACGTTTAGACATACTTAATATTCCCGATGATTCTGATGTAGGATATATTTTTGAATGCGATTTACACTACCCAGTATCTTTACATGAAATTCACAGTGACTTACCTTTGGCGCCTGAACATATGATACCACCAGTACCTTCTAATAAATCAAGCTTAAAGAAATTACTTAGAACTTTATATCCAAAACTCAACTATATTATTCACTACAAGAATTTAAAAATGTATTTAAGCTACGGTTTAAAACTGAAAAAGATTCATAAGGTTTTTCGGTTTAAACAAGCCCCTTGGTTAAAAGAATACATTGATTTGAATACGAAATTAAGACAACAGTCAAAAAACAGTTTCGGTATATGCTTTTATAAAAATATGATAAATTCGGTTTATGGAAAAATGATGGAAAACGTACGGAAAAGGAAAGATGTGAAATTAGTGACCAAATGGGAAGGACGGTTTGGAGCTCGTAGTTACATAGCGAAGCCTAATTTTTACAGTTGCACTGTGTTAGACAAAGATCTAGTCTTAATAGAAATGAATAAATTAGAGGTTTATTTAAACAAACCCATTTATGTAGGTTTCTCTATTCTAGATATTTCAAAAACCTATTTATATGAATTTTACTATAGTTATATAAAATCGCAATTTGCTAACAAAGCAAAGCTGCTGTACACAGATACGGATAGTTTGGTATACGAGTTTAGCGTTGAAGATATTTACTCTTATATCAAACAAGATATTCATAGATTCGATACTTCCGATTACGACCCCCATAACAAATATCATATTCCATTATCAAATAAAAAGGTTCCTGGTATTATGAAAGATGAAAACAATGGTGATATCATGCTAGAGTTTGTAGGGCTTAGATCTAAAATGTACACTTACAGAGTTCAGGATAGAATAATAAAAAAGTCAAAGGGATCTTCCTTAGCAAGTATTAAGCAAATTTCTTTTGATGATTATAAGAATGCTTTGTTTTATAAACAGACTGTACAGAAACAGCAATGTTTAATTAGATCAGTCAAACATGGTGTGTTTACTATTAAACAAAACAAAATTGTTCTTAATCCAAGTGATGATAAAAGAATTCTTAGTACCTCAACCACTGATACTAAACCTTGGAGGTATAACTATACACTCAGAAATGACTTGTAAAGCTTCAACCACTGGCTGAAATAAAGAATGCAATTTATTTTATCTCGATTAACATATAATATTTTTTAGTTATAAAACTTCAGTGTTATGTTTATACCTGCACAAGTACGCCGTTTTTCGTTTTTGGATGTATCTAAAAATAGGATACCTTTCAATCTGCCCGAGTTGAACTATATTAGTATAAATGTATTGTAAAAAAAAATAGTAGTAGTAACCGTTCTGTTTAAAAAAAATCCAGTTTGTTAATAACATACCAGTTAGTTTATTTGAGAAATGTATAACAAAACTTTTATTTAAAATTGTCAATGTTTATGGCTGTTTACTAAATCACTTAATATTTCAAACATGTAAAAGATATTGTAAAAACATGTAAAAATATTAATAAATAGGCTGTGATTGCTAAATGATTTATTGTTTTTTTATAATTTGTAAAGGTACAGTAATAATAATAAAGTAATTATAATATTCTTATGCTGTTTGAGAGTGGATTGTATTTGACTATCTTATCATGAAGTATAAGGCAATGACATGATGTATTTGGCAAAACGTTTCTGCTAGTTTCAAATTCTAGTCTAATATCGACAGTACCAGATTTTAACGCTTCGTTTTGTCTAGAACAATCTATGACTACTAATGGTGCAATACTTTGTAAATCTTCAGGATTAAAAGTGGTTAATCTGTAACGTGCATTTTTATAGCTTAACATTTTACGCTTTTTCCCAATTAGTAAAAACATTTCTGTAACTACTATTTCTATATTTTATATTTATTAACTCCTTAGGCGAGTGCATCGTATTATAATGAGTGGATATACAAGTCTAGATAATAGACGATAAGAGGTTGTAATAGAACGAGTTGAATAAACAGATGAGTAGTTGTAGTTTGTTCTTGGTTCCTATATATTAATTACGTTAAAAATACTGCTTTCTTTTGCTTTGACAATAGTGAGAATTAATACGGTATCAATTTTCGAATTGTTCATGAACAAGCACGGCACGTTTTTAGTTGTTTTTCTTGTGAAATAAAAGTTGTATAGTAACTGTAGAAAGTGGAGTGCTAATTCCGATTGAAGTAGTATGTTTTATAGGCGAACGTGTTTGGTCGACGCACGTGTGTTTTTAAGGATATTTGACGGACGGGTTTATTGGTTACGCGTGCCTTACTAATTGTTGTTTTTGTTGAGTTTCTGTTGGAAATAAAAGTGGTAGAACTTGTTAAACTCGACCTGCACGCGTGTTTTACGGAACATTTGACGGACGTACTTTAGTGATACACGTGCTTTACTCATTGTGGTTTTTTTGTTGGTGCTTCGTCTTTTGATATTTAAACGGTGTGTGCGATCTAGTTTCGCGGCCCTTTTTTGTTTTTATCAGAGTAGTGCATACTTTGGATTATCCAAATACAGTTGATACTGTAGTTTCTGAATTTTCTAACCCCAAAGAATCTAAAATAGATCATTGTTTGCGCAAATTTCGTTATTTGCGAAATATAACAAGTTACCGGTTTACAAAGGTATTGGTTGAAGTTTCTCCCTGCTTTTAAGATGTTTATGAAAATAATATACATTTGGTCCCAGTTGAAATTAAACTAGTGCGACAAAATATTTCGAAATTATTGTCTCAGGAAATAGAATTAACAAGAAATTTATCAATGCCCCATAGTTCCGTCGTGTGATAAGGTGTGCTGCTAACACCAGTGAAATACGTAGGTGTGATTAGGGTAACGTGTGATAAGTTCCATCCACACCCCCCCAGTCAAGGGTGAAGTGCTGCGTTAGTGCCGGACATCGTGAATCCCACACTTCAATTGCAAGGAAGCGTTACTGAAGGACCTTTTGTAAGTTGAACTATTTCCTACTTATTCTTACTTTAAATATCTATCCGTTGTTTTGCCATATCTTTGTCGTTCTGATACCTTTTACCATAGACTTGCATGCTATTTAAAAAAAAAAAGAAGAATCAACAATACTGGATGACTCGTATCAATTGTGCTTACCTATTTATTTTTTCTGTTAAAATTTTGTCTGATTTATGTTTAATTGGTGTGTGAGGAAACGTTTCCGCTACTCCCCAATATTACCTCACTTTGTATTAAAAATTTTTGTATTGCTTTTACCGTTGTTAGATTATATAGATTATCCAAACAGTTTTTTTTTACATTCTACAAAGTACTGAAGAATCTATGCTCGATCAGCATGCTATGATTTTTCTTTATTTCAGGTTTGCAGGACTAATTTTTTTTTATTGCAGGTTTGCTATTCTAATTTTTTTATTGCAGGTATTGTTAATAACTCCTTACAGCCGCGTACCTTATATGTTGATCTGCTTTCTACGACCCCCCCTAATCTCCGATTGAGCCAGGTCATTTCTTTGATTTTCTTCGTGTTACGCACGGCTACGAGCCAACGTAGCATAAATTTGGCGCCCAACGTGGCTGCCACGAGAAACGTAACACATTTTCCTTTTCGTATTATGATTGCTGAAACTGAGCGTACATCTCATATAACAACGCAGTCTGTTTATTCTCGAACTTCAAATTTAAGTTATCGTACGTGAAAATTTCTGAATTTAAATATAGTTTCATGTTGGTTAAATAGCAATGATCAAAACGACTGTAGTTGCTCATGTATCTATTTTTTCGGTTGGTTTGGAAACCAACAATCACAAATCTTGGTTTTTCTAATTGTGTTGTTGTTTTAATGTTCCATGTATGACGTTGCGTTTTTGTAGAAGTTGATATTCATGCAACTCCCATCCTCTAAACGGAATATGCAAATCCTGATTTTGTGCAACGCATTCTATTAAATTAATTCGTTGAGTATCATCAACGGCTACATGCGGCATTTTCCATAAAACTTTGTTTAAAACAACTTTTATTTCTTCATCGGGTGTAGGATTAATTATAGCATTAGTATCAAAACTGGAACGTAGTAAAACTAACTCATGACGGAGGTATAAAATAATTTTTTTAAAATCTTCGCATAATCCGGGAACCATTGAAAGGTTTATTGCAACATTAAAATTCCCATTGGCATCAACTATTTGTAAATCATCCATAGTAAACCATCCAGCGTTTTGTAAATGTTTACTTTGATTGCTATTATATGAAACATATCCCTTCATTATATACGTTAATCCAGGATTCCGAACACGATCTACAATGACACCACCAATCTCATATCTAATTTCATCAAAAAGCAGCAAAATCCCATTCTTTACAAACTTTGCTGCCTGAGACGGCGTTCCAACTGTTCTAATTAATTTGCCTTCTATGTACAGCATGCTCTTCGATAGTAAGGTGTATACATCTTGTTGTTGTATAGAGATTCGAATTTCATCATTATTGTTTAAAGATGTGTTAGCATAAGGTTGATGAGTATGTTTTTCAATATTAACAATTGCATTGTCAAAGTAAACTTTTTCACGCACGTTCAGTATTTCACTATTCATTCTACTTTTTAATTAAATAAATGCAGTCCTAACGATTGAAGAAACTGCCGGTTTTGTGTTGTTAGCGGTCTTGAAACAATCAATCGAGTGTCGATTGCTTTGAAATTTCCAGCATTTATAGCAATTCTTGACATGTTGCGTGCATTATACTTAATACCCATGGCTATTGCAGATTTTTTTTTAATGCAACCTTACAGTTAGCAGTTCTCCTCTAAAATTAACTAAATTTCCATCCTGATCTAACACTTTCAATATTATTTCATTTATTATACGTGACCTGATTGGTAGATATATAATCGTAGATGGGCACTCGATAATTTTAAAACCTGCAGGTACTTGAGGAAAAAATTCGTGTATTACACGGGCTGGTTTACTATTTAAATAGGATCCACTTGCAATATTACAATCGATTAAAACTGCATTCACTTTACAAATGTTGATCGCGTAGTCTGCCAATTGAATCCTTTTTTGGTAAAATCCACATCTTCACTACATTTAAGTGTATTATTGTCAGCTGTAATTTCTATATACACTAGCGTCTTTCTAGCGCTTCGTGATTGTTCCATACGACCACGCCATCTTTTATCACCTAAAGCTTTTTGAAGATATTTATTAATTTATCTAATCTCATAAGCACCTTCAGGTATTTCCATGAATTTTCCGTTAGATCCATAATAAAATTTATTATTTATTCTTTTTTCAATGTTTGGAATTGTGTTATAAGACTCAAAATTTGTTAATCCTAATACGTACTCCGAATCATTATCCAAGTTTATGGGCGGATTAAAGTTGCTTGTTAAAACTGAAGTGTTTCCCGTTAGAGTAAAAGTGTACGACATGACAACTTCATACGCAGTTCTATGTACTACTTAGAAATTGTAAGCATAAATGACCGTAAAACACAGTACCATACGATTGTTCTTGGTTAATGTTATAAAGAATTTTACATTTACCCCAGCTATTCAAATAACTTATCAACTCTGTTGGCGGTCGCAGGTTTCCGTAGCTGTCATAGTAAATAGCGCTACTACCGTACTTTTTATAAGAGGTCCAATGCGTACCTAAACCTTCTATTCCATCTAAATTAATTATACCACATTCTATTAAATTAACTTTCTTGGGAAGATTGTTTCTCATGAACACTCCACGGAAATATGGTACTTCTAATTGCTTAAAAAACTCTGTTAATTCTACATTGCTTAGTGCTCGATTAGGTAATATCAAGTTGCGTTCCTTTGAGGTTTTGCAGGGGCTAAGAAAAAACCAAAACCTTTTTTATAAGGTTTGATGTACATGCCGTTTCCGACTGCAATGTCCTCCATTGCCTTGTTATGACGTTGTTTTTCCGCTAGTTGTTCCTTAGCTATTTTAGTATCTGCAACTACTTTTGCAACAGTAGCTGCACCTCCAGTAAGAGTACCAAGGGCGCTTAGGCCTGCAAAAATTGGTATTAGTGGTAGAAAACCCCCTGTTTTAGGAATTGATATAATACGAGCTGATTTAATATGCTTCTTTTGTTTTGCTGTATTGGCGGCCTTAATTGCTATGTTGATTGCATCCATAATATTAGATCCTTTAGTCTTTTTTAAAACTGCACGTGCTTGTTTGATAATACCTTTAATACCTAGCGTACTTCTTATTTTACGTTTCTTTATCAGTTTTCTTATTTTATTGATATTTTTTGTTCTCAGTGATGCACAGGCACCCATACCAAGTTTTACTTTAGCTTTCATTGCGGTAGCTACTCCAAATGCTGCTGCTTTTTTACCTAAAAACGAGTCACCAGAATTTAGTCTTTCTGTAGCTAACTGACCTAACTTCAAATCTGCTTGATGGCGTTTAGATAGATCCTTTTCTTTGGAGTATGCAAAATCGTGCTCCTTACAAGCCTCGTCTAACTTGTTTATTCCCTTGTTTCCCCGAGCTAACCGTTTGATTAGTTTTGTACCCGGACCGCAAAATTTGTAACCCGGAATATGCGCTTCAAATGGTAAATTGTTAATTACAGTATTTAACAGACCGTTCCCAGTAGCTTTAGAATTATTATATGTAATCATTAGCGGACAACTGTCCTCTCAAGCTGTGCAGTAAATAAATAAAATATTGTGAATTAATGATTCTTTATATACTCGCCGTTTCTTATATATATATATATATATATATATATATATATAATTCCACTTCTTTACAAATCGAATTTAGTACTTGCAAACATGCGTGTTGTGAAACAATCAACACCTTTAACCATAAACAATAATGACATTGACGTGCAATCCTTAGCTAAAAAAAAACATAGCGTCTTCTGCCTTCATCTATTCGATGTCTAGTTGTTGGTCCATCAAATTGCGGTAAAACCAACGTTATGATTGGGTTGATAGAACTTCCTAATTGTTTAAAGTTTGAAAACGTATATGTCTATTCTAAATCACTTTATCAACCAAAGTATCAATACCTTGAAAGTCTACTGCGACCAATAAAAGGGATCAAATATTATACATTTTCCAGTTCTGATAATATTATATCACCATCTGATGTTCGAAATAATTTTATACTTGTTTTTGATGATGTAGCTTGCGATAAACAAGGTATCATTAGGGAATACTTTAGTATGGGGCGTCATAAACAAGTAGACAGTTTTTACCTTTGTCAAAGTTATACTCGTATACCTAAGCACTTACTACGTTATAATGCTAATCTTTTAGTTTTATTTAAATAAGATGATTTAAACTTAAAACACATATATGACGATCACGTCAATACTGACATGAAGTATGATAAATTCCGTGAAATATGCGCTGCTTGTTGGCAAGAAAAATACGGTTTCTTAGTTGTAGACAAAGATAGTAATCCAGATTAAGGAAGGTACCAAATAGGTTTTGATCACTTCATACATATTTAAACCTTGAGAGACGCAAGTATCGTTAGTATCGAAGAGTTTTTTTATTACAATAAACTTTTTACGCAATGAACAAGGAGGCGATAAAACTTAAAAGAATTTTAATTAAGAAAAGAAACATTGTAAAAAACAAATTGCGCCAGTTAAAAGAATGAAGTCGTCCAAGTGGAATCAATCTTACCCATAACATCGCGATTAGAAACTATTGCTAATAAACTGGATGGGGAAAGTTTGGTAAAGAAAGAAAAATTTAAAGAAGAAGAAGAAGAACTGCCTCATAGCAGTGTAAAAAAAATTAAACTTAAATTGCTAGAAAGGAACGTTGACTATATTGATTCGCCAGTTATTGCTCAGCATATACCGAATATAAAAAAAATGACGCCATGGAGGAAGATGATGATGATGATGATGATGTTGATAATGAATACGAAGCAGAAGTTAATCGAAATGCTCAAGAAGCCCAGGAATATATACAAAGCTTTGCTGATTCACCTGATATGACACATTATCTCGAACAGTTGCATCCGCTACCTCGAGAATATATTTACAATATGTTTAAAGATGTTAAGAACGAATTTGATCATAAATATGGTATTAGGTTTAACCCTGATTCAAATGGTCTTATGATAGGCAATTCGAATTTCGCGTTGGATGATGAAAATGCTCTAATAAATGATTTGAAATATAAAGGTACTCCTGGATTATACGAACTACTGTTTAAAAAATATCCTGTCGGGTACAGATCGCAAGATCTAAAGTCGTACATTGATATTGTGAAAAGAACAAATGCTAATAGAAGATGTTATTCTGAAACAGAACAAATTCAGGGTAATAATTCATATAAGTACAAAAATATAATATCTACATTAAACATACTTTCCCAAACACCCCGTAGACCTAGAACATTACCATATAGAAAGCGCCTTGGAGACGGTATGACAATGGAAGTATCAAATAACGCCATAAATTATTTATATTGGAATGATGCCAATGAACTTGTTGATAGATTACGGCTTTTAGTCTCATCTCAGACTGCTGGACACACAGGTCACGGCAACGAAATAAATTCGATCATTGAAGAATTGCGTGAGGCGAAAGTGATTAGATGATATGACAATTGACAAATTTGGAAGGCACTTACATAACCGTAAAATAGATATAAGTGAACAGGAATATAAAAACAAAAATGAAGGTTTTGAAACCTTGATTGAGTACAAGTTACATATGCTACATTACACGGTAGTAGCAACGTTTTACTCTAGTACATTTCTCGACGGTGACAACACATTCCTTATTTTCAACATTAAACATAATTATGAATTTCCTTATGAGGAAGCAGTCAATGAGAATATTAAAGGATACCCGCAAGACATTGAAATTCTTATAAACGAAAAAGTTATGTAATTGCACAGTTACAAGGATATTTGCTTAAACGTATGGATGTAATCAGCTTTCGTGACAGCGGTGCTATCATAAACAATACCACAATGTTTCTTAATTTTATATTAAAAGTTCCTTTCAAAGCAAGTGGAGCCCTCGACATTTAAACATAGAAGTATTTATTAATTGTATTTAATAAATCCTGATTAGAAAAAAAGTATTATGATAGTTGCTCAATCGAAAGTGAAAGAGGATATAGTAAATGAACTTCATAAACCAGCAAAAATAAATTTCAAGAGACGCAAAGTGATAGTAAAAGGTTTAAATGACTTTCTTCAGACCGATTTGATTAAAATGCTACCATATTCGCAAACAACCAAAGGATTTAAATACATTTTAGTAGTTATTGATTGTTTCTCCAAATACGTATGGGCTGTGCCACTTAAAAGTAAAACGGGTATTGGTGTTACTGCTGCAATGAAAACAATTTTAAATAAATTTAAAAATCCACCAAGAAATTTGCAGTCTGATTTTGGTAAAGAATATTATAACAAACACTTTCAATCCTTAATGCAGACATATGGCATAAACCATTATAGTGTTTTTTCTACAAAGAAAGCATGCATTATGGAACGTGTAATTAGAACTTTAAAGGGAATAAATGTGGCGCTTGTTTAACCTGAACGGTTCTTACAATTGGATAAAAATTTAAGCGATATTGTGAAACAATACAACAATACAGTTCACAATACTATCGGAGTCAAACCTGTAAAAGTTGATAAATCAAATAAAAAAACTATTCTTAAATCATTATTTACCCACATCAAACTTGCAACCAAAATACCAAAATATTCAATTAAAAACAGTGTGAGGATTAGTAAACACAGGGAAGCATTTACGAAAGGTTACACGCCAAACTGGTCAAATGAAATTTTTAAGATTAAAAAGGTAAACGTAGCCAATCCGACAACATATATATTAGAAGATCAAGACGAGAAAGAAATCAAAGGTGCATTTTATGAAATGGAGTTGCAAAAGGTTAAACATCCAGAAATTTACCTGGTAGAAAAAGTCTTAAGAAAGAGTAAAAACAAAGTCTTTGTAAAATGGTTAGGCTTCTCTAAGGTACACAATAGCTGGATCGATAAAAATAATGTTTGCTAGAAGTTGTTATAATAATAATAGTTAATAAGGCTAACATTGTAAAATTATATTAAAATAAATAATACAGACACAATCTTTCTATTGTTTTTTATTATTATCAAACCATTCTTTTAATAAAAAGGTATTTTGTTTTACACATTGCAGATTATTATTGCTATGTCTACAACAATTTATGTTATATGTTAAACGATTGTTGATTTTTAACTCCGATAGCTTAGGACAACCTAGTGCAAGCATATCAGTTACAACGTTTTGCATTAGATAGGTTTCAATCAATTTCTTCTTTTCTAGACCCTTCACAAATACTTCTTTACCGGGTCGGATAATTTGCTTCAAATAAAGCGCTATATATGATGACACCATTCCAGCCGTTGAAGATTCATCCCAAGAAAGACCATGAATATTCCTTGTCACCCAGTCGTTATGTTTTATATCATCTTGGCTCAAACAACTAGACTGCATTGGCAGTTTAAAAATTTGATGCCAAACATCACCTAACAACAAGTCCAAAACCGCAACTTTTTTGCACACGAACTCGTTTTTCTTGTATTAAAATCCTTGAATATCAGTTATATACATGTTTGTATATGTAGATATGTAAATATATTTGCAGTAAACTTGGACTAATTAAATTAATATTAGGAGCAATCTCCTTATATAGCAGATTACCACCATCTGCGTACTTTGCCAACCCACTTTTCAACCTATCACAAGAGTGAACACACATTTTGAATTGAAACCGGCCCATGTGTATTTGCAGCCTCTAAACATAAGTAAAAAACATAAATCAGAATCCACTTTAATTAAACACAATTGACTTGAATGCGATATTTTGCATCTGTCATACTTTATAACTTCTCGCTAGAAAACCAAATTCAAAACATCTACACACATTTTCTCTGCACTTACATTTTTCAACATACGTGTGTGTGTGTGTGTGTGTGTGTGTATTGCGAACTCTACGGCGTTTACACCAAAATGGGAGAAGAGACTACCGACGTGAAATCCTTTAACACAAAAAATATGGTTACAACGTCTTCTAGTAATCTGGAAAATATGTACAAGGTTTTAAGCGAAACCATGAGAACAAAATCAGAGGAATTTGAAACATGTGGGTCCGGTTGGTCTTTGGAAAAAGCCGATGTGAGCAGTTCTACGTTAAGAATAAAAATTGCGTATATGTATTTAGAAATGTGGTTTACAAAATTTAAACTGTATTAGTAAAAATTGTCTGTAATAAAAAGTTTTAAGAATGGTTTTTAGAATTTCTTTTAGGTATGAGCTGCAGAGTTATAATTTAGAGGGGGTGTGTAAAATGGTAAGGAGCGGTCCGATTTTAAATCAATTTAGAGATTGGAATTCTGCATAAAATTCTAGACTAATTTGATGTATCGCATGGCTAAAAAATTTATAAGGATGGTCAGAAAATTACTGCCAGCAAAAAATTTTAAAATGGGGGTAGCTCCCTGGTGGATGGTGCAATCTAAAAAATTCTTAGAGATTCGGGTAGCTGATAAAATTCTAATATTAATTGATACCAAGCAAGGTACATTTATCTCGTGGGTGGAAATGTGGAGAAAGATTTATCCCGCAGAGGGCATATGTGTAAAACGTTAAGGGGTGGTCTTATTTTAAATCTGTTTGCAGATTTGGATTCTGCATAAAATTCTAGACTAATTTCATGTGACGCATGGTTAAGAAAATTTATAAAAACGGGGCAAAAATTCCTTCCGGTTAAAAATCTCAAAATGAGGGTAGCTCCCTGGGGGGATGATGCAATCTAAAAAATTCCTAAAGATTTGGGTAGCTAAGAAAATTCTAATATTAATTGATACCAAACAAGATAGGTTTATCTCGTGGGTGGAAATGTGGAGAAAGATTTATCTCGCAGAGCGCATATGTGTAAAACGGTACAAAGTGGTCCGATTTTAAATTTGTTTGCAGATTCGGATTCTGTGTAAAATTCTAGACTAATTTGATTTATTGCATGACTAAAAATTTTTATAAGGACGGGTAAAAATCTCTACCAGCAAGAAAATCTTAAAATGAGGGTTGCTTCCCGGGAGATGATGCAATCTAAAAAATTCTTAGAGATTTGGGTAGCTGAGAAAATTTTAATATTTATTGATACCAAACAAGATAGGTTTATCTCGTGGGTGGAAATGTGGAGAAAGATTTATCTCGCAGAGCGCATATGTGTAAAACGGTAAAAGGTGGTCCGATTTTAAATCTGTTTGCAGATTCGGATTCTGTGTAAAATTCTAGACTAATTTGATGTATTGCATGACTAAAAAATTTTATAAGGACGGTTAAAAATATCTACCAGCAAAAAAATCTTAAAATTGGGGTAGCTCCCTGGGGGATAATGCAATCTACAAAATTCTTATAGATTCGGGTAGCTGAGAAAAATCTAATATTAATTGATACCAAACAATATAGATTTATCTTGTGGGTGCGGTGCCAATAGGCACCGAGAAGTATCTCGAAAATCTTAGGGGTTAGGTTATTGATTTTTTAGGGTAAGGATGGTTGGGGTAAAAATCGCACAAGGAGGTCCTCAAGGAGAGAGCAAGGTGGAGATTCATCTCCACATTTCCTTCTTATGGGAATTTACATGTAAATGGGTCCAGATGTGTGAGGAAATGTGGGATTCTGGAGGAAATTTGGTTCCAGAGCCGGTGTAAACACTTTCTAGTGCTATAAACTTAATTAAAGGTTACCTTACTGATAGATTTCAATGTGTTGTATTAGACGGTAATCGCTCCCTACTATGCTCCGTCCGACGGTGGGGTCCCCCAAGGTTCCGAACTAGGGCTTTTATTGTTTACACTGTATTCAATAAATATATGCAATGTTGCGCTTAAACACTGCGCCTTTCATTAATAAGCAGATGACACACAGATTTATCTGTCGTTCAATCCGTCTTTACTTCAAACTGTATGTGATATTATCAACGAAGATCTAAATAGGTTAACAGAGTTGACTGAACTACATTCACTTAGTATCAATCCCTTAAAGTCGGCGGTTTTAGTCTTTGGTTCCGATATTAATAAAACTGCAGCTCTACAAAAAATATGCATTAAAATTGAAAATATGGCAATTCTTATTAAGGATTCGTACAAAAATTTAGGTGTTGTATTGGATAAAGATTTTAGGTTTAGAAAACACATAAATCTTTGCTTACACAAATCGTATTGCGGTTTAAAATTAATTTATAATGATAGACGATCTCTGAACAAAGATATCAAGAAAATGCTATGTGAATGATTAGTGCTTCCGCATTTCAACTATTACGATGTTTTTTATGAACCGTGCATTGATGTGGCAACGGCTAGGAAAATCCAATTGGTGCAAAACTCTTGTGTGAGATTGGTGCACGGTATCCAACGGCGAGACCGCATAACTCACAAACTGAAGGAAACTAACTGGCTTAGTATGGACAAACGACGTTTCTTGTACGTAGGGATGGATTTGGGCCGAGTCGCGCCAGGCTTTAAGATGCGGCCCGGCCCGGTCCGAAATAATTTGCTCCGGCCCGGCCCGGCGGCCCGGCCCGAACCAAAACGCATCGGCCCGGCTTGAGGCCCGGCTTGAATTTCGGGTCTGGCTTCGGGCCGGCCGGGCCGATTCGGGCCGGAATGTAACTAAAACCGTAAGTGATGTATAGAACATCCAAATGGAACGTATCATTTGTTAATATATGTATTTTCAGTTGTATAAAAATACTTCTTTACTATTATTATGTTTTTCTACAAAAGTTGAGTATATCAACCTTAATAAATTATAGTTTATAGTATCATTTTAACCTCGAAGAATCTCACAGGTATTTGGAGATAATGCACACTTGCACAGGCAATCCAAAATAGAAGGTGGTTTGCGTCAAACTTCAACCTTAAGTAACAAAATGCATTTTAGAATTCAAGTACTACTACTAGTATATAGTAAAATATTTCAAGAAAAGTATTCAAAATTTGACTGAATATTGTTTCCTCATATTCTAAACAAAGAACGTTGTCAATTTCCATTTTACAGATTGCTGGTGTATAGGTCTGCATTTCGAGAATGTGCTAGCATCCGTTCAGAGAACTGATTATTCAAGTCTCTCGTATCAGGTAGACATTACTTTGTTGTCTATGAATATTATGAAAAAAAAATGCCGCAACATAGAATATTATTGACTATTTACATTTTAATTTTCTATATCCATTTGTTATTTAAAGCTATAAAAAGCTATTCGCATTGTATTCGGTATGGTTTTCAACAAAAGATATATCCAAATAATTAAATCTAAGTAAGCTGGTTTTTTGTAATCGGGCAGTTTTAAATATTTTTACATATACAGAGTGGTTTCGATTTATTCATAAATAATCTTTAGTGCGAGGCCACAATAATAAGTTAATTAATAAGTATAATACAATAAACCAGCTCAATTAACATACGTTGCAATACTCCTTCATATTAATTAAATATAACACGGACAATTTCTATTTCAAAGTTCTTGAAAAGTGGAAAGAAGTGAATATTACTTATCGAAAAAAAAATCGAAATTCACAAATCGGTTCAAATCAAATCATTTTCGTTTTCGATTTATTTCCATTATGACACACTTACCAATATGTGTGTAACTGTACCTGGGTGATATATTAAGAAGAGCGTTAATTATAATTTTGTTTAAGAGACACCTAAAGAAATCATTAAATGAAATTTTTTACTAAATCAATAAATTGTATATTTCGTTATATAAACTTCGGGCCGGCCCGAATAGCCCGAAAAGCCCGAAAAGCTTGAGCAGTCTGGCCCGGCCCGGCCCGGGCCCGACACGTGCTTGGCCCGGCTTGGGCCCGAAAAAAATTTTGCCAGCCCGAAGCCCGGCCCGAATATCAAGCCGGGCTTCGGGCCGGGCCGGGCCAAAGCCCGAGCCCGTGGCCATCCCTACTTGTACGCGACTGTATTTTTTCACAAAATTTTTCAACTAAAATCACCTCCATATCTTTATAACAAAATTAGTTTCCTTACCAATCTACATCATTTAAATTTACGCCACAGAGGCCTTTTTAGTATACCTCGACATCGCACGGAATTATATAAGCGTTCATTTACATACCATATGTCCAGGGTATACAATATAGTACCACTCACTTATAAAGAAATGACGGTCGGTACGATTCGAAATAATGTGATGCTATGGCTCAAACTTCAAAACTAGCCTTAAAATATATTTTATTTAAAAAATATATATATATTTTTTGTTTGTTTTTAATTAGTTACTTATTTGGGTTGTGTTGCTACAGTCAGCTTATCATAACGTTGTGCTTTCTCACATAAATAGGGATATACTGTATAATTGAAACAATTGCTTAAGATATAGCTTCAATTGCGACAGCAGTGTTCACAAAATTGGAAAGTATTCAACTATAACTAAATGAGTATTATCAACAAAACGATTTGTGAAATCTGCTACGCGATAATTCAAACGCGGTGGTGTGGTAGAGCAGGGGCTTCCTCATTCAGAAGGAAGCTATCTGATCACCATCGGTTTTCATACCTTACTGTGTATATTATTTATTTATATTATGATTAATTGTCACATATGTTTTATGAAAGGTGAGAAATAAAACCCTTTTATTATTATTAGACCTCTTCAATTTGCTTCAAAAGAGACTTTATTACATAACTACAATAACATATTGTATTAACCTTTGTTTTAGGTAATTGTAGAGACCTTGGAAATAAACTTGACTTAGTTTATTCGCAAATGTTCTTTAGCTGATTTTATACACATCTTTCACATTTAATGCCGTTAACAGTATTATATAGTTTGATTTTGTTGAAGCGCACACCGTCAATATTTAAGCAAGCATTAAATTCGATTCGTAGAATTTTAAACGAGTATACTAATTACAAATAGTAAGGATGTTTCGCATAATGCATATTAGGAATAAATACAAATTTGCATCCGTTAAAGCAAATTTAAATTTTATTTTTATGATTCTTTAAAATGAGCGTTTTAAATATTGGTTCTGTTTAACGTGGTATAGTGCGACAATTACACTTAATATACTTGTAACCCTGTACTGTAGTTATGTTCATTACACGTAACATTATAATGATTTCATGCTATTATTCTATAAAGCAGCGTGTCCATCACATGAATTATTATACCTAAAGTTAAAGAGCTACAAGCATAAGAAAATAGGAGTGTTTGCTTCGCTTAGTGGACGCAATATCTTTCGTGAGTTGGCTGGTCTTCCGGTCAGCCGGAGGCGGAACTTCGCTTCGTAAAACACGACCTGCAGCTCTATCTTTGTACCGCCGGACACGTATACATGAAGAAACAAGAATGTACGAATGAATGAATTAGTACCGTTGTGTTCCGTTTACCCAAAATATATAAAATGTTTAGATCTCACAAGAAAGCAGACACCATTATTAAAATCTAAAGCTCCGATAATTAATAAAATTATATAAGCTCTTCATCTTTTTAGTACGTCATTGCTTCTGCCCTTGACACGAATATTGCTAGAATCCTTAAATTAAAACAAAGTAGTCTAGCCCAACTTGATTAGCTTAGTTCTTTTAGATGATTCAATAAAATTGTTGCATGTCAGGAAAGTAGGATTCTGATTTTATTAAAAATTTTAGCGAAAAAGACACTTTTGAATTTATTCAGTGATAATATAAAATGTGCTGGTTTTTGTTCGATTTCCTACGAATATTTTAATCAGCTTTTACCCCGTTAATGTACGTTCTTATTATACTGAAGTCAAAGTAAAATTCTGTACTGCATAGGGTAGCATTTTCTTTCGACACAAAAAGACAAAAGCAAAAGCAAAAGGTATACAACGAAAATAAAATCAGTAATTAGCATAGATCTACTCCAATGTAACTTAGTTTATAGAATTGTTATTTAGTTTTGGAATAGGTTCTATAATTTTAGCGCCAAGGTACACTATTTAAGGAATATCTCAAGTGTGTGTATATATATATATATATATATATATATATATATATATATATATATATATGATGGATCGGTATGTATCTTGGATAATTTCAAAAACAATAGAAAACGAGAAAATAATATGAGCTTTTTTAATAAACTTATATCGAAAACTCAACCGTTTCAGATATTCAGGGTGTTGAAGTAGCAAATTCTATTTCTAAATAAATAAAATTTCTCCTGAATTAAATGAAATATTTTATTGAAATTTTAAGACGTCCGTATTCGTTTCTTTTTCTTCAAACAGAGGAGTAACTTGCGGGAGTACCATTAATATCTTTTTAAGATAAAGAACATACGCCAAGAACCTAATGAATTTTTTTAACGTTTTTAAAGTCTGTATTCAATTTGTAGAAAAAAACCGTATTGTAGATTCCTTCTCAAATCAATCGTTTTACAGAATCACAATTTATTGGACTACTGGAATAGAAAAGTAGTAGTTCAAACAATTAAAAATAAAACATAACTAGTACCGAACAAAAAATGAAATTATTTTAGAAGCTGCTCAAAATGCTCACCAACAACTTCAGTACATTTTCGATATCTTCGAATTATGAAATTCACTGCGGCAGATATCTAATGTCTACTTTACCACATCTCGTATACTAATTGAATTCTTGCAATAAATTCCTCGCTTGTAGCAACTGGTTCAGTGTATACCTTATCTATCAAATAACCTCATACATAAAAATCTAGGGTTGTAATATGCGGAGATCGCGATGGCCATGCTACTGAATTTAATCGGTCTATTCAACGCTCCGGGTAATTATTAGAGTCATTTGGGAACTATTTGACCATTGTGTGCAGGAGCACCGTCCATTTGTATACAGCACTCGTTGCAAATATCAATAATCACCCCATTCAGTATATATACCAAAGTACGTCTGGCCTTTGAGATTTGCGGAATGTTACAGCAAAATTTATTTGCAAACGTAACAAACCTTCTCGTGGCGACACCCAGGTTTATGCCCCAAAGGCAATTCAAATAATAAAAAACAAGTTATTTGCAGTCCGCAATAAGAAATTTTTTATTGCGGACAAGTTATTTGAATTGCCTTTGGGGCATGAACCCGGGTATCGCCACGAGAAGGTTTGTTACGTTTGCAAATAAATTTTGCTGTAACATTCTGCAAATCTCAAAGGCCAGACGTACTTTTATAGCCATCTATAGAATCTACTATGTAGTTTTGATTCAATTCTGTACTTCCACACATAGTAGTGTTGGTGTTTTATCACCTGATGGCGGTTTTATTTACTTTTGCCATAGTACAGAGATTGTTTCAAAATTATATCATTATAATAGCTTCGATTACTTCATAGGATTGGAAACTAATCATAGAGTTGGTGCGATTACTAACAAGCCTCGTGCTGTGATTATTAAATTTATTAGCTACAAATACAGGTAAGTATTTTAAAAACTCGGTTATAACTACTAAAGAGGATTTGTGCAAAAGTCGATTAGAGATTTTTAAGATGGCATGTGCAAAATTTGGTCACACATGTGTATGGACGCTTGATGGAGTAATAAAAATCATAATAAATAATAAAGTTTATTCCATTAATAATCGAAGCGAATTGAACTCATTAGTGAAATCTTAAAACAAATATTGAATATTTTCTTATTGGTTTACGAATATAGATAGGTTTTAGTTAGATTAGTTTTGATAAATATAATTACACATTCTTTGATATCATTATTGCTTAACTAGTAATGGACACCTGTTTTGCTTAAATGAACATGTCCTTAAGTTGCTCATTTAAAGTTCTAGCTCTTATACTTTTATAGCTTTCTTTAGTAAAATATGGTTTAAAATTGGTATTAAAACTAATTACTCATTGCTGTAACAGGATGCGACTATGTGTGGGTAGTATAAATAAACGGAAATTTCCTGCAAATACTGTCTTAGTGGGCTTGTAGGTTTTGTAATAAATAATTATTTTTATTTTTTTGGGGCTACTATTATTTATATTAGCATCTAAGTTTCTACTTTTGTTTGTCATTGCAATTTATTGTTTATTATTGCTATTTACTGCTGCAAAATTATAAGTGGATTGACTGTGACACATAAACGCGCAATCGATAACTAATGACTTTTATTTGTTTCGTAAACATGTTTTATTAAATAAATATGATATTATATTCGTTACTTTACATGTGATTTTCCAATGCTCCACCCGAAGGTACTACATTGGCCAGGAAGCGAGTTTTTTTTTACCTGGAAAATTTGGAATTTTGCCGAACCCTTGCTGTTCCAAGCAAGGTAGGGATCTTTAACGTGCGTGACAACACTCATACACGGGACCTCCATTTTACCTCTCATCCGAACAAGGGTGTATTTTTGTGAAAAATGCTCGCCTAACATTTTTCAAGCGGACCGTGTCGGGATTCGAACCCGGGACCTTGGACGTAGTAGTCACACACATACCACTACGCCACGGAGTCGCCTTTTTTATATCCGTTACTGAAACATTTCTCAACAATAACATTATTAATAATATAGTTGAAATACCAGGTTATAATTTATTGAGAAAGGATCGACAAACGTTTGGAGGAGGTATTGCATTGTATACAAAGTCACATTTAGAGATAAAGCAAATCCATGTTTCGGATGTTACCAATTATGAGCAGCTTTGGATTGAGTTTAATTGCGACAAACAAAAGATAGCGTTAGGTACAATATATTTGCCGCATAGGAATATGTATAGGACTTTTATTGATAATTTTGAACGTGTGTGTAACATCATGCTGCCTTTGTATGAACAAGTGATATGTGTAGGCGATTTTAATATCGACTTATTAAAACCTGATAGTACAGACTCGGCATATTATATCTCTATGCTCGATAGTTTTGGATCTACTCAACTAATTATAGCTCCAACACGAATAACATCCAACAAGTCATACACTAATAGACCACATAATAGTAACTGATACTGACACCATTGGTAAATCAGGCACTAAACATATGAGTGGATTTTCAGATCATGAACTTGTCTTCTGCAATTTCTTAGTCAGTACATATAAACAATTGCCTAAAGTACACACCTTTAGAGATTTTTGTCAATTTGACTTTGTAAATTTTGATAACTCCTTGCAAAATATTGACGGGCCATTCATTCATTCCTTAAATAATGTAGATAAAAAATAACATACTTTAATGAAAACCTAATTACTCTCTTTGATATATATGTTCCCCTTAAAACGTCTGCATTTAGGAAACAAAAATCTCCATAGATAACTTTACCACATCTCGTATACTAATTGAATTCTTGCAATAAATTCCTCGCTTGTAGCAACTGGTTCAGTGTATACCTTATCTATCAAATAACCTCATACATAAAAATCTAGGGTTGTAATATGCGGAGATCGTGATGGCCATGCTACTGGATTTAATCGGTCTATCCAACGCTCCGGGTAATTATTAGAGTCATTTGGGAACTATTTGACCATTGTGTTCAGGAGCACCGACCATTTGTATACAGCACTCGTTGCGAATATCAATAATTACCATTCAGTTTCAGAGACGCTGGTTTTGAGACTTTGCGAATATCAGCAAAATTAATTCAAACGTAACAAACCTTTCGTGGCGACACGGGTTCATGCCCCAAACGCAATTCAAATAATAAAAACAAGTTATTTCCAGTCCGCAATAAGAAATTTCTTATTGCGGACAAGTTATTTGAATTACCTTTGGAACATGAACCCTGGTATCGCCACGAGAAGGTTTGTTACGTATACAAATAAATTTTGCTGTAACATTCCGCAAATCTCATAGGCCAGACGTACTTTTATAGCCATCTATAGAATCTACTATGTAGTTTTGATTCAATTCTGTACTTCCGCACTTAGTAGTGTTGGTGCTTTATCACCTGTTGGCGGTTTTATTTGCTTTTGCCATAGTACAGAGATTGTTTCAAAATTATATCAGTATAATAGCTTCGATTGCTTCATAGGGTTGGTAACTAATCTGCTCTGATGAGGCTTAACAAATCCGAAACCGTCGGTCAGTGGATGTTTTCTCCCCTGTGAAGTAATAAAGCTAATGTTTTGTTAATGGCTATATAACTACTAGCCCAATTTGTATTCGTCAATAAGCTCTTATTATTTTCATAAGAGTTTTTTTACAGATACATCTTATTATATATATATATATATATATGTATATATATATATCTAGAAGAAAAAATACTCACGCACACCAAACCATTCAGAAGTCACTATCAAGCAGGAAACCCAAACCAGAGCCGGAGTCATCAGTAACTACAGCGTACTTATCGTTCGTTAAAGGGACAACAAACAGAATCAGCAGAGTCCTACAGAAACACAAAATAGATACCACATTCAACACCTATAGAAAAATCAGCGGATTTCCAAAGATCTAATCCAATTGGAAAATCAAGGAGTCTACGAAATACTATGCTCAGACTGCAACGAATCTTACATTGGGCAGACAAACAGAACAATTAGTATTAGGAAGGAATAACAATAAAGAAGAACGAAAAAACCTCCTCGCTAGCTCAGCACTACAGCACTAAGGTCACAACATCGACTTCAAGAATACTAGCTTGCTAGCTAAGATTCAGCACTACACCTCGAGGATAATCTGAGAAACCATTGAAATAGAAATACGCCCATATGATCTATATATATATATATATATATATATATATATATATATATTGCTATGTTAATAGAATCATTTAGGGGTAGATATGATCACTAGTATAGTGCGCTTAATGCTAACATCATGAGGGTTCAGAAAACTAGACATTTTTACGAAGAAAATGAGAAATTCAACGATTAGGCAGGAAAGCACGTAACAACGCCCTGTATATAAACTATTATTATAATTATTTTAAGAAATTACAAGTACTATAGAAGATTTAATTAAATAAACAACTCGGCAAGTCATAAAACGACGTTTACGGAAGCTGCAACGCAATACGCGTGAATAATGCACCATCATAACACTAAGAATCCCAGTTAAACAAGCAGGTTTGGAAATGCGTAATATAGAAAACGCATATAATTTAATACATAAATTAAATTAATACTACGTGATCAGAGAGGTAAAATCCAACACCTTAAGAGATTATAAACAATTACGGCATGGTGATAAAAGCAAAGTTTATCAAATTTACTGTACAAACAAGAAATACGTTACCAAGGAAAGTGAAAATCCAACAGAACCAATGCCAATAACTAAAAATACTGCGTGCAGGAAATAGCGCATCAATTTCGTTATACATCAAAAATGAGTAGAAATACCCAAAATCTTGCATGTTAGAATCACGTACAAAGCTTTAATCGTTGAACTCTGCGCTTGTCAACAGATAGGCGTTCCTTTTAAATACGACACGATTTGTAAACAAATCAGTTTAACTTGAATAAAGGCATAGTCTACATAACCTGAAAGAAAATGTTTACGTGAAAGAATTAGATGTGAGTTTATAGTTAATAAATTATATAATGGTAACAGTGCAAAATAAAGGAGGTTCGTCGTTTTAATCCTTAAAAACGTAAGTAACAAAAGTTTGTTTTTAAATCAGATTGTAAGTATTACATTAACAAAAGGACTGAATAATTACTGGATCCGATGTGGAAATTCAACAAGTATTTAAACAATTACTGGACTTTATGGGGAAACATAATAGGCATCTAAACAATTACTGGATCCGACCAGGAAGTTTAACAAGGACGGTAAAATAATTTTCGAATTGATACTAAGAAAAATGCAAACCATATCTAGAGTAGATCTGGATTCAACGTTGGGCGATTTAAATCACTAAGCTGAAACGGGAACAGTTGGAGCAAGAACTGGTTCGAACTAGAGACAACAGGTTAGGCAATCTGAATATTTTGTTGTATTTTTATTTATCAATATTTTAAACATTGCTCTCATGAAAAATTTATGTGAGGGTCAACAAAGATCGTTTTAGTACACGTTATAAACTACGTAAAGATTGAAGGAAGTTTAATAAACGTTCATAGGGGTTCAAATAAAAATAACAAGTTCAATAATCAGTTCAAATAAAATATATACAATTGATGAGTCTAACTATCTAGTTCGCAGATGTTGAATTTAACATTATTCTGTCAAGAAGTATTAATTTGGTGCTGTATAAAGTAAAGTTAGTTTTGTGAGTTTTTCAAAATGGATAAAATTGAAACGCGCGCTGTTATTAAATATTTTGTAAAAAAGGGTTGCAAAGCAACAGAAATACATAAAGATATGCAGGATACATTAGGAGACTCCGTTTCATTATTTACAACTCTGCACAAGTCGGTGACCGAATCTAAACGTGGTCGTGAGAGCCTACAAGATGACCAGCACAGCGTACGACCAGAAACTACTACCACGCCTGAAATCGGCCACAAAGTTAATGATATGGTTATGCAGGATCGTCGCTTAAAGGTCTCCGAAATTGCTAAGGGTGCAGGTATCTCAGATGAAAGAGCATTTACTATCTTAACTGCGGAATTAGGTATGAAAAAGCTTTCGGCAAGATGGGTGCCGCGCATATTGACAATTGATCAGAACCTTCAGAGGAAGAGAATTTGCCAACAAAGTTTAGACCGCCTTAACCCCAATAAAACCGATTTCGTCCGACGATTTGTTACGACAGATGAAACTTAGGTTCACTATTATACCCCTGAAACCAAGCAACGACCTAAACAATAGAGACATAGGCGCTCTCCACCACCAAAGAAAGCAATGTTCGTGAAATCGGCTGTAAAAGCAATGGCATCAGTTTTTTGGGATGCTAAAGGTGTTCTATTAATTGGTTATCTTCCCAAGGTCCAAACAATAAACGGTGACTATTACGCTAAAGTTCTAAGCCACCTGGATAAAAATATTCGTGAAAAAAGATCTGCATTGCGTAAGAAAAAGATCATTTCCATCAGGATAATGCACGTCTACACACAAGTGCAGTAGCAATGCAAAAATCGAATGATCAGAAGTACGATTTGTTGCAACATCCACCTTATTCGCCTGATTTGGCTCCTAACTTCCACCTATTTCCGCAACTAAAGTTTTCCTTGGGAGAAAACGATTTTCCACGGACGAAGAAGTAAAAGCAGCAGTCGATGACTATTTTGGAGGCCTCCTTGAAGAATTACACCTTCGTAATGCCATAATGAGTATGGAACATTGCTGGATGAAGTGTATTCAACTTGACGGAGATTATGTTGAAAAATAAACTATATTTTAAAAACAAATTTTTTCATTGTCCCCTTGGTTTTGCGAACTTTTCAAACCGCGCTTGTGTGTGTATATATATATATATATATATATATATATATATATATACAATACTCTAATTTAGACCAGGGTAGAAAATTAATTAACGACATCAAATAATTTTAATCAACGTGTAGAAGGAAGTAATGTAGAATTTCATTAGATAATACGCATTATTAAAACTATGGAGCATAAAATTTTATTCGTTTCGTTAAAAAAATAAGGGATTTAGATTATTCACTGGACGCTTTCTATAAAAAGAAGCCAAGTTAAAATGTTCAACTTGTATTTAATTTAATCATTCCAAGTACTAAAGCTATCGAGATATTATAACGACGTGGGGAAGTCACGTGAAAGCCTTCAGCGTATTAGAACTCAGAACACATGCAAAAATAACGATGTATATGATAGTCGATAAGCTTTAAGCTATATGAGTGCAAGTAAAAAAGCAAGTTTGTGGTATAAAGACAAGCGAGAGGGGATGCATTGGTAGTTAAATGAGGGGAAATATGTAAAACAAGAGCACAGGTTGTAGATAGAACAAACAGACTAGATTGGCGATTAAGGTTGAAATAAGATGCAAATATGAGAGGTGGAAGCATATCAATTTCTATGTAAAATTAATTAGTTGTTCGCGGACGTGTTGCGAGGCGTGTGAAAATTTCTCAGATTTTAACTCGGACGAGTGCAAATTTCAGAAGAATCATTGTGCCGAGCCATCGGAAGGGAAAATAGAATACGAATTTCGGAAAATCGTCCGTCGCGGGACAAATTCGACTCGCAAGCGAGCCATTATATAAACCCGTGCTGATAGGAGTTTAGCTCTCTTTTATTTTTGATTTTATTCGATACTTCAAGCAGAATACATGGTGATTACGTGCCACGATACAAGTTATTATGCATTAGTGCACTTAGAGAAGATAGATAGAGGTCATAAAGTCTAGTTATATTTGCGGGTATTATTGTACCAATTATCCAAATTAGTAATGATAAATAAATAAATAGAAGTATGCAGTTTTGGTATAGCGTGAAAGTATTATGAATTTCATTGCTACTTTTCGGGAGTGTTAGTAATCAAGTGTTATTCGTAAACGTGATTGGATCCACAAAACAAGATTTAGATATACATAGATGAGTTCCTGAGAAGCCTGTAACCTTTTAGACGAATAGTAGTGTAGAAAAATTTTAAAGGCGGCCAGAAATCCGAAGACGTAAACATAACCCAGCTGGAATGGTGGGATTAGCAAGGACGATGTACATTGGAGCCATGAGTGCAATAATCTTCAGGTAACTTATGCATTGTTGTTCGATCTTAGATGTTTTGGTGTGTGTTGAATATCTTTATAATTTGTTTGATAAAGGTGGACAGCAGTAAATTTGTATAAACAACGAATTTTGAATTTCAAGGTAAAATTTCCTTGTTTAAATAGAAAGGAGTATTTATCAAGTTTATGTTTTGGATTATGATGAAAATTTGGGTCTGTCTTTTTGCTCAATTAGACTAACCTGTTTAATTAACGTAAAGGGGTGGGAGATGCTCCCTTTTATTCAGACTCAGGTCTGCAAATATTGTTTACTTAATTAGTATGCATCCTACAAGAACTCTAATTCTGGATGCAAATTAAAATGATGACAAATATGAACTTGAAGTTTTATGATGCACGTGGTTTATTACGTAATCGATTGCCTCTCGTATGGCTACCAATTCGCACTGTTTAATAGTGCTCCAGTTTGCAAGTTTGGTTTGAAACCGAAACACCTCCCTTTCCTGCTTATACACGACAAACGCCGCGCCTGCTTGCCCGTCATCCATGCGTGAGCCGTCTGTATAAATTCTGATACCCGTCGCGTCCCCATTGCCTTCTACAAACTCGATTCCTTTAATATCGACCGGGTGTCCCAACTCCGATACAACGATCTTTCGTTCTACCTTCCTATTACCAAGATGAATATCTTCGATAATTTCGTGCTCTTTCTCTATATTTATCAATTTCCTATCTCTAATCTCCCTAACGACATATTCGATAGGAACAGTCCTACTGATCACCAGGACCGCCTCCGTGGAGGTGGTCCTGTACGCCCTGGCCGCTTTCACAGCGGTTATGCGTTGTACGCTAGTCAATTGAGGCATCTCCCGCATCTTCCGCCCATACAGAAGCTGCGTACAGCATAGCCGGCTCAATTGCTCCGGCATAAATCATCCTCAGTTGATTTTCGCCGCCGCCATCATTTTGTTTGATATTTTGCTGCCTTTGCTTTTAATGTACTGCACGTGAGCTTTCCAATTTAACTTATTGTCAATCTTTACCCCGAGATATGTAATTGCTTCCTTAAACGGTATTTTTTCTCCTCCCAGCTCTAGCCTAGGGGGTCGCTGTCCCGGTTTCTTTCCGAAATAAAGCGCCTCTGACTTCGCGGGGTTAAATTTTAATTTTACCGCTTGCGACCATTCGTGTAGTTTATTAAGCCCCTCGTTCGGTTTTGTGCGCATATCCATTAACAATCGCGATCTGACAATTAAAAGTGTATCATCCGCAAACCCAACGATTGAGCATCCTGTGGGCAACTTGACTTTAAAAATGCTCTCATACAATAAATTTCCCCTTTCCACCTCGCGCGACAAAACTTCCCTGTATCAACTGTATCAACTAATCTCCTATCTCTAACCTCCCCAGCACCATATTCGATAGTTAGAGTCCTACTGATCACCAGGACCGCCTCCGTGGAGGTGGTCCTGTACGCCTTCGCCGCCCTGACCGCGGTTATGCGTTGAACGCTCGTCAGCTGTCAAGTTTTTTTTACTTTATAACTCTCCACCCAAACGGATGTTGCGTACAGCATCGCCGGCCCTATCGCTCCGGCGTAAACTGTCCTAAGCGATTCGCCCCTGAAACCCCAATTTATTTTGGCAACCGCCATAATTTTATTTGATATTACGTTGCCCTACTTTTTTTACTTTCTAGTTGCCGCTTAAAGCGAGCGGACGTGTTTTTGCAGAGCTCCCGCTCCAGCAATAACAAGTAAGTGTTTATCTAGGGTTTTCCTATTTATTTTTAAATTATTTTATTTGAAGTTTTGCTTTTTATTGTGTTTTATTTTTAAAATTGCGTGGCTTTAAATTTTAAATACAGTGCAGCAAAATAAAATTTTAAAAAACAGAATTTAAAATTAAATAAATACTAAATAAATTGCTTTTTCTTTGTAATTTAAACCAAATCCACGTTTTAAAATAAAGTAACTAAATTTCGGGTTAATAAAACAAAAATCTACTAAACTAATACTCAAAAATAATTTCGAAATAACTTACGTTTTTAATAATAAATTTAAAATAAAAACCGCGTAAATCGAGTTAAAAAGTCGGGTAAAACAAATTAAAGGTGTGTGAATTTTTTATAGTGCGCGTATAATCAAATAATAACCTAAAAACAAAAATCTAGCTCCTTTTAAATCAAATAAATAACTCAAAAACTGTAAATTTTAAAACAATTTTAATATAAATTTTCCGTAATATAAGTACACGCGTACTTAAAAGTTTCTTTAAAATCGATTTTTGGTGTAATTAAGCGGCGTAACAGTTAAAGGTTGTGCTAGTTACCAAGTGATTAAGTGAAAGGTCGTTTACGGTAACCGCATTCCGATAGCGCTTGATCTTATTTCTTAATTACAAAGTTAAAATAAAGTGTTGTTATTTATAAATTAGATATTTTGATATTTTCAAGTAATTAGTTTATTTAAATATGATTTGGCGGTTTAAAAAAGTTTCAAATAAATAAATAGTGTTCTTTACGGTACATTTTAAATCGAGATATTTTTATTGCGTTAGGGAATTTATTTGATTCTAGTTGATATTTTGACGCTTAGTGCTTGTTGTATTTTTGTTAGAATTTGATATTTAATTGGGCGGTTTGAAGTTTAAATAAATACAAGGTTGTTTACGGTTCACCTTTAAATAAAATATTTTTATTGGGCCAACGTTTTGCGTTCTTCGGGCGTCGTTATTTTAGCGTCGTAACTGTCAGGTTGTTTTTTGAGCTGCGTTTTAGGTGTCATCCTTTGTTAGTTTTGTCAGCATGGTGGTCCACCGCGATGAGGAGCCGCTGCCCAGGAGGAAGAGGGGAGATCGGTCGGAGGCTAAAGGCGCTGTTGGGAGTAAACAGCTGAAGGTAGTGTTAAAGGATGTTATGTTAGGGATTCAGGAGGAGGTACAGGAGATAGAAGAGCCTGTGTCTGCGGCGGTTGTGTCGGGGGAGTCGGGGCCTCCCGCGGTAGTTGCGGCGCCAGAATTGCCCTCCACTTCGAGAGCCCAGCGCACGATGTCGACTAGCAGAAACGTTAGCGTTGATGCTAGTGACCTCGATGAGCTGGAGCTCTTGAAGTTTAGGGTGAGGAAGGCGCACGCTGCCGTTTATGGGAAGGTGCCGACGACCTCCGCCACTATCGTCGTGGAGGACAGGAAGATGGTTCGGCACGCCGTGGATGATTACCGCGACGTTACGAACCAACTTATAGGTATGGTTAGGGCGCTTCGTCTTTGCCTAGACGGTTCAGGGAGAGTTGGTATTGTCGGGGGAAGTCCGGCGGCGAATTCTATCGTTTCAGGAGGTCAGAGTCAGGGTGCGTCGGTGCAGCGCAAGGTTTCCTACGCGGCTGCAGCTTCAGGTTCTACTCCTACGTTTGCTGTCAGGGTCGACGCCAAGCCAGGCCAGAAGGACGACGTGATGACGACCCTGAAGCAGAAGGTCGATCCCGCTCGAGATGGATTTGTTGCGGTCGGAGCTCGTAGGACGCTCCGGGGCGGTGTCGTTGTGGAGTGCGCAGGTCGCGACGACGCCAAGAAGCTGCAGTTGAAGGTCGGCGGTAACTGCAAAGAACTCGTGGCGAAAACCATCGAGAAGAAACGTCCACGGGTCGTTCTTCCGGGGGTCAAAGCGGGGATGAAGGCTGAAGAGCTCGTGCGGTTGATTGCGAGCCAGAATCCCCGCTTCGGCGATTTGAAGCTAGAAGACCACCTGAGAGGGAAGTTCAGGTTTGGCGGAAAGGGCCCTAAGGATCCCCTCGCCAACGTAGTCTTCGAAGTGACCCCCACACTTCGAAGACGTATATTAGCTGATGCTATTAATCTCAGGTGGCGAAGAGTATGGGCCTGGGATCACTTCTCGATGACCCAGTGTTACCGGTGCTACGAGTACGGCCGTCGATCGATGGAATGCAGGGAGAAGGTACAGTGGTGCGGTAACTGTGCCGAGGTCGGGCATGAACTTAAGAATTGCCGGAAGGCAGTCCCCTGCTGTGTGGTTTGCGCTAGGGCAAACGACAGAACTGGCGGTGGCGCAAAGGTCGATACGCGCCACGACGCCAAGTCGAGCAGATGCCCCACGATGCAGCGTCTGAAGAACGCAATCACACGAAACATCGATTATGGACTGTGAAGATAAAACAAAGTCCATAAGAAGCAAGAAGATTAAATTTGCGCAACTAAATCTCGGGAAGGGTAGAGGGGCAACAAATAACTTCGTAAAGTTATTCATCGAAAAAAATATCGACATCGAGTTTATACAGGAACCGCACCTGTATAGCCACAAAATAACAGGTTTTGGGAGGGGGGAGGGTTACCTATTAAATGCGAATGGTGAACGACCGCGTAGCGGATAATAATAAATAATGGGACGTGTGCCGGAATTATATTAAATAATTTATCGAACGAATTTTTAACGACGGCCGAAATCAAATCAGGGGAAAATGCGTTCTACGTAATAAGCGCGTATCTCCCGCCGGTCAATTCCCGACGGGAAAATCCCCACACCAAAGACTTGATAATTCAAGTAGATAATATTATTTGTAAAATCGGCAGAAATAATAATCTAATCATCGGGGAGATTTTAATGCCAAGTCGCCACTATGGGGCAGCCCTATCGAAGACGATAGAGGCTCGCAGGTTGCTGATCTTTTTACGGAATGGGATCTTAGTGTGATAAACATTAATGATTTATCTACGTTTGAGGGGCATAGAGGCAGCAGTTTTATAGATATTACTGCAGTCTCGCACGAAATGTTAGAAACGATTTGTAATTGGAAATTAAGGTCGGACGAGGAAACGTTCTCTGACCATAAATTAATAACATGGGACGTTGAAACCAAAACAAGCGCAAACGAGCAGCTAACTATATTTTCGCGGTTCTGTAATAAAAAAGCAAATTGGGAGCGATTTAAACAAAAATTTGGCGAAAGTATCCCTGTGCTCGAAAATAAGCTATTTAACTGCCGAGAGGCAGACGAAGTAGAAACACTCGCGTAAAAATTAAACGACGCGGTGGTAGACGCGTCGTCATATTCCATGCCGCAAAAGAGAACATTTAAAGACAGCGTACCATGGTGGACCCGGGAACTAACCACCAAGCGGGCAAAAACGCGTAACCTAAGGCGCCGCTATCACCGCGCCTCGGGAGATATAAGAGAACAACGGAGAATAGAATATAATCAAAGTTACCGCGAATATAAAATATTAATAGAAGAAACGCGAACGAATAAATTTAAAGAATTCTGCACGCGAAACTCAGAGAAAGAACCCTGGGGAACCGCATACCGCGTAATTAGAGGAAAACAACAAAAAATCGCGTTCAGTAATATAAAGAAAACAAATGACGAATACACGGAAGGTTTTAAAACCACAGCGGAATATTTACTAGAGAAATTTTTCCCATCGGATAATCCCGAGGGGGATGAAGGGTCGCACGATTTAGTACGTCGGGAAGCTGCAGAGGCGCAAGGAACAGGTGCCGATAAGGCAATCCTAGTTCACGAGGTCGTCAGGGCTCTTAGGAGGATGAACCCTAAGAAGGCACCTGGGCATGATGGAATCACTTCAGACGCAGCTCTAGAGGCGTGCCTGTTAGCCCCGTGTGTCTTTGTCGGGTTGTTTAATCTTTGTTTAGAAAGAGGAGTTTTTCCGCGTTGCTGGAAAATCCAGAATGTGAAATTTATACTTGAACCTAAAAAGGCGGATGCGTCAGACCCGGGCAGCTATCGTCCAATTAGCTTGCTACCGGTGCTGGGGAAAGTTTTAGATCGCGTTATGACTACGCGTGTTGAGCACCTAGTGCGAGACAGCGTCGGTTTTAATAACCGACAGTTTGGTTTCGTGGAGGGCAAGTCGACTATCGACGCGTTAGGTTTCGTTGTCGGGGAAATTAAGCAGGCGAGAGATGCTAAAGAGTACTGTGTCGTTATTGCTTTGGACATTTCAGGAGCATTTGATGCTGCCTGGTGGCCATTAATCGTTTGCGAGTTAGATCGTAGGGGTTGTCCGCGAAACTTGATGTCTTTGGTCAAGAGTTATTTCTCGGGGCGATTGGCACAGGTTCAAATTCTGGGTGAAGTTTTGTCGCGTGAGGTGGAAAGGGGATGCCCGCAGGGGTCATGTTCTGGTCCCACATTTTGGAAGTTGTTGTATGAGATCATCTTTAGGGTCAAGTTGCCCGCAGGATGCTCAATCGTTGGGTTTGAGGATGACACGCTTTTTATTGTAAGATCGAGATTGTTAATGGATATGCGCACAAAACCGAACGAGGCGCTTAATAAGTTACACAAATGGTCGCAGGCGGTAAAATTAAAATTTAACACGGCGAAGTCAGAGGCGCTTTATTTCGGCACGAAACCAGGACAGAGACCCCTTAGGCTAGAGCTAGGAGGGGAGAAAATCCCGTTTAAACATTGTATTGCCTATTTCGGCGTCAAGATCGACGATAAATTAAATTGGAAAGCGCACATACAATACGTTAAAAATAAGGGCGGCGAAATATCAAATAAAATGATGGCGGCGGCTAAAATAAAGTGGGGTTTCAGGGGCGAATCGCTGAGGACGGTTTATACCGGAGCAATTGAGCCGGCAATGCTGTACGCAGCTTCTGTATGGGCAGAAGGTTGTAAAATCAGGGAGATGCGGCAATTAACGAGCGTACAACGCATAACCGCGGTAAAAGCGGCAAGGGCGTACAGGACCACCTCCACGGAGGCGGTCCTAGTGATCAGTAGGACTCTCCCTATCGAATATGTCGTTAGGGAGATTAGAGATAGGAGACTTATAGATATAGGGAAAGGGCGCGAAATTATCGAAGATATTAATCTTGGTAATAGGGACGTTGCAAGAAAGATCGTGGTATCAGAGTTGGGGCACCTGGCCGATATTAGAGGAATCGAGTTTGTCGAAGGTGATCGGGACGCGACGGGTATAAGAATTTACACGGACGGTTCACGTATGGATGACGAGCAAGCGGGCGCGGCGTTTGTCGTGTTTAAGCAGGAAAGGGAGGTGTTCCGGTTTCAAACCAAACTGGCGAACTGGAGCACTATCTTCCAGTGCGAATTGGTAGTCATATGAGAGGCTATCGATTACGTAATAAATCACACGGGCAGAGACGATTATTAT
The DNA here is from genome assembly GCA_036346225.1 of Platerodrilus igneus. Classification (NCBI taxonomy): domain Eukaryota; kingdom Metazoa; phylum Arthropoda; class Insecta; order Coleoptera; family Lycidae; genus Platerodrilus; species Platerodrilus igneus. Next base: position 234,931 of record JARFIW010001538.1, read on the forward strand.
ATGATCAGCGACAGTAAATCAGCGCTGACGGCATTAACTAACATGAACACCTCGACAGACCTCCAGGCGGACGTCTGGAAAATAGCGCATACAACGCTCGAGTTTCGACGTGTAAAGTTCTGTTGGGTTAGGTCGCACGATGGTAACGTAGGAAATGATAGGGCTGACGAATTAGCTAAAGAGGCCGCGACGGGCGACTTTCGGATATCACATTCGTCGATTCCGAAGTCTTTAATTAAAAGAAAGCTGCGTGAAAAATCAATTCGACAATGGGGAGAGAGGTGGAACAACGCTGCCACGGGCAGGTTGACCCACAAATTCATACCGAGCATAGAAGCTAGAGGTAGGATCGAGGTTAAGCTCGATCACAAAATGGTGCAGTTGATAACAGGTCACGGCGCCCTGAAGGCGTATTTACAAAGGTTCGGTCTAACCAACAGCGACCGCTATGCGAATGCGGTAAGGGCGCGGAAAGCGCAGAGCACGTGCTCTTCGACTGCCCGCGTGAGGCGGGAAATCGAGGGTTGGCTGATAGCAAACTAGCTATCCTAGGTCTGGCATGGCCAAAGAGCCTAGAGGAAGTCGGGAAAGTAGTTAACCAGAAGGCGTTCTGGTCAGCCTTAAAAGAATTCGCGGGAAGGGTCGCGAGATTAGACAATGACAACCGCGTGTAAAATTCGGTGGGGTTGGTGGGAAGATTGGAAAATTTTAGATTGACCTGGCGTGAGTAAGGATACGAGCATAGATATAACCAAAACCTGATATAAAAATAATAATAATAAAAAAAAATAAATAACATGATAATTATACCCAAATGTCCAATATGCACGAGAAACCCCCACACCATTAATACAGTCACTGCCTATCTTCATAATTATGTGCGGAAAATCCGGAAATCGGGAATAAATAATAACAAATAAACAATAACAAATAAATCAGAAACCCTCATTAAAATAAATCAATAAAATAAACAAAGATAATAAAATAGAGTGAAACCGCGCATCCCCCCCAGGACTTGAAAGTGAAATGATAGTGCTAGTGATTGTGATCCCCCCCCTCCCCCGGAACATTTAGTGCATACCCACCAGGACTTTAGCAGTGCACCCCATCTTCCCCTTAGAAGTAAGTTACAGTTAGATGTAGGCTGACGACCAGATCTTCGGATGCTAGAGAATTTTTCATCGAGGTTAGACTTAAATTGTGGCGGCTGTACTCGCACAAGCATTGATTTACATTAATTAGTTGTTTTTGAAATAATTTAACAAGCACGTTTTGTGCGTAATGGCGCTAGCCGACATAATGCTTGTGCGAGTGCACCTGATAAATAGGGTGATGCTTTTGCTATTTTGTGCACTGCTATATGCTAAACGCTTATTAGACATTTATTTATATATTTATATAATTATATTTATTTATATTTTATTTATATTTATTATATATATATTTATATATATATATATATATATATATATATTTATTAGCATGTATTGTAGTATTTTGTGGCATATTTGTTTTGTTTGACGTTCTGTCGCCATCTTGGTTGCAGTATATATTTGGGAAGGAAGAGTAGAATTGTGAAGATTGTAGTCATAATATAAATCAGTTAGTGAATGATAGGGAAAGCTAGGGATGGATTTAAATTAGTTCGCTAGATTTGGATAGTTTTAAGACGACCCTTCAGGTCGCACTGGTAAGCAGAGCCGGCGTCTGCTATCCGGTATTACGGATCCCTCCCCCTCTCATTTTTGCTTGTGTCTAGTTGATCGGGTACACTCTAAAGTCAGCGCTAGGGATACCATTATTTACAACCCTGTTTTTAGTTTTTGTTTTTAGTTTTTGTTTCAGTTTGTCAGATTTTTAGGTTTGTTAGATTGTTAGTGTTTGTTAGGTTTGTTAGGTTTTTATTTAGAATTTTATTTAGGGTGGATTAACTATGAAGTTAGAATTAATTAGAAGCACGATTATTTTTCGCGTTTAAACCCAATGTAGTACCTCCGGGTAGAGCATTGGGGACGTGGCCGGAAGTATAGCGGCCCCTTATTCAAATTATAATGCCTTACTTTTTACGTACTGTACCTGTCTTTCCAATTTAATTTATTGTCGATCTTGACACCGAGGTATATAATAGCATCTTTAAACGGTATTTTATCCCCTCCTAGCTCTAGCCTAGGGGGTCGCTGTCCAGGTTTTGTCCCGAAATAAAACGCCTCTGATTTCAACGTGTTAAATTTTAACTTTACCTGCTTCGACCATTTGTGTAACTTATTAAGCGCCTCGTTCGGTTTTGTGCGCTTATCCATTAGTAACTGCGATCTGACAATTAAAAGTGTATCATCCGCAAACCCAACGATTTAGCATCCTGTGGGCAATCTGACCCCAAAATTACTCTCATACAACAACTTCTAAAATGTGAGAAGAGCATGATCCCTTCGGGCATCCATTTCCACCTCGCACGACAAAACTTTACCCGGAATTTCAACCTGTGCCAATCGCCCCGAGAAATAACTCTTGACCCAAGACATCAAGTTTCGCGGACAGCCTCTACATTCCAATTGGCATACGATCAATGGCCTCCAGGCAGCATCAAATGCTCCTGAAATATCCAAAGTAACAACAACACAATGCCCCTTTGCATCTCTCGCCTGCTTAATTTCCACGACAACAAACTCTAATGCGTCGATAGTCGACCTTCTCTCTATATAACCGAACTGTCGGTTATTAAAACCGCCGCTGTCTCGCACTAAGTGCTCAACTCGCGTAGTCATAACGCGATCTAAAGCTTTCCCCAGCACCGGTAGCAAGCTAATTGGACGATAGCTGCTCGGGGTCTGTCGCATCCGCCGTTTTGGGTTTAGGGATAAATTTCACGTTTTGGACTTTCCAGCAACGGGAAAATACGCCCCTTTCTAAACAAAGATTAAACAACCCGGCAAAGACACATGGGGCTAACAGGCACGTCTTCAGAACTGCATATGAAATAATTCCGTCATGCTCCGTGTCTTTTTAGGGATCATCCTCCTTAGAACCCTTACGACCTCTTGAACTAGGATTGTCTTATCGGCACCTGTCCCTTACGCCTCTGAAGCTTAACGACGTAATAAATCGTGCGATCCCTCTGGGAAGAATTTCTGTAGTAGATATTCTGCGTAGTTTTAAAACCTTCTGTATATTTGCCATTTGCTTTTCTTATGTTATCGAGCGCGATTGTTGTTTACTCCTTATTATGCGGTATGCTGTTTCCCAGGGTTGGTTCTAGGAGTTTCGCGTGCAAAATTCTTTAAATTTATTCGTTCGCGTTTCTTCTATGAATATTCTATATTCGCAGTTGCTTTGATTATATTCAATTCTTCGTTGTTGTTTTATTTTTTTCGAGGCGCGTTGATAGCGGCGCCTTAGGTTACCCGTTTCTGCCCGCTTGGTGGTTAGTTCCCGGGTCCATCAGGGTACGCGGTCTTTAAATGTTTTCTCTGGCGGCATGGAGAACGAAGCGGCTCCGTGGCGTAGTTGGTATGCGTGTGACTACTATGCCCAAGTTCCCGGGTTCAAATCCCGACACGGTCCGCTTGAAAAATTTTAGGCGAGCATTTTTCACAAAAATACGCCCTTGGGTAGAGCATTGGAATACCAAATGTAAGGCATGGAGTACGACGACGCGTCTACTACCGCGTCGTTTTATTTTTTCGCGAGTGTTTCTATTTGAACGGGCTCGCGGCAGTTTAATAGCTCATTCTCGAGCGCATGGATGCTTTCGTAAAATTTTTCTTTAAATCGTTTCCAATTAGCTTTTTTATTACAAAACCGCGGAAATATAGTTAGTTGCTCGTCTGCGCTTGGTTTAGTTTCAATATCCCATATTTATAATTCATGACCAGGGAGCGTTACCTCGTCCAACCTCAATTCCCAATTACAAATGAACTCTAGCATCTCGTGTGAGGCTGCAGTAATATCTATAAAACTGCTCCTTCTATGCCCCTCAAACATAGGTGAATCATTAGTGTTTATCACACTAGGATCCCATTCCGCCAAAAGATTGACAACCTGTAAACCCCTATCGTCTTTGATAGGGTTACTCTATAAAGGCGACTTGGCATTAAAGTCTCCCCTGATTATTAGTTTTATATTTCCACCAATTTCTCGAAAGACGCTTATTTGATTAATAAATCCTCAGTTTGATGATTTTTCCGCCATGAGTCGACTGACGGATGGTACGCGCTTATCACGTAGAAGGTATATGACCCGGTCTTTTTCTCAACGTGGTTATAAACTCGTCCGACAAATTATTTAAAATTATTTCGGCGCACGTCCCATTATTTATAATTATTACGCTGCGCGGTCGTTCGCTATCCGTGTTTAAAACGGTAACCCCACCCCCTTCCCAAAACCTGTTATTTTATGGCTATACAGGTGCGGTTCCTGTATAAGCTCGATGTCGTAATTTTTCTCGACAAATAACTTTACGAAGTTATTTGTTGTCTCTATACCTTTCCCGAGATTTAGTTGCGCGAATTTAATCTTTCTGCTTCTTAAAGAATTTCTATTATCTTCACAGTCCATAATCAATGTTACGCGTGATTGCGTTCTTTAACCGTAGCATCGTGGGGCATCTACTCGACTTGGCATCGTGACGCGTATCGACCTACGCGCCACCGCCAGTTCTGTCATTTGCCCTTGCGCAAACCACACAGCAAGGAACTGCCTTCCGGCAATTTTTGAATTCGTGACCGACCTCGGCACAGTAAACTACACCACTGTATCTTCTCCAGCTCTCCATCGATCTATGACCGTACTCGTAGCACCGCAAGCACTGAGTCATTGAGAAGTGGTCCCGGGCCCAGACTCTTCGCCAACTGAGGTTTATAGCGTCAGCTAATATGCGCCTCCATAGTGTGGGGGTCACTTCGACGACTATGTTGGCGAAGAGATCCCTAGGGCACTTTCCGCCAAACCTGAACTTCTCTCTCAGGCGGTCTTCTAATTCTAAATCGCCGAAGCGGGGATTCTGGCTCGCAATCAACCGCACGAGCTCTTCAGCCTTTATCCCCGTTTCGACCCCCGGAAGAACGACCCGCGGACGCTTCTTCTCAATCATCTCGGCCACGAGTTCTTTGCAGTGCCCGCCAATCTTCGACTGCAATTTTTTGGTGTCTTGACGATTGGTGCACTCGATAACCACGCCGCCTCTGCGCGTCCTACGAGCTCCGACTACGACAAACCCATCTCATGCTGGATCGACTTTCTGCTTCAAAGTCGTCATCCTTCTGGCCTGACCTGACTTGGCGTCGATTCTGACGGCAAACGAAGGCTTAGAACTTGAAGCTGCTGCAGCATACGAGACTTTCCGCTGCACCGACGCTCCGTAACTCTGCACACCCTGGCCTTCTGTAAACAACAGAATTCTCCGCCGGACTTCCCCCGACAAAGCTGGCTCTCCTAGAATCACCTGCCCATAACCGCAACGCCCTAATCATACCAATAAGATGATTTATCACGTTTCGGATATCATCCGCGGCGTGCCGAATCGCTTTCCTGTCGCCTATAACTATCGTCGCGGAGGTCGTCGGCACCATCCCGCAGATGGCCGAGTGCTCCTACCTCACCCTGAACTTCAACAACTCCCGCTCATCAAGGTCGCTAGCAACAACGCTACTGTTGCTGCTAGTCAACGTCTTACGCTGTCCTCTTGAACTACTTTCTAGTTGCCGCTTGAAGCGAGCGGACGTGTTTCTGCCGAGCTCCCGCTTCTGCAATAACAGTAAGTGTTTATCTAGGGTTTTATTATTTATTGTTGAATTATTTTATTTGAAGCTTTGCTTTTTATTGTGTTTTATTTTTATAATTGTGTGCCATCAAAATTTAAATACAGAGTAGTAAAATAAAAATTTTAAAACAGAATTTAAACTAAATAAAAACTAAATAAATCGCGTTTTCTTTGTAATTTAAACTAAATCCGCGTTTTAAAATAAAATAAATAAATTACGGGCCAATAAAACAAAAATCTACTAAACTAATACTCAAAATAATTTCGGAATAACTTAAAAAGGCATTTTTAATAATAAATTTAAAATAAAAACCGCGTAAATCGAGTAAAAAACCGGGTAAAACAACCAAAAAGTGTGTGAAATTTTTATAGTGCGCGTATAATAAAATAATAACCAAAAAACAAAAATCTAAGCTTTTTTAAATCAAATAAATATCTCAAAAACTGTAAATTTTAAAACAATTTTAATATAAATTTTCCGTAATTTAACTACACGCGTACTTATAAGTTCTTTTAAAATCGATTTTGGTGTAATTAAGCGGTGTAACAGTTACGGGTTGTGCTAGTTACCAAGCGATAAAGTGAAAGGTCATTTCCGGTTACCTCTTTCCGATTGCGCTCGACCTTATTTTCTTAATTACCCGTTTAAAAATAAAGTGTTGTTGTTTGTAAATTATATATTTTAATATTTTGAAGTAATTAGTTTATTTAAATTGATTTGGCGGTTTTAAAAATTTAAAATAAATAAATAGTGTTCTTCGCGGTACATTTTGAATCGAATTGCGCTAGGGAATTTATTTGATTCTAGTTTTTGACGCTTGGTGCTTGTTGTATTTTTGTTAAAATTTGATATTTAATTGGGCGGTTCGAAGTTTAAATAAATTCAAGGTTGCTTACGGTTCACCTTTAAACAAAACATTTTTATTGGACCAACGTTTTGCGTTCTTCTAGCGTCTTTCTTTTAGCGTCGTAACGGTCAAGTGGTTTTTGAGCTGCGTTTTAGGTGTCAGTTTTTGTCGTTTGTTTTGTCAGCATGGTGGTCCACCGCGACGAGGACCCGTTGCCCAGGAAGAAGAGGGGAGATAGGTCGGAGTCTAATAGGTCGGAGGCTGAGGGCGCTGTTGGAGGGAAACAGCTAAAGATAATTTTAAAAGACGTTAGGTTAAGGATTCAGGAGGAGGTACAGGAGGTAGAGGAGCCTGTGTCTGCGGCGGTTGTGTCGGGGGAGTCGGGGTCCCCTGGGGTGGCTGCGGCGCCTGAATCGCCCTCAACTTCGGGAGCCCAGCGAAAGATGTCGACTAGCAGCGACGTTAGCGTTGCAGCTAGCGACCTCGATGAGCTGGACCTCCTGAGATTGAGGGTGAGGAAGGCGCACTGGGCCATCTCCGGGAGGGTGCCGACGACCTCCGCCACTATCGTCGTGGAGGACAGAAAGAAGATTCGCTACGCCCTGGATGATTTCCTCGACGCGGCGAATCAACTTATAGGTATGGTTAGGGCGCTGCGGCTTGTGGCTAGTGATTCTGGGAGAGCTAATGTTGTCGGGGGAAGTCCAGCGGTGGTTGCTTGTGTTTCAGGGCAGCAGTGTTCCAGGAGCCAGGAGGTGCCGATGCCGCGGAAGGCGTCGTATGCTGCAGCTGCTGCAGGTGCGACGCCCACCTTTGCAGTTAGGGTCGACGCCAGGCCAGGGGAGAAGGATGACGTCATGTCGACCCTAAAGAAGAAGGTCGATCCCGCTCGTGATGGTTTTGTTGTGGTCGGAGCTCGTAGAACTCGCAAGGGCGGTGTAGTTGTCGAGTGTGCAAACCGAGAAGATGCGAAGAAACTGCAGTCAAGGTTGTCGGTGACTGCAAAGAGCTCGTGGCGAAGACCATCGAGAAGAAGCGCCCACGGGTCGTTCTTCCGGGGTCGAAGCGGGATGAAGGCGGAAGAGCTGGTGCGGTTGATTGCGTGCCAGAATCCCGCTTCGGCGATTTGAAGATTGAAGACCACCTGAGGGAGAAATTTAGGTTTGGCGGAAAGGGCCCTAGGGATCCCTTCGTCAACGTAGTCTTCGAAGTGACCCCCACACTTCGGAGACGTATATTAGCTGACGCTATAAACCTCAGGTGGCGAAGAGTCTGGGCCCGGGACCACTTCTCGATGACCCAGTGCTACAGGTGCTACGAGTACGGCCATAGATCGATGGAGTGCAGGAGAAGGTACAGTGGTGCGGTAACTGTGCCGAAGTCGGTCACGAGTTCAAGAATTGCCGGAGGGCAGTCCCCTGCTGTGTGGTTTGCGCTAGGGCAAACGACAGAACTGGCGGTGGCGCGAAGGTCGATACGCGCCACGACGCCAAGTCGAGTAGATGCCCCACGATGCTGATATTGAAGAACGCAATCACACGCAACATCGATTATGGACCGTGAAGAAAAAGAACGATTTAAAAGAAGCAAGAAGATTAAATTCGCGCAATTAAATCTCGGGAAAGGAAAAGGGGCTACAAATAACTTTGTAAAGTTATTTAGCGAAAATAATATCGACATCGGGCTTGTACAGGAACCGCACCTGTTCAGCCACAAAATAACAGGTTTTGGGAAGGGGGTCACCGTTTTAAACGCAAACAGCGAACGACCGCGTAGCGGTATAATAATAAATAATGGGACGTGCGCCGGAATAATACTAAATAATTTATCCAACGAATTTTTAACAACGGTCGAAATTAAATCAGGGCTAAATACATTTTACGTGATCAGCGCGTATCTTCCGCCGGTTGATTCCCGGCGGGAAAATCCTCAAACCGAGGACTTAGTAAACCAAGTCGAAGACACTTTACGCAAAATCGGTAGGAATAAAAATTTAATCATCGGGGGAGATTTTAATGCTAAATCGCCACTATGGGGTAGCAGTATCGAAGACGATAGGGGCTCGCAGGTAGTTGATCTTTTAACCGAGTGGGATCTTAGTGTGATAAACACTAATGATTCACCTACGTTTGAGGGGCATAGAGGCAGCAGTTTTATAGATATTACTGCAGCCTCGCACGAGAAGTTAGGGAAAATTCATAATTGGGAACTTAGGTCGGACGAGGTAACGCTCTCTGAGCACAAATTAATCACGTGGGATATTGATGCCGAGGAAAGCCAAAACGAGCAACTAACTATCTTACCGCGGTTCTGCAATAAAAAAGCAAATTGGGAGCGGTTTAAAGAAAAATTCGGCGAAAGCATTCCAGCGCTCGAGAATGAGCTATTAAACTGCCGAGAGGCAGATGAAATAGAAACACTCGCGGTAAAATTAAACGACGCGGTGGTAGACGCGTCGTCGTACTCCATGCCGCCAAAGAAAGCATTTAAAGATAGCGTACCCTGGTGGACACGAGAACTAACCACTAAGCGGGCTGAAACGCGTAACCTAAGGCGCCGCTATCAACGCGCCTCGGGAGATATAAGAGAACAACGGCGACTCGAATATAATCAAAGTCACCGCGAATATAAAATATTAATAGAAGAAACGCGAACGAATAAATTTAAAGAATTTTGCACGCGAAACTCAGAGAAAGAACCTTGGGGAACCGCATATCGCGTAATTAGAGGAAAGCAACAAAAAATCGCGCTCGGTAATATAAAGAAAACAAATGGCGAATACACGGACGGTTTCAAAACCACGGCGGAATATTTATTAGAAAAATTCTTCCCTTCGGATAAACCCGAGGAGGATGAAGGGTCGCACGATTTAGTTTGTCGGGAAGCTGCAGATGCGAAAGGAACAGGTGCCGATAAAGCAATCCTAGTTCACGAGGTTGTCAGGGCTCTTAGGAGGATGAACCCTAAGAAGGCGCCGGGGCATGACGGAATCACCTCAGACGCAGCTCTGGAGGCGTGCCTGTTAGCCCCGTGTGTCTTTGCCGGCTTGTTTAATCTTTGTTTAGAGAGGGGCGTATTTCCGCGTTGCTGGAAAATCCAGAACGTGAAGTTTATCCCGAAACCCAAGAAGGCGGATGCATCAGACCCGGGCAGCTATCGTCCAATTAGCTTGCTACCGGTGCTGGGGAAAGCTTTAGATCGCGTTATGACTACGCGAGTTGAGCACTTAGTACGAGACAGCGGCGGTTTTAATAAACGACAGTTCGGTTTTATGGAGGGTAAGTCGACTATCGACGCGTTGGAGTTTGTTGTCGGGGAAATTAAACAGGCAAGAGATGCCAAAGAGCACTGCGTTGTTGTTGCTTTGGACATTTCAGGAGCATTTGATGCTGCCTGGTGGCCATTAATCGTATGCGAGTTAGAACGTAGAGGTTGTCCGCGGAACTTGATGTCTTTAATCAAGAGTTATTTCTCGGGGCGACTGGCACAGGTCGAAATTCCGGGTAAAGTTTTGTCGCGCGAGGTGGAAAGAGGATGCCCGCAGGGGTCATGCTCTGGTCCCACATTCTAGAAGTTGTTGTACGAAAGCATTTTTAGGGTCAAGTTGCCTGCAGGATGCTCAATCGTTGGATTTGCGGATGACACGCTTTTAATTATTAGATCGCGATTATTAATGGACATGCGAACCAAACCAAACGAGGCGCTAAATAAATTGTACGAATGGTCGCGGAAAGTAAAATTACAATTTAATACATCTAAATCGAGGCGCTTTATTTCGGGACGAAATCGGACAGCGACCCCCAGACTAGAGCTAGGGGGAGAAAATCCCGTTCAAAGAAGCCATCACGTACCTCGGCGTTAAAATAGACGATAAATTAAATTGGAAAGCGCACGTACAGTATGTAAAAAGTAAGGGCGGAGAAATATCAAATAGAATGATGGCGGCGGCGAAAATAAACTGGGGTTTCGAGGCGAATCGCTGAGGACCGTCTATGCCGGAGCAATTGAACCGGCAATGCTGTACGCAGCATCCGTATGGGCGGAAGGTTGTAAAGTCCGGGAGATGCGTCAATTAACAAGCGTGCAACGTATAACCGCGGTAAAGGCGGCGAGGGCATACAGGACCACCTCCACGGACGCTGTCCTGGTGATCAGTAGGACTCTCCTATCGAATATGTCGTTAGGAGATTAGAGATAGGAGACTTATAGATATAGGAAAGGGCGCGAAATTATCGAAGATATTAATCTAGGTAATAGGGACGTTGCAAGAAAGATCGTGGTATCAGAGTTGGGGCACCCGGCCGATATTAGAGGAATCGAGTTTGTCGAAGGTGATCGGGACGCAACGGGTATTAGAATTTACACGGACGGTTCACGTATGGATGACGGACAAGCAGGCGCGGCGTTTGTCGTATTTAAACAGGAAAGGGAGGTGTACCGGTTTCAAACCAAACTCGCGAACTGGAGCACTATATTCCAGTGCGAATTGGTAGCCATACGAGAGGCTGTCGATTACGTAATAAATCACACTGGCAGAGACGATTATTATATAATCAGCGATAGTAAATCAGCGCTGACGGCATTAACTCACATGAACACCTCGACAGACCTCCAGGCGGACGTTTGGAAAATAACGCATACAGCGCTCAAGTTTCGACGTTTAAAGTTCTGTTGGGTTAGGTCGCACGATGGTAACGCAGGAAATGATAGGGCTGACGAATTAGCTAAAGAGGCCGCGACGGGCGACTTTCGGATATCACATTCGTCGATACCGAGGTCTTTAATTAAAAGAAAGCTGCGCGAAAAATCAATTCAACAATGGGAAGGGAGGTGGAACAACGCTGCCACGGGCAGGTTGACCCACAAATTCATACCTAGCATAGAAGCTAGAGGTAAGATCGAGGTTAAGCTCGATCACAAAATGGTGCAGTTGATTACAGGACACGGCGCCCTGAAGGCGTATTTACAAAGGTTTAGTCTAACCAATAGCGACCGCTGCGAATGCGGTGAGGGCGCGGAAAGCGCAGAGCACGTGCTCTTCGACTGCCCTCTTGAGGCGGGAAATCGGGGGTTGGCTGATAGCAAACTAGCAAACTAGCAAACTAGCATGGCCAAAGAGCCTAGAGGAAGTCGGGGAAGTGGTTAAACAGAAGGCGTTCTGGACAGCCTTAAAAGAATTCGCGGGAAGGGTCGCGAGATTAGATAATGACAATCGCGTGGAAAATTCGTTGGGGTTGGTGGGAGGATTGGAAAATAATTCTAGATTGACTTGGCGTGAGTAAGGATACGAGTATAGATTAACCAAAACCTGATATATTAAAAAAAAAAATAAATAAAAAAAAAAATACTTATACCCAAATGTCCAATATGCACGAGAAACCCCCGCACCATTAATACAGTCACTGCCTATCTTCATAATTATGCGCGGAAAATCGGGAAATCGGGAATAAAATAATAACAAATAAACAATAACAAATAAATCAGAAACCCTCATTAAATTAAAGCAATAAAATAAACAAAGATAATAAAATAAAGTGAAACCGCGCATCCCACCAGGACTTAAAAGTGAAGTGATAGTGATTGTGATCCCCCCCAAGAACATTTAGTGCATACCCACCAGGACTTTAGCAGTGCACCACATCTCCCCTTAGACGTAAGTTACAGTTAGATGTAGGCAGACGACCAGATCTTCGGATGCTGGAGAATTTTATTATCGAGGTAAGACTTAATTGTGGCGGCTGTACTCGCACAAGCATTGATTTACATTAATTAGTAGTTTTCGAAATAATATAACAAGCACGTTTGGTGTGTAAAGGCGCTAGCCGACATAATGCTTGTGCGAGTGCACCTGATAAATGGGGTGATGCTTTCGCTATTTTGTGCACTGCTATATGCTTAACGCTTAACGCTTTTTAAACATTTATTTATATATTTATATAATTATATTTATTTATATTTTATATTTACACTTTATATTTATTTACTTATTAGCATTTTGTGGCATATTTATTTTGTTTGACGTTCTGCCGCCATTTTGGTTGCAGTATATATTTGGGAAGGAAGAGTAGATGTGAAGATTGTAATCATAATATAAATCAGTTAGGGAATGATAGGAAAGCTAGGGATGAATTTAAATTAGTTAGCTAGATTTGGATAGTTTTAAGACGACCCTTCAGGTCGCACTGGTAAGTAGAACCGGCGTCTGCCATCCGGTATTACGGATCCCTCCCCCTCTTATTTTTGCTTGTATTCTTGTTGATCGGGTATACTACAAAGTCAGCGCTAGGGATACCATTATTTACAACCATGTTTTTAGTTTTTGTTTTTAGTTTGTTTCAGTTGGTCAGATTTTTATGTTTGTTAGATTGTTAGAGCTTGTTAGGTTTGATAGATTTTTATTTAGTTTTTATTTAGGGTGGATCAAATATGAAGTTAGTATAAATTAGAAGCACGTTATTTTTCGCGTTTAAACCCAATGTAGTATCTCCGGGTGGAGCATTGGGGACGTGGCCGCAAGTATAGCGGCCCTAATTCAAATTATAATGTCCTCTTGAACTGGTTGGCTGATACGAAATTAGCTATCGTAGGTCTAGCATGGCCAAAGAGCCTAGAGGAAGTCGGGAAAGTGGCTAACCAGAAGGCGTTCTGGACAGCCTTTAGAAAGTTCGCAGGAAGGGTTGCAATATTAGACGATGATAATCGTGTGTAAGTCGGGAGGGGATGGTGGGAGGATTGAAAAATTATAGATTTTAACCTGGCGTGATTGTGACATGATAAGATCATTATAACCAAAACCTGCAAAAAAACAACCAAAAAAAAACAAAAAAAAAGAGAAAAAGGAAAAAAAAGAAAGAAAACCAATAATAATAATAATTAAATAAGTATACCCAAAACTCTAATATGCACGACGAACACACCACTAAAACAATCACTGTCCCACCTTCTACGCGCGGAAAATCTGGAATAAACGAAACAAATAAATAACAACAAACTAAATCAGGAAACCTCATTAATTTAAATAAGTGTAATAAATAAAGAAATAATAAAATAGAGTGAAACCGCGCATCCCCGCAGGACTTAAAAGTGAAGTGATAGTGATTGTGATCCCCCCAGAACATTTAGTGCATATCCACCAGGACTTTAACAGTGCATACGCAATTCCCCCATAAAAATAGAAAACCAATAGATGTAGGTAGACGACCAGATCTTCGGATGCTAGAGAAATTTATATTGGAGGTAAGAATAAAATTGTGGCGCGGCACTCGCATGAGCATTGATTTGTGATTTTAAACAGATTTTGAAATAATCTAACAAGCACGTTTTTGTATAATGGTCGATATAATTCTTATGCGAGTGCACCTGATAATGTATTGCTTTTGCTAATATATGCACTGTTACATGCTTTTGCTTATTTAGATTTATTTATATATTTATTATATGTTTATTTATATATTTATATTATATTTATATTTATTTTTACACTTATATTTTTGCCTGCATTATATTGTTTTGTGGCTTGATTTAATTTGTTTGACGTTCTGTCGCCAATTTTTGGTCGCAGTATATATAGAAAAGAAGATTGTATATATAATATGTCAGTTAGGGAATGATAGGAAACGTTAGGGACAAACTTAGGATAAAATACTTAGATCAGAGAGGACGAATTTGTAAATTTATAAAGCAGACAAAATAGCTGGATTCACTATTAATACGTTTGACAAATGCGTAGAAATTTGAATCCATTTTAAATTAGCTAGCTAGATTTGGATAATTTTAAATCGACCCTTCAGGTCGCACTGGTAGGCAGAGCCGGCGTCTGCTATCCGGTATTACGGATTCCTCCCCCTCTCATTTTTGCTCGTCTTGTTGATCGGGCACACTCCAAAGTCAACGCTAGGGATATCATCATTTAAACCCTGTTTTTAGTTTTTGTTTCAGTTTGTTAGATTTTTATTTAGGGTGGATTAATTATAAAGTTAAAATTAATAAGAAGTTAATTTTTCGCGATTAAACCCAATGTAGTACCTCCGGGTGGAGCATTGGGAACGTGGCCGCAAGTATAGCGGCCTTAATTAAAATTATAAAATGTCCTCTTGAACTAGGCGTCGCCGTGGATCAATGTAGTAAGCGTAAGACTACGGATCCTAAAGTCCTGGGTTCAAATCCCGACACGGCCGGTTGCTTGAAAAATGACAGGTGAGCATTTTTTACAAAAATTACGCCCTCGTTCGAATGAGAGGTTAAATGGAGGTCTCGTGTGTGAGTGTTGTCACGCACTTCAAAGATCCCTACCTTGCCTGGAACGGCAAGAGTTCGGCAAAATTATAAATTTCCAGGCAACAAAAAACTCGCCTCCTGGCCAATGTAGTACCTTCGGGTGGAGCATTGGAAATGTAAATGCACTGTCCTCTTGAAGTAACTTTCTAGTTAGCGCTTGAAGTGAGCGGACGTGTTTCACGGAGCTCCTGGATACAAAGCTACAAGTAAGTGTTTATAAAGAGTTTTCATTAATTTATTATATTCTAAGCTTTGCTTTTGTATTGTATTTTATTTTTATTATTGTGCGGCATTAATTTTTAAACACAAGGCAGTAGAAAAAAATTAAAAATAATAATTTAATCCCTTAAATAATAAAAAAAATGGCGTTTTTATTAGAATTTAAACTAAAATCCGTCTTTAAAAAATAAACTAAATTGAATTTCGGGCTAATAAAGTAAAAAACTAATAAACAAACACCCCAAAATAATTTCAAATAATTAAATAATAATAAACTTAAAACGAAAACCGTCTAAAACCATCATAAAAGTGTGTAAAATTTTTATAGTAGGCGTATAATAAAATAACAAGTAAAAAACCAAAATCTAGGCCCTTTTAAATTAAATAAATAGCTCAAAAATCGTAAATTTCCAAATAAGTTAAATATAAATATGTCATATTTTAATATAACGCGTACTTACACATTCTTAAAGTTGAGTTTTTGGTGAAATCAGTGGTGTAACACTTGAAGCTCGGGTAAACACGGGGTAAGTGCGTGTTCGGTACCTCATTCCGTTAGCACGTGTTTTTATTTGTTTATTTCCACAGTTAAATTTAAAGTACAGTAGTTTATAAATAATATTTTCAAGTAATTAGCTTATTTAAATTTAATTTGAGAATTTAAAATTTTAAAATAAATAAATAGTGTTGTTATTTGGTTCTAGTTGTTATTTGGCGTTTAGTGTTTATTGTATTTTTGCTAAATTTTAAATTTAATTTGACGGTTACAAGTTTAAATAATAAACACAAGGTTGTTTACGGTTTATCTTTAACCAAAATATTTATATTGGACCAACGTTTTGCGTTCTTTTAGCGTCGTAACAGCCAGGTCTTTTTTTTGAGTTGCTTGTTTTTTCCTTGGTTACTCTTTTTCGTTAGCTTTATTAGCATGGTGATCCACCAAGACCAGGAGCCGTTGTCACGGAAGAAGAGGGGTGATCGGTTGGAGTCCGCATCTTAAAGGCTGAGGGCGCTGTTGGGGGAAACAGCTTAAGGTCGTCTTGAAGCACGTTAGGTTAGGAACTCAGGAGGATGTTAAGGAGGTAGTGAAGGAGCCTGTTTCTGCGGCGGTCGTGTCTGAGGGGTAGGGGCCTTCTGTAGTCGTTGCCGCGCAGAAATTGCCCTCAACTTCAAGGTCCCAGCGTAAGATGTCGATTAGCAACAACAGTAGCATTGATGTTAGCGACCTCGACAAGCTGGAAATGTTGAAATTCAGTGTAAGCAAAGCGCACGCGGCCGTCTACGGGAAGGTGCCGACTTCTTCCGCCACTATCGTCGTAGAGAACTGGAAGATGGTTTGGCACGCCGTGGATGATATCCGCGACGTGACGAACCAACTAATAGATATAGTTAGGTGGCTGAGTCTTTGTTTATATAACTCTGGGAGAGCTAGTGTTGTCGGGGGAAGTTCTGCGGAAGTTTTGGTTGTTTCAGGTGCCTAGGGTATGCGGAGTCAGGGAGCGCCGGCGCCGCGCGCTTCCTATGCAGCAGCAGCAGGTGTCAAGCCTACTTTTGCCGTCAGGGTTAACGCCAGTCCACGCCAGAAGGATGACGTGATGAAGACCCTGAATCAGAAGGTAGATCGAGCACGAAATGGATTTGTCGTTGTCGGAGCTCGTAAAACGCGCAAAGATGGTGTTGTTTTGAAATATGTCGGTTGCAAAGACGCCAAAAAATTGCAGCCGATGGTCGGCGGGGACTGCAAAGAACTCGTGGCGAAAACGATTGAGAAGAAGCCTCCACGGGTCGTTTTTCCGGGGATCGAAGCGGTGATGAATGCTGAAGAGCTCGTGCGATTGATTGCGAGCCAGAATCCCCGCTTCGGCGATTTAAATTTAGAAAACCACCAGAGAGAGAAGTTCAGGTTTGGCGGAAAGGGCCCTAGGGATCCCTTCGCCAACGTAGTCTTCGAAGTGACCCCCACACTTCCGAAGCGTATATTAGCTGATGCTATAAACCTTAGGTGGTGAAGAGTATGGGCCTGGGACCACTTCTCAATAACGCAGTGCTTCGGGTGCTACGAGTACGGTCATAGATCGATGGAGAGCTGGAGAAGGTACAGTGGTGTAGTTTACTGTGCTGAGGTCGGTCACGAATTCAAGAATTGCCGGAAGGCAGTCTCCTGCTGTGTGGTTTGCGTAAGGGCAAACGACAGAACTAGCGGTGGCGCGAGGGTCGATACGCGCCACGTCGCCAAGTCGAGTGGATGCCCCACGAGGCTACGGTTGAAGAACGCAATCACACGTAACATCGACTATGGACTGTGAAGATAATACAAATTCTATAAAAAGAAAGAAGATACAATTTGCGCAACTAAACCTCGGGAAAGGTAAAGGGGCAACAAATAACTTTTTAAAGTTATTCTTCGAAAAAAATATCGACATCGGCCTTATACAGGAACCGCAGCTGTATAGCCACAAAATAACAGGTTTTGGGAGGGGGGTTACCGTCTTAAACGCGAATATTGAACGACCGCGCAGCGGAATAATAATAAATAATGGGACGTGCGCCAGGATAATATTAAACAATTTGTCCAACGAGTTTATAACCACCGCGGAAATAAAAACAGAGACAAACACTTTCTACGTGAAAAGCGCGTACCTTCCACCAGTCGACTCCCGGCGGTAAAATCTTCAAACCGAGGACTTAATAAATCACATCGAAGGCATTTTTCGCCAAATTGGAAAGAGTAAAAAACTAATAATTGGGGGAGACTTTAATGCTAGTGTGACAAACACTAATGATTCATCTACGTTTGAGGGGCATAGAGGCAACAGTTTTATTGATACTACTGCAACCTCGCACGAGATGTTAGAAATCATTTGTGATTGGAAATTAAGGTAGTACGAGGAAACGCTCTCTGACCATAAATTAATAACATAGGACGTTGAAACCAAAACAAGCGCAAACGAGCAGCTAACTATATTTCCGCGGTTCTGTAATAAAAAAGCCAATTGGGAGCGGTTTAAACAAAAATTTGGCGAAAGTATCCCTGCGCTCGAAAACGAGCTATTTAACTGCCGAGAGGCAGACAAAATAGAAACACTCGCGGAAAATTTAAACGACGCAGTGGTAGACGCGTCGTCGTACTCCATACCGCAAAAAAAAATATTTCAAGACAGCGTACCCTGGTGGACCCGGGAACTAACCACCAAGCGGGCAGAAACGCGTAACTTAAGGCGCCGCTATTAATGCGCCTCTGGAGATATAAGAAAACAACGGAGAATAGTATACAATCAAAGTTACCGCAAATATAAGATATTAATAGAAGAAACGCGAACAAATGAATTCAAAGAATTCTGCACGCGAAGCTCACAGAAAGAACCTTGGGGAATCGCATACCGCCTATTATGGGATAAACAACGGAAAGTCGCGGTCGGTAACATAACAAAGAAAAATGGCGAATATACGGAAAGTTTTAAAGCCACGGCGGAATATTTATTAGAGAAATTCTTCCCTTTGGATAATCCCGAGGAGGATGCGGGGTCGCACGATTTAGTACATCGGAAAGCTACAGAAGCGCAAGGAGCTGGTGCCTATAGGGCAATCCTAGTTCACGAGGTCGTCAGGGCTCTTAGGAGAATGAACCCTATGAAGGAACCGGGGCATGACGGAATCACTTCACACGTAGCTCTGAAGGCGTGCCTATTAGCCCCGTGTGTCTTTACCGGGTTGTAAGATCTTTGTCTAGAAAGGGGCGTCTTTCCGCGTGCCTGGAAAGTCTAGAACGTGAAATTTATACCTAAACCTAAAAAGGCGGATGCTTCAGATCCGGGCAGCTATCGTCCAATTAGCTTGCTGCCGGTACAGGAGAAAGCTTTGGATCGCGTTATGACTACGCGAGTTGAGCACTTAGGGCGAGACAGCGGCGGTTTTAATAACCGACAGTTCGGTTTTATGGAGGAAAAGTCAACTATCGACGCATTAGAGTTCGTTGTCGGGAAAATTAAGGAGGCGAGAGATGCAAAAGAGTACTGTGTTGCTGTTGCTTTGGACATTTCAAGAGCATTTGATGCTGCCTGGTGGCCATTGATTGTTTGCGAGTTGGATAATAGGGGTTGTCCGCGAAACTTGATGTTCTTGGTCAAGAGTTAATTCTCGGGGCGATTGGCACAGGTTGAAATTCCGGGTGAAGTTTTGTCGCGCGAGATGAAAAGGGAATGTCCGCAGGGGTCATGCTCTGGTCCCACATTTTGAAGTTGTTGTATGAGAGCATTTTTAGGGTCAAGTTACCCACAAGATGCTCAATCGTTGAGATTGCGGATGATACGCTTTTAATTGTCAGATCGCGATTGTTAATGGATATGCGCACAAAACCGAACGATGCGCTTAATAAACTACACGAATGGTTGCAGGCGGTAAAATTAAAATTTAACACGGCGAAGTCAGAGGCGTTCTATTTCGGAAAGAACTCGGGACAGCGACCCCCTAGGCTAGAGCTAGGAGGAGAGAACATACCGTTTAAGGAAGCAATTACATACCTCGGGGTAAAGACTGACGATAAGTTAAATTGGAAAGCTCACGTGCAGTACGTTAAAAGCAAAGACAGCGAAATATCAAACAAAATGATGGCGGCGGCGAAAATAAACTGGGGTTTCAGGGGCGAATCGCTGAGGACGGTCTATGCCGGAGCGATAGAGCCGGCAATGCTGTACGCTGCATCTGTATGGGCGGAAGGTTGTAAACTCCAGGAGATGCGTCAATTGACGAGTGTACAACGCATAACCGCGGTGACAGCGGCCAGGGCGTACAAGACCACCTTCAAAGAGACCGTCCTGTAGGACTATTCCTAACGAATATGTCGTTAGGGAGATTAGAAATAGGAGATTAATAAGTATAGGGAAAGGGCGCAAAATTATCGAAGATATTAATCTTGCTAATAGGGAGGTAGAGAGAAAGATCATTGCATCAGAGTTGGGGCACCCGGCCGATATTAGAGAAATCCAGTTTGTCGAAGGTGATGAGTACGCGACGGGTATCAGAA
Source organism: Platerodrilus igneus (assembly GCA_036346225.1). Classification (NCBI taxonomy): domain Eukaryota; kingdom Metazoa; phylum Arthropoda; class Insecta; order Coleoptera; family Lycidae; genus Platerodrilus; species Platerodrilus igneus. The sequence goes on from JARFIW010001538.1 coordinate 255,056, forward strand.
CTTACACGGACGGTTCACGTATGGATGACGTACAAACATGTGCGGCGTTTGTCGTGTTTAAGCAAGGAAGGGAGGTGTTTCGGTTTCAAACTAAACTCGCGAACTGGAGCACTATCTTCCAATGCAAATTGGTAACCATACAAGAGGCTATCGATTACGTAATAAACCATACGGGCAGAGACGAGTATTATATAATCAGTGATAGTAAATCGGCGCTGACGGCTTTAACAAGCATGAACACCTCGACAGACCTCCAAGCGAACGTCTGGAAAATAATGCAGACGGCGCTCGAGTTTTGATGTTTAAAGTTCTGTTGGGTTAGGTCGCACGATGGTAACGTAGGAAACGATAGGGCTGATGAATTAGCTAAGGAGGCCGCGACGGACGACTTTCAGATATCACATTCGTCGATACCGAGGCCTATAATTAAAAGAAAGCTGCGCGAGAAGTCAGTGCGACAATGGGAAGTGAGGAGGAACAACGCTGCCACGGGCAGGTTGACCCACAAATTCAAACCGAGCATAGAAGCTAGAGGTAATATCGAAGTAACACTCGATCATAGAATGGTGCAGCTGATAAGAGGGCACGGCGCCTTGAAAGCGTATTTACAAAGGTTCGGTTTAACCGACAACGACCGCTGCGAATGCAGTGAGGGCGCAGAAAGCGCAAAGCACGTGCTCTTCGACTGCCCACTCGAGGTGGCAAATCGAGAGTTAGCTGATATGAAATTAGCTATCGCAGGACTAGCATGGCCAAAGAGCCTAGAGGAAGTCAGGGAAGTGGCTAACCAGAAGGCGTTCTGGACAGTCTTCAAAGAACTTTCGGAATGGTCGCGAGATTAAACGGTGATAACCGCGCGTAAATCGGAGGGGTGGGGGAGGATTGAAAATTTTTGATTTTGACTTGGCATGAGAAACGAACATGAGCATGATATAACCAAAACCTGTATAAAATTAAAAAAAAAGAAAAACAAAAAATTTAAAAAAATGAAAAGCAAAAACAAAAGCAAGAATCAATAACCAAAATATAATATGCACGACGAACCCCACACCACTAAAACAATCACTGTCCCACACTGTCCCGTCTTATACGCGCGGAAAAATCAAAATCAGGAATAAACTAAAACAAATAAATAACAACCAAACAAGTCAGTAAACCTTAATTAACTTAAATCAGCAAATAAATAAAGAAAATAAAATAGAGTGAAACCGCGCATCCCCTTCAGGACTTTAAAATGATAGTGATTGTGATTCCCCCTAGAACGTTTAGTGCATACCCACCAGAACTTTAACAGTGCATCATCTCCCATTAGCAGTAAAAAACTAATAGACGTAAGAAGACGACCACATCTTCCGATGCTCGGGAAATTTATATACGAGGTAGGATTAAAATCGTGGCGGCTGTACTCGCATAAGCATTGACTTGTATTAATAAGGATATTTTGAAATAAATTAACGAGCATGTTTTTGTGCGTAATGGCGCTAGCCATCACAATGCTTATGCGAGTGCAACTGATAATTTGGGCGATTGCTAATTTATGCACTGTTGCATGCTTTTACTTATTTAGATACTTATTAATTTATTTATATATTTATTTTATGTTTTTTTATATACTTACATTATATTTATACTTATTTTATATTTATATTTATATTTATATTTTTCTCTGTGTTTTTGTTCTGTGGCTTGATTTTATTTGCTAGACGTTTTGCCGCCAATTTTTGGTGGCAGTATATATAGGAAAGAAGATTGATTGTACATATAATATGTAAGTTAGGGAATGATAGGGAACGTTAGGGACAAATTTAGGATAAAATTTGAATAAATACTTAGACCAAGAAAAACGAATTTGTAAATATATAGAACAGGCAAAATAGCTGGATTCACATTTGGCGAATGCTTAGAAAATTTGAATACATTTTTAATATTAGCTAGCTAGATTTGGATAGTTTTAAGACGACCCTTAAGTCGCACCGGTAAGCAAAGCTGGCAGCTGCTATCCGGTATTACGGATCCCTCCCCATTCATTTTTGCGTGTGTCTTGTGGATAGAATCAACGCCATTCTTTAAACCCTATTTTTAGTTTCAGTTTGTTAGATTTTTATTTAGTATTGATTGACCTGAAGTTAGATTAAATATGGAACACGTTTACTTTTCGCGTTTAAACCCAATGCAGTACCTTCGGGTGGAGCATTGGAGACGTGGCCGCAAGCATAGCGGCTCTTAATTACATTATAATGTCCTCTTGAAGTAGAGGGCAATTCCGGCGTCGCAACCACCGCAGGAGGGTCCGACTCCTTCGACACGACCGCCGCAGGCGCAGACTCCTTCTCTAACTCCTCAACCTCCTCCTGAGTACCTAACACAATGTCCTTTTAAACGACTTTCAGCTTTTTCCCCCAACAGTGCCCTCAGCCTCGGACCTAGGAGACTCCTACCGCTCTCCCCTCTTCTTTCTCGGCAACGGCTCCTTGTCTCGGTGGACTACCACGCTGACAACACAAACATTATAATGTGAAAAAGGGCCACTATACTTGCGGCCACGTCCCCATTGCTCCACCCAAAGGTACTACATTGGGTTTAAACGCGATATAAACGTGCTTTAAATTAAATCTAACTTTAAAATTAATCCATCCTAAATAAAAATCTAACAACATGAAACAAAAACTAAAAATAGGGTTTGAATAAAGGTCTCCCTAGCGTTGATTTTGGAGTGTGCCCGATCAACAAGACACACGCAAAAGTAAAAAAGGAGGGATTTGTAATACCGGATAGCAGTCGCCAGCTCTGCTTACCGGTGCGACCCAAAGGGTCGATTTAAAACTCTCCAAAGCTAGCTAACTAATTAAAAATGGATTCAAATTTCTAAGCATTCGCCAAATATTTTAAAAGTGAATCCAGCTAATTTGCCTGCTCTATATATTTACAAATTTGTCTTCCCTGGTCTAAGTAATTTAACCTAAATCCGTCCCTAGCTTTCCCTACCATGCCCTAACTGATTTATATTATAATTACAATCTTCTATATTACATTTTTCTTTTCTATAAAAATGCTGCCACAAAAAATGGCGGCAGAACGTCAGAAAAAGCAACTCGAGTCACAAAATAATATAATACATGCAAATGAATATAAAATATAAATATAAGTAAATATAAAATAAATATATATATATATATAATATATATATATATGAGTCATATATGAGTCACTTGCCAATAATTCCTTTTTACTTTGTATATATATATATATATATATATAATAATATATAATATATAATATATATAATAATATATAATATAATATATAATATAATATATATTATATATATATATATATATATATATTTATTTTATATTTACTTATATTTATATTTTATATTCATTTGCATGTATTATATTATTTTGGGGCTCGAGTTGCTTTTTCTGACGTACTGCCGCCATTTTTTGTGGCAGCATTTTTATAGAAAGGAAAAATGTAATAGAGAAGATTGTAATTATAATATAAATCAGTTAGGGCATGGTAGGGAAAGCTAGGGACGGATTTAGGTTAAATTACTTAGACCAGGGAAGACAAATTTGTAAATATATAGAGCAGGCAAAATAGCTGGATTCACTTTTAAAATATTTGGCGAATGCTTAGAAATTTGGATCCATTTTTAATTAGTTAGATAGCTTTTGAGAGTTTTAAATCGACCCTTTGGGTCGCACCGGTAAGCAGAGCTGGCGACTGCTATTCGGTATTACAAATCCCTCCTCTTTTACTTTTGCGTGTGTCTTGTTGATCGGGCACACTTCAAAATCAACGCTAGGGAGACCTTTATTCAAACCCTATTTTTAGTTTTTGTTTCATGTTGTTTGATTTTTATTTAGGATGGATTAATTTTAAAGTTAGATTTAATTTAAAGCACGTTTATATCGCGTTTAAGCCCAATGTAGTACCTTTGGGTGGAGCAATGGGGACGTGGCCGCCAGAATAGTGGCCCTTATTCACATTATAATGTTTGTGTTGTCAGCGTGGTAGTCCACCGAGACAAGGAGCCGTTGCCGACAAAGAAGAGGGGAGAGCGGTTGGAGTCTGCTAGGTCCGAAGCTGAGGGCACTGTTGGGGGAAAAAGCTGAAAGTCGTTTAAAAGGACATTGTGTTAGGTACTCAGGAGGAGGTTGAGGAGTTAGAGAAGGAGTCTGCGCCTGCGGCGGTCGTGTCGAGGGAGTCGGAGCCTCCTGCGGTGGTTGCAACGCCGGAATTGCCCTCTGCTTCAAGAGGACATTATAATGTAATTAAGAGCCGCTATGCTTGCGGCCACGTCCCCAATGCTCCACCCGAAGGTACTGCATTGGGTTTAAACGCGAAAATTAAACGTGTTCCAAATTTAATCTAACTTCAGGTCAATCAATACTAAATAAAAACCTAACAAACTGAAACTAAAAATAGGGTTTAAAGAATGGCGTTGATTCTGGAGTTATTCCGATCCACAAAACACACGCAAAAATGAATGGGGAGGGATTCGTAATACCGGACAGCAGCTGCCAGCTTTGCTTACCGGTGCGACTTAAGGGTCGTCTTAAAACTATCCAAATCTAGCTAGCTAATATTAAAAATGTATTCAAATTTTCTAAGCATTCGCCAAATGTGAATCCAGCTATTTTGCCTGTTCTATATATTTACAAATTCGTTTTTCTTGGTCTAAGTATTTATTTAAATTTCATCCTAAATTTGTCCCTAACGTTCCCTATCATTCCCTAACTTACATATTATATGTTCAATCTCCTTTCCTATATATAATGCCACCAAAAATTAGCGGCAAAACGTCTAGCAAATAAAATCAAGCCACAGAACAAAAATACAGACAAAAATATAAATAGAAAAAAATATAAATATAAATATAAATATAAATATAAATATAAATATAAATATAAATATAAATATAAATATAAATATAAATATAAATATAAATATAAATATAAATATAAATATAAATATAAATATAAATATAAATATAAATATAAATATAAATATAAATATAAATATAAATATAAATATAAATATAAATATAAATATAAATATAAATATAAACATAAACATAAATATAAATATAAAATAACATAAATATAAAATAAATATAATATAAATATAAATATAAACATAAACATAAACATAAACATAAACATAAACATAAATATAAATATAAACATAAACATAAACATAAACATAAACATAAACATATAACATAAACATAAACATAAACATAAACATAAACATAAACATAAACATAAATATAAACATAAACATAAACATAAACATAAACATAAACATAAACATAAACATAAACATAAAATAAACATAAACTATAAACATAAACATAAACATAAATCATAAACATAAACATAAACATAAACATAAACATAAACATAAACATAAACATAAACATAAATCATAAACATAAACATAAACATATAACATAAACATAAAATAAACATAAACATAACATAACATATACATGATACATAAACATAAACATAACATAACATAAACATAAACATAAACATAAAACATAACATAACATAACATAAACATAAACATAACATAACATAACATAAATACATAAACATAAAACATAAACATAAACATAAATAAACATAAACATAAAACATAAACATAACATAACATAAACATAAACATAAACATAAATCATAAACATAAACATAAACATAAATAACATAAACATAACATATACAACATAAACATAAACATAATAACATAAACATAAACTATAACATAACATAACATAACATAACATAAACATAACATAAACATAACATATAACATAAATATAACATAACATAAACATAAACATAACATACATAACATAACATAACATAACATAACATATAACATGAACATGAACATAACATAACATAACATGAACATGAACATAACATAACATAACATAACATAACATAACATAACATGAACATGAACATAAATCATGAACATAAGAACATGAACATGAACATGAACATGAACATAACATAAACATAAACATAAACATAAACATAAACATAAACATAAAATAACATAAAATAAACATATAAAACATAAAATAAACATAAAATAAAATAAACATAAAATATAAACATAAAATAAACATAAACATAAACATAAACATAAACATAAACATAAAATAAACATAAACATAAAATAACATAAACATAAACATAAACATAAACATAAATAACATAAACATAAACATAAAACATAAACATAAAAAACATAAAACATAAATAATAAATAATAAAACATAAACATAACATAAAATAAAACATAAATAACATAAATAAATAAATAAAACTAAACATAAATAACATAATAACATAACATAAAAATAAACATAAACATAACATAAATAAAACATAAATAATAAACATAAAACATAAATAATAACATACATAACATAATAAATAATAAATAAAAACATAACATAACATAAAATACATAAATAAAAACATAAAACATAAATCATAAATAAATACATAATAACATAATAACATAAATAATAATAAAACATAACATAACTAAACATAACATGAAATAATAACATAACATAACATACATAACATAAAACATAACATAAATAATAAATAATAACATAAATAATAACATAAATAACATAATAAATAATAAATAAAACATAAATAATAAACATAAACATAAACATAAACATAAACATAAACATAAACATACATAACATAAACATAAACATAAACATAAACATAAACATAAACATAAACATAAACATAAACATAAACAAAACATAAACATAAACATAAACATAAACATAACATGAAATGAAACATGAACATGAACATGAACATGAACATGAACATGAACATGAACATGAACATGAACATGAACATGAACATGAACATGAACATGAACGAACATGAACATGAACATGAACATGAACATGAACATGAACATGAACATGAACATGAACATGAACATGAACATGAACATGAACATGAACATGAACATGAACATGAACATGAACATGAACATGAACATGAACATGAACATGAACATGAACATGAACATGAACATGAAATGAACATGAACATGAACATGAACATGAACATGAACATGAACATGAACATGAACATGAACATGAATGAACATGAACATGAACATGAACATGAACATGAACATGAACATGAACATGAATGAACATAACATAACATAAATAACATAACATAACATAACATAACATAACATAACATAACATAAACATAAACATAAACATAAACATAACATAAACATAAACATAAACATAAACATAAACATAACATAACATAAACATAAACATAAACATAAACATAAACATGAACATGAACATGACATGAACATATAACATGAACATGAACATGAACATGAACATGAACATAAACATAAACATAAACATAAACATAAACATAAACATAAACATAAACATAAACATAAACATAAACATAAACATAAACATAAGCATAAACATAAACATAAACATAAACATAAACATAAACATAAACATAAACATAAACATAAACATAAACATAAACATAAACATAAACATAAACATAAACATAAACATAAACATAAACATAAACATAAACATAAACATACACATAAACATAAACATAAACATAAACATAAACATAAACATAAACATAAACATAAACATAAACATAAACATAAACATAAACATAAACATAAACATGAACATGAACATGAACATGAACATGAACATGAACATGAACATGAACATGAACATGAACATGAACATGAACATGAACATGAACATGAACATGAACATGAACATGAACATGAACATGAACATGAACATGAACATGAACATGAACATGAACATGAACATGAACATGAACATAGAACATGAACATGAACATGAACATGAACATGAACATGAACATGAACATGAACATGAACATGAACATAGAACATGAACATGAACATGAACATGAACAAACATGAACATGAACATGAACATGAACATGAACATGAACATGAACATGAACATGAACATGAACATGAACATGAACATGAACATAAACATAAACATAAACATAAACATAAACATAAACATAAGCATAAGCATAAGCATAAACATAAACATAAACATAAACATAAACATAAACATAAACATAAACATAAACATAAACATAAACATAAACATAAACATAAACATAAACATAAACATAAACATAAACATAAACATAAACATAAACATAAACATAAACATAAACATAAACATAAACATAAACATAAACATAAACATAAACATAAACATAAACATAAAAATAAACATAAACATAAAACATAAACATAAACATAAACATAAACATAAAATAAACATAAACATAAACATAAACATAAACATAAACATAAACATAAACATAAACATAAACATAAACATAAACATAAACATAAACATAAAATAAAACATAAACATAAACATAAACATAAACATAAACATAAATATAAACATATAACATAAACATAAACATAAACATAAACATAAACATAAACATAAACATAAACATAAACATAAACATAAATCATGAAATCATAAACTATAAATCATAACATAAACATAAATAAAGTCATAAGATAACATAATTACATTTATTAATCTTATTATAACATTAAATATAAACATTAAGATATATAACTATAAATATAAATGAGTATAAAATAATAGTTATCTATCAATTTCGCAAAGTGGGACAGTATTTTAATTGAGTCAATCGCATATAATTATAAGTATATGTCTACTTTTTTCTTTCATTTTAATTAAGTATATAAATAAACATAAAATAAGTATATAAATAAATTAATAAGTATCTAAATAAGTAAAAGCATGCAACAGTGCATAAATTAGCAATCGCCTAAATTATCAGTTGCACTCGCTTAAGCATTGTGATGGCTAGCGCCATTACGCACAAAACATGCTCGTTAATTTAGTTCAAAATATCCTTATTAATACAAGTCAATGCTTATGCCAGTACAGCCGCCACAATTTTAATCCTACCTCGTATATAAATTTCCTGAGCATCGGAAGATGTGGTCGTCTTCTTACGTCTATTAGTTTTTTACTGCTAATGGGAGATGATGCACTGTTAAAGTTCTGGTGGGTATGCACTAAACGTTCTAGGGGGAATCACAATCACTATCACTTTAAAGTCCTGAAGGGGATGCGCGGTTTCACTCTATTTTATTTTCTTTATTTATTTGCTGATTTAAGTTAATTAAGGTTTACTGATTTGTTTGGTTGTTATTTATTTTTTTTTAGTTTATTCCCGATTCTGATTTTTCCGCGCGTACAAGGTGGGACAGTGATTGTTTTAGTGGTGTGGGGTTCGTCGTGCATATTATATTTTGGTTATTGGTTCTTGCTTTTGTTTTTGCTTTTCATTTTTTTTAAATTTAAAGTTTATAAAAAAACATAAAATAAATATATAAATAAATTAATAAGTATCTAAATAAGTAAAAGCATGCAACAGTGCATAAATTAGCAATCGCCCAAATTATCAGTTGCACTCGCATAAGCATTGTGATGGCTAGCGCCATTACGCACAAAAACATGCTCGTTAATTTATTTCAAAATATCCTTATTAATACAAGTCAATGCTTATGCGAGTACAGCCGCCACAATTTTAATCCTACCTCGTATATAAATTTCCCGAGCATCGGAAGATGTGGTCGTCTTCTTACGTCTATTAGTTTTTTACTGCTAATGGGAGATGATGCACTGTTAAAGTTCTGGTGGGTATGCACTAAACGTTCTAGGGGGAATCACAATCACTATCATTTTAAAGTCCTGAAGGGGATGCGCGGTTTCACTCTATTTTATTTTCTTTATTTATTTGCAGATTTAAGTTAATTAAGGTTTACTGACTTGTTTGGTTGTTATTTATTTGTTTTAGTTTATTCCTGATTTTGATTTTTCCGCGCGTATAAGACGGGACAGTGTGGGACAGTGATTGTTTTAGTGGTGTGGGGTTCGTCGTGCATATTATATTTTGGTTATTGATTCTTGCTTTTGTTTTTGCTTTTCATTTTTTTAAATTTTTTGTTTTTCTTTTTTTTTTAATTTTATACAGGTTTTGGTTATTTCATGCTCATGTCCGTTTCTCATGCCAAGTCAAAATCAAAAATTTTTAATACTCCCCTACCCCTCCGATTTACGCGCGGTTATCACCGTTTAATCTCGCGACCATTCCGAAAGTTCTTTGAAGACTGTCCAGAACGCCTTCTGGTTAGTCACTTCCCTGACTTCCTCTAGGCTCTTTGGCCATGCTAGTCCTGCGATAGCTAATTTCATATCAGCTAACCCTCGATTTGCCACCTTGAGTGGGCAGTCGAAGAGCACGTGCTCTGCGCTTTCTGCGCCCTCACTGCATTCGCAGCGGTCGTTGTCGGTTAAACCGAACCTTTGTAAATACGCTTTCAAGGCGCCGTGCCCTCTTATCAGCTGCACCATTCTATGATCGAGTGTTACTTCGATATTACCTCTAGCTTCTATGCTCGGTTTGAATTTGTGGGTCAACCTGCCCGTGGAAGCGTTGTTCCACCTCACTTCCCATTGTCGGACTGACTTCTCGCGCAGCTTTCTTTTAATTATAGGCCTCGGTATCGACGAAAGTGATATCTGAAAGTCGCCCGTCGCGGCCTCCTTAGCTAATTCATCAGACCTATCGTTTCCTACGTTACCATCGTGCGACCTAACCCAACAGAACTTTAAACGTCGAAACTCGAGCGCCGTATGCACTATCCTCCAGATGTTCGCTTGGAGGTCTGTCGAGGTGTTCATGCTTGTTAAAGCCGTCAGCGCCGATTTACTATCACTGATTATATAATACTCGTCTCTGCCCGTATGGTTTATTACGTAATCGATAGCCTCTCGTATGGTTACCAATTTGCATTGGAAGATAGTGCTCCAGTTCGCGAGTTTGGTTTGAAACCGAAACACCTCCCTTTCTTGCTTAAACACGACAAACGCCGCGCCTGTTTGTACGTCATCCATACGTGAACCGTCCGTGTAAGTTCTGATACCCGTCGCGTACCCATCGCTTTGACAAACTGGATTCCTCTAATATCGGCCGGGTGCCCCAACTCTGATACAATGATCTTTCTCTCTACTTCCCTCTTAGCAAGATTAATATCTTCGATAATTTTGCGCCCTTTCCCTATACTTATTAATCTCCTATTTCTAATCTTCTTAACGACATATTCGATAGGGAGAGTCCTACTGATCCCCAGGACGGCCTCTTTGGAGGTGGTCCTGTACGCCCTGGCCGCTGTCACCGCGGTTATGCGTTGTACACTCGTCAATTGACGCATCTCCCGGAGTTTACAACCTTCCGCCCATACAGATGCAGCGTACAGCATTGCCGGCTCTATCGCTCCGGCATAGACCGTCCTCAGCGATTCGCCCCTGAAACCCCAGTTTATTTTCGCCGCCGCCATCATTTTGCTTGATATTTTGCTGCCTTTGCTTTTAACGTACGGCACGTGAGCTTTCCAATTTAACTTATCGTCAATCTTTACCCCGAGGTATGTAATTGCTTCTTTAAACGGTATGTTCTCTCCTCCTAGCTCTAGCCTAGGTGGTCGCTGTCCCGGTTTCTTTCCGAAATAAAACGCCTCTGACTTCGCCGTGTTAAATTTTAATTTTACCGCCTGCGACCATTCGTGTAGTTTATTAAGCGCATCGTTCGGTTTTGTGCGCATATCCATTAACAATCGCGATCTGACAATTAAAAGCGTATCATCCGCAATCCCAACGATTGAGCATCTTGTGGGTAACTTGACCCCAAAAATGCTCTCATACAACAGCTTCAAAATGTGGGACCAGAGCATGACCCTGCGGACATCCCCTTTTCATCTCGCGCGACAAAACTTCACCCGGAATTTCAACCTGTGCCAATCGCCCCGAGAATTAACTCTTGACCAAGAACATCAAGTTTTGCGGACAACCCCTATTATCCAACTCGCAAACAATCAATGGCCACCAGGCAGCATCAACTGCTCCTGAAATGTCCAAAGCAACAGCAACACAGTACTCTTTTGCATCTCTCGCCTCCTTAATTTCCCCGACAACAAACTCTAATGCGTCGATAGTCGGCTTTCCCTCCATAAAACCGAACTGTCGGTTATTAAAACCGCCGCTGTCTCGCCCTAAGTGCTCAACTCGCGTAGTCATAACGCGATCCAAAGCTTTCCCCAGTACCAGCAGCAAGCTAATTGGACGATAGTTGCCCGGATCTAAAGCATCCGCCTTTTTAGGTTTAGGTATAAATTTCACGTTCTAGACTTTCCAGGCACGCGGAAAGACGCCCCTTTCTAGACAAAGATCGAACAACCCGGTAAAGACACACGGGGCTAACAGGCACGCCTTCAGAGCTACGTGTGAAGTGATTCCGTCATGCCCCGGTGCCTTCATAGGGTACATTCTCCTAAGACTGGCGACTTCGTGAACTAGGATTGCCCTATAGGCACCAGTTCCTTGCGCCTCTGTAGCTTTCCGACGTACTAAATCGTGCGACACCTCATCCTCCTCGGGATTTTCCAAAGGGAAGAATTTCTCTAATAAATATACCGCCGTGGCTTTAAAACCTTCCGTATATTCGCCATTTCTCTTTCTTATGTTACCGAGCGCGACTTTCCGTTGTTTATCCCTTAATTTGTATATATATATATATATATATATATATATATATATATATGCTGTGTTAATAAAGTCATTTAGGGGTAGTTAGGACCAAGAGTATAGCGCACTTCATATAAAATACATGAGGGCTCAAAAAACGAGACAGTTTTCTGAAGAAAACAAAAAACACGATGAATATGCTGGAAAGTAAATGGCACGCCCTGTATATATACCATAATCATAATTAATTTAGTTAATGAAAAATATTTTGAAGATTTATTTGAATAAACAAATTTGCAAGTCGTAAAACAACATAATTGCAAACTGAAACGCGACACGCATGGATAACGTATCATTATTACGTCAAGGATCCCTATTAAAACAAGCAAGTTTAAAAATGCGTAAGATAACAAACGCATATAATTTAATGCATAAATTGTTTTAAGTCTACGTGACTAGAAAACTAAAATCGACACCTGATTTATTGGAAACGAGAAAGGCATGGTAATTAAAATCAAAGTTCACAAAATTTATTTGAACAAACAATGTTTGCTTATCTAGAAATATAAAAATCCAAAGGAATCAATGCTGTTATCTCGAAATGGTACGTGACAAAAGTAAAGCGTTGATGTTAACATACAATATAATACGATGGAATAACCAAAAACCTAGTATGAAAGTAACATGCATAACAACGAACTCTGCGCTTGTCAATAGATAGACGATGCATTTAAATACGACCGGATTTGTAAACAAATCAATTCAACATGAAGTAAAGCTTGGTTCACATCTCTTAAAACAAAGATATTTACGTGAAGTGATTTATTGTGAAGTGTGAAGTAATACTGTTGTAATTATGGAAAATTAAGAGGTTTGTCTTTTACCCTTCAAAAGGCGTAAGTAACTAAAAGTTGTTTTAATTTAAATTCCAATATTAACCTTAATAAAAAAGACTCTAATTAATCACTGGAAGACGATTCTAAATAATCACTGGAAAACAATTCTAAATAATTAATAGACAAGCAATTATAAATAATTACTAGAACAAATGAAGAAATGCAACAAGCATTTACTTCAACTATGAATTTTCAAGAAATTTAGCAGAGGACGCTAAAGTGATTATTATTATTATAAAGGGAAATTTAGATATTAAACTTCTTAAAAGCGCTGTTTAGTGTTTCTTTATCAAGTCCCAGATAAAAACTTTACTTTTATAAAAGGATATATATATATATATATATATATATATATATATATATATATATATACTTTTACCTTTTTACTCAATTAACCCTACCTTTGGACTCACTTGTCCAAAATAAAACAGTTATTCAATTAAATTATATGACAGCTCTTTAATTAAATTTAACTTTCTTTGTGATAAGATTTTATATAAAACAAGTTGAAAATGCAAGGCATTGTCGCAACGAACTTCCAAATGTAGACTTACTTTAAAACAATTTAAAGAAATTAAAATTATTATGTTGTAATAATTATAAGTATTCAGATAAAATACAAAAATTTATAAACAACAAAAGAGACATTTTAATATATTTTATTTTATTGAATAAATATTTTAAAAGCTATATATTAGTTCTCATCAATAAGATAAGAAATTTTTTTTTTTATATGAATCTAATTATTTTCGGTAATCAAAATTTAAGTTTAAACAATGTCTATAATATTGGAATAATTGGCATGAAATGCCATAAATTGTTCAAATATGTGTCGCATATTGATTTTAAACTTATTTAAAATTTTAATTATCCCTGTGGATTTTCCCGGGGGCTCGGCGTCCCCGTGGCCCGATTTTAACTGACATCAAAACTTAAGCTCTGGACACCGAGCTGAATCGATTGATGTATCACACATTGATGTCCGACCATTAAAAAGGCCTCGGACACACAGACAGACAGACACACAGACAAATAGATTTCATACACGAACGAAGTTCGTTGAAAATATACATCAAAAATGTGTTCTAATCCTTTAAACGCAGATATTTAAATATGAAAATTATGATCGTTTCTACTATGAATTAAAATGTTAATAATGTATTAAACATGACCGTGAAGTTTTTAAATTAAATACTAAAATACACAGATCTGTTACTTTGGTTTACAAATATGCATTAAATATTTGAGGGTACCATTCTGAACGGACCTGCCTCTTGACGACGTGCTAAAGTACTAGAACATGTAGAATGGCTTGCGCGTTTCAATGAGCTAAAGAGCCGAACTATAGGTTTAACCAAATTAGTGGGGTCTTTAGTAAGGAACCAGACTAAGACAGGTCCCCGAAAGAGGGCGGCAGCTTTTTCGGTACTTAGAGTGACAGAGACTATAGGGGTCGGTAAGGGAGTCTAAGACACACTACTGCGATGTGGAAAGCAACGGGAAACCACATTATCTCCCAAGTACACAGCGTACTCAAACTGTTACTAATGATGATGGCATCCTCTGGGGTAAAAAATTCCGGAGGTAAAATAGTCCTCCATTCGGATCTCCGGGGGGGACTACTTCGGGTGTTGTGATCCGAAAGCATAGAAAAAGATCCGTGAACATTCTGCGAGTCGGAGCGTGGAATGTTAGAAGTATGAAACAAGTAGGTAAGGTAGAGAGCCTGAAACTCGAAATGAATAGGTTAGCACTAGACATAGTAGAAATCAGAGAAGTCCGCTGGCCAGAGGCGGTGGTTTTTGAAGTGGAGATTTTGGGTAATTCATACAGGATCAGAGGAAGGAAATTCGGCTGTGGGGATAGTTATGCGAAAAAAGTTAGGACTACGTGTAGAAAACTACTTATAAAAGAAAGAAAGAGTACTCATAGTTAGATTTGAATCTAAACCAGTAAATACAGTAATAATACAAGTATACATGCCCACCTTTAGCTACAGTGAGGATGAGGTAGAGGCGACCTACAAAGATATCGAAGACATACTAAGATACGTAAAAAACATGAAAATTTAATAATTATGAAAGATTTTAATGCAGTGGTAGGTGAGGGTAAGGAAGGAGCGATAGTAGGTTTATTTGGGTTAGGCACGAGAAATGACAGGGAAAATAGGTTGATAGAATTTTGCGACAAGAACAACTTAACCATCACAAATACATTATTTCAACACCGTGCTAGAAGACGATACACGTGGAAGATGCCAGGAGATATAGGAAGATATCAAATAGATTACATTATTGTTAGACAATGGTTTAGAAATCAAGTAAAAGACTGTAGAAGCTACCCGGAAGCACAACATCGTAATTATAAAGGCCGCACTTAAATTTAAAAATCTGAAAAAGAGGAATGGAAAAAGGCACTTTGACTTTGAGAAGCTAAAAGATAAAGATATCCATGAAAGATTTGGAAAAAAAGTCAAATGAATTGCTGAAAGATATCGGGAAAATTTTTGATACTAAGGAAGTAGAAACAGAATGGAATAATATTAAATCCAGCCTAGACATGGCGGCCAAAGATATTCTGGGGTATAGACAAAAAGAAAACAAGAAACCATGGATAACAAAGGATATCCTGAATTTAATAGAAGAAACAAAAATAGATCAGATGAAACGGGAAAACAGAAATTATTCGCAAATGCAGGGAAGCTACAGAACAATGGATTGATGAAAAGTGCAAAGAGGTACAAACTAAGATGGAAATAGGAAAGACAGACGAAGCATACAAATTAATTAGAACGAATTTTAGAGATATAAAACCATATACCAAAAGTATAAGGGACGCGGGAGGAAACGTCATTATAGAAAATGTAGAGAAAGTAGCTAGTTTGCAGGAATATATAGGAAATTTATATTCAGGAAAGGAACTAATAGCATTAGAACAGGAATCAGGCATTAAAAATGATGACCTGTGGTATCCTATATCTAGAGATGATTTTGAATTAGCATTAAGGAGCCTGAAAAATGGTAAGGCGCCGGGTACAGATAAGGTGGAAGCAGAAACTCTAAAAGCCGCTGGACAAGCAGTAACAGAACGTCTCTTTCGACTTGTAAGCTATATGTATGAGAAAGGCGAGATACCCAAAGATTTCAAACGTAACATCATAGTAACTGTACCAAAAAAAAAGAGGCGCGGATAGATGTGAAAATTTTCGAACACTAAGTTTGACCGCACACGTTTCAAAAATATTAACTAGAGTTGTACAAAGACAAATAGAAAAGCGATACTGAAGAAATACTGGGAGAAGATCAATTTGGGTTTAGGCGAAACAGGGGAACACGGGAGGCTATTTTAGCGCTGAGGGTGATAATGAACAAAACAACAGAGAGGGAAAAAGCGTATATGTCGGGTTTGTAGATTTGGAAAAAGCATTTGACAAAGTGAAATGGAAAAAATTTTTCGACACACTCAAAAAGATTGGAATAAGTTTTTAGCAGAAACTCTAAAAGCCGCTGGACAAGCAGTAACAGAACGTCTCTTTCGACTTGTAAGCTATATGTATGAGAAAGGCGAGATACCCAAAGATTTCAAACGTAACATCATAGTAACTGTACCAAAAAAAAAGAGGCGCGGATAGATGTGAAAATTTTCGAACACTAAGTTTGACCGCACACGTTTCAAAAATATTAACTAGAGTTGTACAAAGACGAATAGAAAAACGATACTGAAGAAATACTGGGAGAAGATCAATTTGGGTTTAGGCGAAACAGGGGAACACGGGAGGCTATTTTAGCGCTGAGGGTGATAATGAACAAAACAACAGAGAGGGAAAAAGCGTATATGTCGGGTTTGTAGATTTGAAAAAAGCATTTGACAAAGTGAAATGGAAAAAATTTTTCGACACACTCAAAAAGATTGGAATAAGTTTTAGGGATAGACGGATAGAACATAGCTTATACAAAGAGCAAACAGCGGTAATAGAATTAGAGCAAGAAAGTAGAGAAGTAAATATTAGGAAAGGGGTGAGATAGAGACGTGCCTTATCCCCATTAATTTTTAACTTGTACATAGAAGAGGCAACGAATACCGTCAAATGCAGGAAGACATTTGGAATTAATATGAAGGAACAAAAGATTAATATGCTTAGATTTACAGATTATACAGCGGTATTAGCATCCAGCAAAGAAGAGTTAGAAGCTACTCTTAATGAAATGGAAACAGTTCTAACGGACAGATATGGTTTGAAAATTAACAAAAATAGAACTAAAGTTCTAGTATGCAAAAGAGGGGAGAATAAATCAAAAAACAAGAATACAAATAGGTAACGAGAACTTACAAAAGGTTAAGGATTTCTGCTACCTAGGAAGCCAAATAACGCAAGATGGGAAAAGCACAAAAGATATAAAACAAAGATTAGCACAAGGTCGTGCTACATTTAACAAGAAAAAGAAACTACTGTGCTCAAAGACCACAAACATAGAAACAAGGAAAAGATTGCTTAAAACATATGTGTGGAGCACAGCACTGTACGGCTGTGAAGTCTGGACAGTAGGAGAAGCGGACAAGAAAAAAGGTAGAAGCCTTTGAAATGTGGTGCTACAGACGTATGATGAAGATATCATGGACAGACAAAGTTAAGAACAAAGAGGTACTGGAAATGGTAGGGTAAGAAAGAAATATGTGGAAAACAGTAAAAAATAGGAGAGCTAGGATGATAGGCTACAAACTAAGGCATGAGGGATTAGTACGGATATATTAGAAGCAGAGATAGTAAAAAAGAGTAGTAGAGGTAGACCTACGTTAGACTACTGCACACAGATAGTAAAAGATGCAGGCAGTAAGAATTTCAGGGAAATATGTAGGCTAGCCCAGAATAGAAATCAATGGAGGTACGCTTCCAGCCAGTCGCAAGATGGAGAAACTAATGACAATAATAATTACTGTACTTAAACATGGTGATTATTATAAACAACTACAGATATTGGTTTTGCAATACTCTCAACTAATGTTAATTGTGCGAAAGGATTTACTGGAAAACTATTAATACAGCAAACGTCTAAGTGTTGGGGGATTCTTGGCAGCCACATGCTGCTTAACACCCTCCACATACCACTGAATCTCGGTGAAATAGGGAATATAATTAGAAAACAATAGAAGGGAATCCAGTTGTATATAAGCTGTTTTAACCGACAACGACCGCTGCGAATGCGGTGAGGGCGCTGAAAGCGCAGAGCACGTGTTCTTCGACTGCCCGCTTTAAGCGGCAAATCGAGGGTTAGATGATAGCAAATTAACTATTCTAGGTCTAGCATGCCCAAAGAGCCTAGAGGAAGTTGGAGAAGTGGCTAACCAGAAGGCGTTCTGGACAGCCTTTAAAAAGTTTGCAGGAAGGGTCGCGAGATTAGACGGCGATAACCGCGCGTAAAACGGAAAGTGGTGAAAGATTGGAAATTTAAGATTTTGACCTGGCGTTAAATGATATGACTTTGGTAACCAAAACCTGTATTTAAATAATTATAAAAAAAAGTAAAAAAATATAAAACAAAAACTAAAAAAACAAAAAAAAACATATCATAATATTTATAAAAGTTCATATGCACGACAAGCCCCGCATCACTAATACAATCACTATAACCACTATATAACCTTATACGCGCAGAAATAGGGAATAAATAAAAAACTTAAAACTTAATCCGGGCAAATAAATAAATAAGAACATATAAATAAAAAACCTCATTAAATTAAATCAGTGAAATAAAGAAAGAAATAAAATAATAAATAAAATAGAATGAAACCGCGCATCCCTCCAGGACTTAAAAGTGAAGTGATAGTGAGTGATAGTTATTGTGACTCACCAGGACGATTAGTGCATACCCACCAGAACTTTAGCAGTGCATGCATTTCCCCCTAGCAGTAAGTTTAAGGGTATGCAGACGACCAGATCTTCGGATGCTTTGTGTCTTCATTTTAATAAATACCTTATCCTAGCCACACGTGCAATCGTTCCACTCGTAAATTAATCTTTCAGCAAATAATTATACCTATCCTAAGCTATGCAATTGATACCTGGTACCCGTTAACAACACCCCATTCTCACAGAAACCTAAATCCAATAATAAGACCTTTCCTATTATTTTCTACAATAGCATTTAGAACCTCCCCCACCTATGCATTATATACTATCTTGAAACAACCACCTCTTAATATCCTGCTCCAATCCAAAGTCCAAATTCGCAACCTTAAGAACAAAAGACCAATACAATTACATGACCGCACTCTTCTACCCGCAGAATATGAAACAATGACAAGGACAAGCATAATAAACCTAATATAAATGATTCACTAAGATACACATGGCAAAATCAATGGGATAACGACACCACCGACAGACACACATACGATATTTCCCCGAAAATCACGGACATTCCCGACCATGTTTTCTACTCCAACCGATACACGATTCAATTCCTGATAGGCCACGGCAAATTCCGACAGAAATTACATTCCTTCCAATTAATCCCCTCTCCTTACTGTCCCTGCTCTAATCTAAATATTCCTGAAACCCCACACCACCTAATATACTTATACCCAACTCCGTCCCCTACCAAACCCACTTAAAACACGCGATCTCACTAGATTCTTTTACCCCACTACCCAGTATAAATTTCCTAGTAACAAACTATCCCCTCAAATTTGACCATTCTCTTAACGAAATCCGAATCACTAAATCTCCCGTACAATAAAATAGCTCAAATCCCCTCCAAAATCTTTCTCTAAAACTATTACCTTCTACACCATCATCCCCACCCCCACAACATTACACTACACTACAGATTTTCCACCACCAGCTAAACCTCAGATCAAACCGGCGATAAAGGCAAAATTTCCAACAGCAAGACCGACTGACATCGGAAAATTGTATATATTGCAAACTTGTTTATGATTTTACGATTTTGTAAATAAGAATTTATGCATCGATTCACTAGGACAGGCCTTTGGCTTAAGTATAGTGTCAAACAATAAACGAACAAACAAACAAACACGTGCAATTCTGCGATTCTTGGACAAACAAGTGACATCAGCGAACTTCTACATCTGCATTTTCAAGACGTAAATTTGAGCTTCTCCTTCTAAAGTAATGATGAATCATGTTATAATGGCGTATTATACTGGACCACCACAGGAAACCATCCCCATAAATTTACTGTACGATCCATTGAAGTAAATCGAAATATAATACCAATCCATAAAACGAGTTATACCAATTGCCTCATTTTCGAGTCTTCTTTAACTTTGTGATTTTGAATAAAAATAAAACGTGGTAATTTACTGAGATTAAATCTGTGGTTAAAAATTTGTTTTTTTATTACAGAACCGCGGAAATATAGTTAGCTGTTCATTTGCTCTTGTTTTGGTTTCAACGTCCCATGTGATTAATTTATGGTCAGAGAACGTTTTCTCGTTCGACCTTAATTTCCAATCACAATTGATTTCTAACATCTCGTGTGAGGCTGCAGTAATATCTATAAAACTGCTGCCTCTATGTACCTCAAACGTAGGTGAATCATTAGTCAAATCCCATACAGTCAAAAATTCGGCAACCTGTGAGCCCCTATCGTCGTTGATAGGGCTACTCTAAAACGGTAACTTGGCATTAAAATCTCCCCCGATTATTAGTTTTTTATGCCTTTCAAGTTTACGAAAGATGCCTTCGATTTGATTTATTAAGTACTCAGTTTGAGGATTTTCCCGTCGGGAATCGACCGGCGGAAGATACGCGCTAATCAAGTAAAACGTATTTAACCCCGTTTCTATTTTTGCGGTGGTTATGAACTCATTCGATAAATTATTTAAAATTATTCCGGCGCACGTCCCATTATTTATTATTATTCCGCTGCGCAGTCGTTCGCTATTCGCGTTTAAGACGGTAGCCCCTTTCCCAAAATCTGTTATGCTATACAGATGCGGTTCCTGTATGAGCCCAATGTCGATTTTATTTTCGTTCATTATTTTAACGAAATTATTGTGGTCCCTTTGACTCTACCTAAATTAACTTGCGCACATTTGATCATCATGCTTTTCGAAACATCGACAAATGGCCTAGGATCCATAGTCGATGTTCCTGGGGATGACTGCCATTAGACGCTGCGTCGTTGGGCACTGGCTGGACTTGGCGTCGTGACGAGTGTCGACCTTGACACTACCAACCCTATCGTTCGACCTCGCACAGACACCACAACCAGAAACTGCTCGCCTACAGTTCTTGAACTCATGCTCCACTTCGGCGCAGTTATCACAAAACTGCTCCCGCTCCTTACACTCCGCTGACCTATCACCGAACTCGTAACAGCGATTACACTGGACCATCGACAAGTGATCACAAGCTCAAACCCTACGCCAACCCAGACCGACCGAATCCGTCAATAAACACCTCCTAGCGTCCGGCGACACCTGGAAGGAAACGCTGGCCAACGGATCTCTGGGTCTCCTGCCGCCGAACCGGAACTTCTCCTTGACCTCCTCCTCAAACCTAAGCCCCCTGAAGCGAGGGTTCTAAACAACCAACCTCTTCACGAGCTTTTCTTGCTTCATCTCGATGCGCGGTCTCCTCTTCTCAATGGTCCTCGCCGTCAAACCCTGGCAAGCCCCACCCACCGTCAACTGCAACCGCTTGGCGTCCTCCCAACCAGCACACTCGGCAACAACGCACCCCTACGCTGTCTTTTTTGCCACTGCACTTGCATACGAAACTACCCCTGGGATCAAGCGACGTCTTGATCCCCCTGTCCTACTACGACTTGCTCCGTCTTCGCCGCTGCGACTCCCACCTCCGCCACAGCCTCCTTCACTTCGCCACGCACCATTCTAAGACCCCGAACCATCCCCAAAAGCTGATTTGCAACATCTCGAAACTCGTCCGCGGCGTTGCGAATCACGCTCCTTTCGTCCACGGTCATGGTTGCCGAAGTGGCAGGAACCCGCTTGTGTATAAAATCGTGCGCTTTCCTCTCGGAACATCAAGAGATCCAGCTCGTCTATAGCGCTAGCCGCAACGCTTCCTTTGTTGATAGTCGACTCACAACACTGGCCTCTCGACGTCGAGATCGACCCAGGCTCGGCTACACACACAAGGGGCGCCGGCCCCTCCGAGTCCACCACCGCAAACCCAAGCTCCCTCTGGGACGCGACTACCTCCCCGTCGGGTTGCGACACCAGCTTCTCTACCGCGACCACGAGCTCCTTCCCTGCCACCTTCTCGATCGACCCAGCCTCCGACTGCTCACCCTTGACCGACTCCGACCGACCGCCCCTCTTCTTCTTCGGCAACGGCTCCTCATCTCGATGGACAACCATGCTAACAAATCAAACGACAAAAACAACAGGGACAAACAAAAACCTAGATTAAAAACAACCTAACCGTTTCGACGCTAAATAAACTAAAGATAATATAAACCGCTAAACGGCGCAAACAGCAGTGAGTACAAAACAAAAACGCTACTCGGATAAAATACCTAGATTAAGAATGAACCGTAAACTTCCTGGTATTTATTTATTTAAATTTATCTGTTTATTTAAATTTCAAACGGCCAAATGAAATTTCAAATTTATCAAAGATAAAATAAACGCTTAGCGCCAAAATAACGAGGACAGAATAAAATCACAACCCAATAAAAATATAAAGCAAACAATACTATTTATTTATTTAAATTTTTTTAAACCACCAAATCAAATTTTAAATTTAAAAAGCTAATTAATTCTAAAACAAAATCAAATTTATAATTTACCGTGATTTTAATTTAAATACAGAATCAAACAAATAACAACTCGTGCAATTAGAGCTTGGTACCGGAAGCACTTATCGCTTGTTTACTCGGTTCCTGGTACGACCTTCAAGTGTTTCACCACTAATTACACCGAGATATCGACGTTAACAAATCTTTAAGTAGGCGTGTACTTAAAAAATGGAATATTTAAATTTAAATAAACGCAAGTTTTTGGTTTTTAAGCTATTTGTTTAATTCAAAAAAGGCCTAGATTTTGGTTTATAGTTTGTTACTTTATTACACGCACATACAGAATTTTTCCAAATTTATTTGCTTGTTTTACGCGGTTTTTAACCCGATGTACTTGGTTTTTAATAAATTTATTAAAAACGCCTTTTTAAATTATTTTGAAATTATTTTGGGGTGATTGGTTATTAGTTTTTGGTCTATTAGCCCGAAATTTAATTTAGGTTATTTTTAAACGCAAATTTTGGTTAAAATTTAAGTTGAAACGCGATTTATTTAGTATTTATTCGATTTAAATTTAGTTTTTGATTTTATTTCACTGCCCTATGTATTAGATTAAATGCCACACAATAATATAATTAAATACAATAAATAATAAATGTTTATTATATAATAAAGCTTTAAATATAGAAATATAATAATAAACCCTAAATAAAAACTTACTTGTTTGCCGCAGAAGCGGGAGCTCCGTAAAACACGTCCACTAACTTTAAGCGCTAACTAGTAAGTTGACAACACAAACAACAAAAGAACAACGGGAACAAACCGAAAGCCCAGATCAAAAATGACGTGACCGTTTCGACGCTAAATGAACTCAAAGATAAGATGGACCGCTAAAAGCCACAAACAACAGCGGGTACAAAACAAAACGTTGATCCAATAGAAATACCTCGATTTAAAATGAACCGTAAACTCCCCTGTATGTATTTATTTAAATTTATCTATTTATTTAAATTTCGAACCGCCAAATCAAATTTCAAATTTATCCAAGAAACACTAAAGGTCAGAATAACAACGAGGTCAAATAAAAAGCGCTAGCCCAATAAAAGTGTACTGTATACAACACTATTTATTTATTTAAATTTTAAACCGCAAAATCAAATTTTAAGTTTAAACTAGCTAATTACTTTTAAAAATCAAATTTGTAAAATGCTCGACCTTAAATTTCAATATACAAAGACATAAATAAAACAGGCGTCATTCAAATGTGGTACCTGTAACGCACTTATCGCTTATTTACACGGTGCCTGGTACGAACTTCATGTGTTATACCACTAATTACACGAAAAGATCGATTTTAGGAATCTTTATGTACGCCAGTTATGTAATTCCCAATCGTTACATATATATATATATATATATATATATATATATATATATATATATATATATATGTAAAAACTAATAATTAGGAAATTCCATCCCTATAGTAGGGGATAAAGAATACTACTATAGTAAGCCTGCTTATCGTAAAAGGCGATTAAAAGACGCAGCAAGGGGCAGCAGCCTTGCTGGCTAAAAGATATTGGAGGAGGGTCGGTTGGTCTCAGGCGATCCTCAATAATTTACAAGCTTGTTGGGGTTGGCCGTGACGGATACGGCTTTTGCTAAAATCTTTAAAACTGCGTTGTGGAAAGATATGGGAGCCTACCACAATATTTCCCAGGTGTGCGTGGCCTAAAACACGAAATACATATGATGGAGAGCTCACAAGTAAAATTCTTGTCCGGAGGTAAAATACTCCCTCATTCGGATCTCCGGGAGGGTACTTGGGGCTCGTCATCGTAAGAATATAAAACAACAGTTCGATTTAGTGATAGGGACTTGGAATGTAAGGTCATTACTTAGAGTAGATAAGTTAACGAATTTATTAGTCGAAATGAGAAAGGAAAAGCTGGACATTTTAGGTATTAGTGAGGTGAGATGGCCAGATAGTAATGACTTTTGGAAAGATAATTATAGAATAATTACAACTTCTTTAACTAATGGACAGGCAGACGTAGGAATAGTGTTAGGTAAAAGATTAGGGCATAAAGTTAAAGAGTACTTACAATTTAGTGATAGAATAATTATGGTTAGATTGAGTACAAAACCCACAAACACTGTTTTAGTACAGGTTTACATGCCAACAACTCAGTACGAGGATGAGGAAGTAGAAAAGGTATACGAGGATATAAATAGTATAGTGAGAAAAGTAAAAGGAGATGAGAATTTAATAGTTATGGGCTATTTTAATGCGTCAGTGGGAGAAGGTAGTGAGGGAAAAATGGTAGGAAAATTTGGGTATGGCAGACGAAATGATAGAGGAGAAAGATTAGTTGAGTTTTGCCAGGAACATAGATTAGTAACTGTAAACACCCTATTCGAACAACATGTTAGGAGAAGATATACCTGGAAAGCCCCAGGTGATAGAGGTAGATACCAAATAGATTATATTTTAGTTAAACAAAGATTTAGAAACCAAGTTAAAAACTGTCGTAGTTATCCAGGGGCTGACATAGATAGCGATCATAACTTAGTTAAAATGAAGTGTAAACTAAAATTCAAAAAATTGAGAAAGGTTAAAAGAGGGGGATGGGATCTAGGTAAGCTTAATGATAGTAGGGTAAAAGAGGAATATAAACAAGTATTAGATAATAAGAGCAAAGAGATAGCTGTAGGAGGAACGTAGAAAATAGATGGAAAGAAATAAAACTGACGGTACATGATACAGCAACACAGACTATAGGTAAGAAAAATAGAAGCTAGAAAACCGTGGGTAACAAAGGAGATATTAGATTTAATAGAGAATAGAAGAAAGCTTAAACCTTTCAGAGAAGTGGATAGTGAAAGTAAGCAAAATATAATACAGTTAGAAATAAGATAGTACATGAGTGTAGAAAAGCTAGAAATAAATGGATGGAGGAGAATTGTAAGGAATACAAGATGATTTGAGAGTAGGTAAGACAGACAGGGCTTACAGGGCAGTTAAAAGTTTTTGGGAAGATAGGAAAAATATAATGGTATTAGAGACGAGAATAATGAGCTTCTAATAAATAAAGTTGAGGTAGCTGATAGATGGAAAAGATATTTAGAAGATTTATATAAGGGAGACGATATGGATGAGTTAGAAAACGACCAAGAAGAGGATGTAGAAATAGGGTTCTCAATATTAAGAGAGGAATTTGATAGAGCTATTCGGAATCTTAAATTAAATAAAGCGCCAGGGATAGACGATATTCCCGCAGAATTAATAAAATATGCAAGTCAGAAAACTTTGGACAGATTATATGAACTAATAAATGTAATATATGACACAGGTGAGGTTCCAATAGATTTCGAAAAAAATATTATTATCCCAATCCCAAAAAAGTCAGGAGCTGATAGGTGTGAGAATTTTAGAACGGTTAGTTTAACTTCTCATGCTTCCAAAATACTAATAATAATAATTAAAAAGAGTAGAAGCTTTGACTGAGAATTATTTAGGCGAAGACCAATATGGTTTTCGAAAAGACAGAGGACTAGAGAACCGATACTAATGATTAGGGTAATTATCGAAAAAAGGTTACAAAAAAAATAAAAAGACTCATTTCGCATTTGTAGACTTAGAAAAAGCATTTGATAGGGTTAATTGGATTGTTATGTTCAGGGTTTTGCAAAAAATAGGAATCTCTCATAAAGATAGAAAAATTATTTACAGTCTATATAAAACCAAAGCGTAGTAATTAGATTTGATGGAATAGAAAAGGAAGCTAAGATTAGAAATGGTGTTAGACAGGGTTGTATACTGTCTCCTTGATTTTTAATGTTTATATTGAGGAAGCTTTAAACTTAGCCAGAGAGAGAAAGAGATAGGTATTAGTGTACAGGGACAGAAAATAGACATGTTACGTTTTGCAGATGATATAGCCATTATAGCAGAGTCTAGAAAAGAGTTAGGAGAGTTTTTAAATATTTTAGATGAGATACTACGGAGTAACTATAGTATAAGAATTAACTCAGTAAAGACAAAGATAATGACAAGTGAGTTACAGCCTAGTTCTAAACCAAAATTAAAAATAGGGAATACCGAGTTAGAGGAGGTAGATGAATTTTGCTATTTAGGTAGTATAATTACAAAGGATGGACGTAGCAGAAGGGATATAGTAGCTAGAATAGCTCAAGCTAGAAAAATGTTTTTAAAAAAGAAAAACTTACTAATAGCTAATAGTATTAGTTTAGATAATAGAAAAAGTTTCTTAAAGTCGTACGTATGGAGCGTTCTACTATACGGTAGTGAGACTTGGATAATTAAAGAAGTAGATAAGAAAAAGATAGAAGCTTTTGAAACTTGGTGTTATAGGAGAATGTTAAAGATTAGTTGGACAGATAGAGTAACAAACGAGGAAGTTTATAGAAGGATAGGTGAGGATCCTGTATGTGGAAACAATTGAAGGTCAGGAGAGATAGAATGATAGGGCACCAGTTAAGACATGAGGGACTATTTAGTAAAGTCTTAGATTATAGACTACCAAATAAAAATAGAGTAGGAAGGCCTAGACAAAGCTATATTAGTCAAATTATTAGAGATTTAGGTTGTGAAGGGTATGTAGACCTTTTTAGACTAGCTCAGAATAGAAAAGAATTTAGAGCTGCGTCAAACCGACTTTAAGTAAGTTCGAAAACAAAAAAAAAAAAATAAAAATAAAAATCAGTTTACTAAATGTCAGCAGGACATAACTCACAATTAGTTAACGGTCTGGCATGTTGGTAGCGTTTCGTTGCTTAAGCCTTACCATAACATATAATTTAATAAACGTCACCATGACATAACTCACAATTAGGTAGCGGTCTGGCATGTTGGCAGCGATTCGTTGCTTAAGCCTTACCATAGCATATAATTTAACACTTTTCCTTTTTGAAGCGGATATCCAGGTTATATTTCATTTCCTTATAAATGGTAATCATGTAAACATGTTAGAGTTCTTTAACAACCATCAGGTTGCTAATATCTATGTACAGACAGCTGGATAGGAAAAAGGATTTAGGAAGACCTAAACCAAACTATATTAGTCAAATTATTAGAAATTTAGGTTGTGAAGGGTATGTAGAGCTTTTTAGATTAGCACAGAATAGAAAAGAAGTTAGAGCTGCGTCAAACCGACCTTAAGTAAGGTCGAAAACAAAATGATGATGAGGAAATTATTAGAAATATAAAAAAATGCGCTAAGTGATGTGCAACAATGTAAATAAAGGACAATTCATTTCAGTTTATTAACGTTCATGGGAACGAAAGCGCCACTTTGTAGCACAGAGATAAGTGACACTGCAGATGTTAGGTCATAGGCGGTCCCAGATATTCACGTACCGACATTACCTGGAAAGGAAGCTCGCAACAAAGTAATTATAAATAGAAATAAAATAGCAACATTGTATTATGAATAGAGTCAAGTGTAAGCAGACATTAGGTCTGCAAGTTCCCACAGCCATGTGAGGGGGTAGGGATATTATAAAAAGCCCGGGAGCCCCAGTCGACGACAGTTAATCCATCGTTCAGCTTTAACATTGCAGTTCGTTAGATAACTCTCTTTGTACAATTAATTAACATATTTTGACTTAGAATAATTCAGTTCAAGTTTGTCAAAATTTAATATTAATTTTTGTGTAAATAAATAAATTTGTTAAGAAGTTGGAAATGTTTTTTTAAAAAGGACCGCTCCCAGCCACGAACCTTAACTCGCCTTTACTTAAAATATGGAATATTTTAAATTAAATTAATGCAAATTTTCGGTTTTTAAGCTATTTATTTAATTCAAAAAGAGACTAGATTTTGGTGTTATGTTTGTTATTTTATTATCCGCATATTACAAAATTCTCCCGAATTTATTTGATGATTTTACACGGGTTTTTATATAATTTACGCGATTTTTTCTATAAATTTATTAAAAACGATTTTTTAATTATTTTTGAAGTATTTTGGGTATTTGTTTATTAGATTTTTGGTTTATTAGCCCGAAATTTAATTTAGTTTATTTTTAAACGCTGATTTTGGTTTAAAATTCGAAGAAAACTCGATTTATGTATTATTTAATCGATTAAATTAGTTTTCGATTCTATTTCACTGCCCTATGTATTAAAAATTAATGCCACACAATAATAAAAACAAAATACAATAAAAAAGCAAAACTTTAAATATAATAATATAATAAAAACCCTATATAAAAATTTACTTGTAGCTGCAGCAGCAGGAGCTCCGTGAAACACCTCCGCACACTTGAACAGCTAACTAGAAAGGCCTCACGTTGGAGCGTCACTAAAAGAATACTGTGACAATGTTCCGCTTTGATGCGCCGCTAAAAATGCTGTGATACAGATACAGCAAATTGTAAAATTTGAAATTGTTGACTTACCTTCCTTCCTAACTTTGCCTAGCTAGCTCAACGGAAATGTTGGAGTTTTTAAAATGAAATCAAACACAGCAATATCATAAAGCATTTATACAGTATAAAATATATTCTCTCCTACAAAAGCATATAGAACATTTACAACATCTTTTCTTTCAAACATCAAGTAATTTCTAAGTACTTATTTTCTTAATTATAAAAATGTTCCTTACCTTATTTTAAATTTACAGAACTAAATCTCTTCTCCTATGGATAGTTTATCTGGTTATGATTGTCACACTTGTAAAATTTGTTTTGTCCAAAAAATCCTTGAAAAGATAATCTATTAAAAGGTCTGTCTGAGTGTCTAGAACCCTGAACACTAACTTTTCTGGTAAAGATCCTTACAAACATAAAATGATTAGGACTTATTCTATTGTATATTATAGAATCAAATAATTGCATTTATCAATTTCATATTTTTGTAGGTTACGTTTAAAATTAGCTTCTGTATTCACTGTTACATGGTAAATATTAATTACGACATGCGTATTGTATACATTACAACTATAGCTTCGAAATTCTTTACTCAATGTGATATTTTCGCGATTGAATTTATAAATGAATCTTTTTAACAACCGCTTCCATTTATATACAAAATTATCTATTTTCTAGAATATACACGTGTATACGTGATTTGATTTTAAATAATTCACGCTTATCTATCGTAATTTTCTAGGAATTTTTCTTTAGCGTTCAAATTGTCGCGCTTTATTACCCGTTATCGAGTTCCACTTATTAATGACATGCTTTGCTCGTCCTTGTTTAACACCCAAGGTTATTGTAGCGTCACATACTAATCCAGTAATTGCAAAAGGTAATAAAAAACTTTTATCAATTTTTGTAACATTTTATGGCTTTTTTTATTGTTCCCCCACTTCGTAAAATAAACGTCTATTTATTAATTAGTCCAACGAAGTTGACGTATTTTTTCTCAATTTCTCTCAAACTTTAAAGAACATGTTGTATTTGAATTGCAATTTTGTAATACACGGGGTAATTAATATGCTTTATTTAAGGCTCTAATGGCTTTATAATGGAAATGAGTTGCATTGTTATAGAAAAATATTTGCTTTTACGGCAAAACGTGTTTTAGCCCACATAATTAAGATTGGAATTGGGGTTTTTAATACACGAAATTATTTATTTTTATGCACGGAAAGTGCACAAATGAATAGCTTTTGTATTTATCTTAAAACGATTGATTTGCATTGGCATTTAATGAGTTTTAAGGTATCTAAAAAATTAATATTTTTGCTATGCTGCTTAAATTATTTACTATGTATTTACAAAACGCTTACATCATACAGGGTGATTATTTACACATACGAAACTTGCGTTTTTGCTGGCACTTTAATGAACAAAAGTACGCTTGTATCATACAGAACGTAAGCATGAATTTATGTATATATATATATATATATATATATATATATATATATATATATATATTGTGTGTGTGTGTGTGTGTGTGTGTAGATGGGTGTGTGTGTGTGTATTACTTTGATCAGGCCTCGCGTTGGACATCGCTAAAAGAGTGCCGTGACAACGGTACAGTAAATTGTAAATTTGAAATAATTACCTTACCTTCTTTTTATTTTCTTGGCCTGGCTAGCTAATCGGAATTTACAAAATGAAATGAATTACAGCAATCTCAAGAAAACATCTATACATTCAACATTTTTCTTGCGTACAAAAAAATTTATAAAATCGTTTACCGTTTAATTTCATACAGAATATAATTCCAACGAGTTACTTAATTATTAAAATATTCCTTACCTAGTCTTTATAAAAAGGTACACAATCCTTTTTAAATAATGACTAGTTAATTTGCCTATCTCTTATTACCACGCTTGTAAGTGTGTTTGGCCAAAATCCGCTTTACAGATATTTTATTAAAGGTCAAAAGATTTAGAACTTCGACCACAAAATTGTCTGCAAATTATCCGTTTCACAATTAGTAGACAATGTAAACTTATTTTAATTTAAAATACAAAATATTAAAATATTATTAATTAACAAATAAAGAAATCCAAAATTTTATACTTATGACAATTTGTTAAAAAGTGCTTATTTAATCTTCTTTTCGTTACATTTAACGGTATTAAATGTTTCCTGGTTTTATTTTAAAATTGACGTTCAAATCCCAGTTTACAGATCATCCATATTACCTTAAATCTCCATTTATCTTTGGAATATTAATTTGCAAGGTACATCTTTATTGTTAATTGTAGAACGCCGATAAGATTGATGACAAATCATTTGAAACCTATTTGTTTCATTTCGTACAGTAATTTAAATTGCTCTAACTTACACGTTCGAAGTTACATGCTTATTGTCAAATACTGCATGCATGTCACATTAATCTCGTAAAATGAAATGAATCGCCGAATACTAAATCTTAAATCGTATATATTACTTGGCTTTAAATGTGAATTAAATCTTGAAATTATGAATAAAAACCTCCAATATAGTTCCGGCTTATATACAAAGATTTTAACTACTTCACTTTTTCTATACGATTCCAGATTTTTTCTCGATAATTAGTCACGGCTGATGTAAGTATTTACAAGAAATGCGCGCTGAATGGTCTAATTAGCGTCAAACTACATATTATGTTTATCGTGAAACGTACCGTTTTTTATCCAATGCACGGAGTTAATGTTTGAGCTGCACTCCTGCAGAAAGCTATAAAGTAATTCTTATAGATCTTTTGGGTTTTTACGTAGTCGCACGAGTTTCTTGAATAAACGTTTATTTATGTAATGAAATTTAAAACATTTTTTAATAAAGGATAACGTATTCTTTTCCGAATAAAGAAGATTTTAGACTAATGTTTATTTAAATTTATGAAGTGAATTAAAATGTTACATTTACACGCATATTCAATAAGGGTTTGTTTATACTTTGCAAATGATAATAGAACAGTGTTCTAACGCATATTTTACACACATAAATAATTCAAGCTTGCAACTGCTTGTCATGCTTATAAAAATGCAGATTTCAATATAATTACATAATTAATTAAAGCTTCAATTGCTTTCTTTGTGAGTTTACGCTAAATAAAGCAAATATTTTATGCACGAGAAATGAATTGAATGGCTTAGTGTTTATCTCTTAGGATGGTTAGTTACACATGATAAAAACTATGCTTTATATTAAAGCGAAATAAATTTAATACCTTTGTATATGCAATACCCTAATTTTTATACAGGGTGTACCAATGAATATTCAGAAATTTTAATTTTTACGGTTTCTTTCTATTTGGGTAGGTTTTATTTATAGAATTTTGCTCCTAATAATTCCTCTTACCTAGTTTCCTAATAATATTGACACCTACATGTTACATCCAAAAACTTCCTCGCAATATCCTCATACTGAAACCTAAATATTCATTCACACCAATCACATACTCAAAAATAACTCAATTGACCAAATATATCACACTCTATTTACATTAGATACATTTTAAAACACCATTCCTTTAGGTACATTTATAAAGTTCAATAATTTTATAATAATAATCATGCAAATTGATAACCTTTTAAACACATATTTCTTTATTTAAAGTAAGAGAGCGTTCCTCATACCTTACGTTACCCTTTTGGTCTTAGCATGAACTCATAATAAAACTCTACAACTGTGCATATAAATTTTCTACATTATCAAACATCAATAGGCCCTCTATACCTCTTTACAACATTTGGTTATATGTAAATTCATTAATTATTTTCAAAGATCAATTTTCTCTTAAAGTCCCATAAACGTTTGTTCATAAACTATCAAATAATAATAAAACACATCAAATTCAAATCCAAATAATCACATACACCATAAAAACATTCACCACTCAATGTTCTAATCTATCGCCTACCTGGGTTTTATCTTCTAAATGTGCTTCACCATCTAGCTCCTTAAAGATGCTGCCGTCTAGTAGATACCCAGTCCATCAGCTAACTCCCTGGTCCAATTACCATATCCTCCATGCATACCGCTGTTTTCAATTTTTACTCCAAAAATTGCAATCTCTAAACTTAATTTTTATTATTCAAACATCGCATTTTTGTATAATCCAAACACTTTCAAACTTTAAAATTTTCATGCATTCCAATACCAAATTTAACAAGTTTTGTACTTACGTACCACTTTACCGTTTTACCACAAAGATGCTTAGCTTCTACATAAAATTTTATTAATTCACATGAAAGTAACTATTATCACCAATGCAGGATGAAACCAAAACAAAAAAGAAAGAGCAAAAGAGAGAGAAAGACCCTCTCTGCCAGTGATTATATAAATAAAATTTGCCCCCCCCTGTTTTAAATTGGCACGTATACTTGTATACCCGTTTCTAAAATTTTGGAAAATCTTTTCTAATCGCTCGTTGCTTCAGCGAATTTTTATAACGAACATAACAATACTCGGTAAATCGCTTCAAACTGTCACTCCGTTGTTCGAATTTAGCCTCTACATCTTTATTTGTCAACGCCTCCAACTTGAACAAACATCTCGCATCTCCCTTGTATCTATAGCTTTTTCTCACACATACGCTCCCACCAGCTGGTTCTCTGCCCTTCTTGTACAATTCCCACACCAATCACCTCGCTTGGCTCCATATTCGCACTTCTTAACAGACTCGTGTTTGCTTTTAAATATCTTTGAAATTATCGATTTTATTTAGGTCTCCCAACTATACTGCCTCCTGAATTACGTATACCATCCCTCTTGCACTCAATACACTTTTATTCTGTTTTGGTCTTTTGTTGGCTCTGGTATACTACCTCCAAGATTGAAATTAATATTTTAACCACAAAACCGCGTCTACATTAATCCCAACGGCTGTTCTTTTCCAATAACCCATTAAGGTTTGTTTGTTGCCAAGCTTACCGAGAAATATTATCTCCCCTCGTTGTTTTGTTTAAACGTGTCGGATTTTACGTTTGCAAACAGAAATGTTGTTTTAACACCTGTTGCACGCTTTTAGATTTTCACATAATCATTTTACTACAAATTTAAATACGTTATAATGATTTTACCCCAATTATTACTTATTCTGCTCTATATTTATACAGATATTATATTACATTGTCCTTGGCTAAATTACATTGATCCTTCATTATTATACACTACTTACGTTAAAAAAATTAATTTGTTAAATATATTCCAACTCTCTAATTAAATAAATTTGTCTTCCCTTATTCAAAAGCTCTTAACCCATGAGTTCACTTGTGCCCTTATATATATATATATATATATATATATATATATATATATCCCAATGCCCCCTTAATTACACGATATTATATATAATATATATATATATATATATATATATATATATTGCTGTGACAACGCCTCGCTTTGGGGCGTCACTAGAAGAGTGGTGTGACAACGTCGCGTTTTGATACAGATACTGCAAATTGTAAAATTTGAAATTATTCACTTACCTTTCTTTCTAACTTTGGCTAGCTCAATGGAAATGTAAGAATTTTCAAAAATGAAATCAAACAACAATATCACTAACCATTTGCACAGTTTGAAATATTTTCTCTCGCACAAAAAGCATATAGAACATTTACAACATCGTTACTTTCAAACATAAAATTATTTCTAGCAAATACTTATTTACTTAACTATAAAAAGTCCCTTACCTTATCTTAAATTTACAGAAATAAATCTCTTTTTTTACGAATAGTTTACCTGGCTTTGATTCACACGCTTGGAAGGTGTTTTTGGCCAAAAAAATCCTTGACAGATAATCTATTAAAAAGTCAGCTGTTTCGAACTTTGAACACAACCTTTCCTGGTAAAGATCCTTACAAAAATAAAATATTATACGATTAACACTTATTCCAGTTTAGATTTAAATGACAAATACTCAACTATCAGTTACAAATAATATTTAAAAAATTATATTTTCAAAATCCACTTAGCGCCTAACTCTTTTTTCGTAATTCGTAATTAAATATCTTCTTATTTTCAAATGACGTACAAATCAGCTTATAAGATTTTTATAATATTTACGTCTCCATTTAGAAACCAATGTGCATCCTCGGTTTGATTATTCAATAAAAATTTTAATAACTTTTTATATCAAAGCATTTCTCATCTTCAGTATATATAATAAAATTTAATACTTTCCAATTTTTTATGCAGGTTGCGTTTAAAACATCACTTCTTTATTCGTTGTAACATTGTAATTATTAAATTAAGGTATGCGTACTGCATATTTCAAATATCATCTTCGCAAAGCAACAGCTCACGACTTAAATGAACATTTCGCGATCGAATTTATGAATGAATGAAATGTTTAATAAACGCTTCCACTTATATACAAAATTATCTATTTCTAGAACAACTAGTATTTTCGTGATTCCATTTCAAATAATACACGCCTATCTTACGTAATATTCTGGGAAATACTCTTTAGCGTTCAAAATCGTCGAGTTTTATTACCTCATTAGTATCTATTTATAATAGTGACGCACGCTACCTCGTCTTTGTTTAACACACAAGGTTATTGTGGCGCCGCATACTAATCCAATAATTGTGAAAGGTAATAAATGATTTTTATCGGTTATTTTATAAGTTTTATGGGTTTTTTCAGTGATCGGGTCGCTCCTTGAAATAAGCGTTTATTTATTAATGAGATCATATGAAATTGACGCATTTTTCTCAATTCCTCTCGAAAATACGAGAACATGTTTTATTTACAATGTTTTTATGCTATGGAAAAGCTAATCAAGTTATAGCTTTATAATTTAAACTAGTGGTTTTAAGATTAAAATTAGGATTTTAAAATACTAGATTGATTGTAGTTTGTTATGCAAAATGCGTAAAGCTAGCACTATTCTATGCTATTTACAGCAAATAAAGAGCATTTTTACATGCATCGAAAATGTATTCATAATTAATAAGTGAAAATAAATGGCTTTGTATTTATCTTAAAATGATCGATTTGAGTTCGCATTGAATGCGTTTTTAAGGTATCTTAAAATTAATTATTTTTACATATACAGTTTATGTTATTTGCTATGTTTCTACAATACACCTATATCATAGAGTGTGATAATTTATTTACGCGGAACTTGCGTTTTTGCATTGTACTTTAATGAAAAGCAGTAAGCTTGTATTATGCAGGGAAATTTCTATTTTTTCCAGATTCCTTTATATTTTAGTGGGCTTTATTTGTAGAATTTGGGTTTCAATGACCTCTCGTGACCCCCTTATCACGTCAATATATATATATATATATATATATATATATATATGTGATATTTTTTCGTAAAACCCCATTATTTGTATATAAAACTTTTATAGTAACGACCTTGCTATAATCATTGTTTTTATTGCGGGTTTTAGGTCTGCTGGTAAGTAGGTATATAAACTCTTTCTTTAACTGCATAAATTTTCGGATTTATTTTTGAATCCTTGATCACAGGCTTTAAAATTGAGATTAATAAAAAGATTGCATTTAAATTAAAATGTAGTCGTAAAAGTAGTTTGCATTTGGCTAAGGTGTAAAATTAAAAATTTTTATATTTTATTACAGTATTTGAAATGTCTTTTTTGAAGTTTTTATAAAAACACCTTAGCCAAATGCAAACTACTTTTAAGACTACATTTTAATTTAGATGCAATCTTTTTATTAATCTCAATTTTAAAGCCTGTGATCAAGGATTCAAAAATAAATCCGAAAATTTAGGCAGTTAAAGAAAGAGTTTATATACCTACTTACCAGCAGACCTAAAACCCGCAATAAAAACAATAATTATAGCAAGGTCGTTACTATAAAAGTTTTATATATATATATATATATATATATATATATTTATATACATATATAATATATTCTAAAAGCTAATTTTCAGTATAGATACACTTAATAATTGGAAATACTCTGTATATTGTATTCTAAATGCAAAAATCCTTGATATACAGGCTTTATGTATATTGCATAATAGTGTCTTTAAATAATGCATATTACATAACAAAAAATTCCTGAAAAATCCTGTTAATTAAAGAGGTACGCGATACCATTCAAAATGAGTTTAGTACATTTCATGACAATATTAAAAGTAATTAATCCAAAGCGTGCAGTTATTTATTTTGAACCAAAAAGAGTATTTCGTTTCTAGATAGCTCAAGAAATTTTAAACCTTCATTCAACAAATACTATATTTTTATGTAAGGATTCATTCAACAAATAGAAAACAACCCATAAATTAAGTGTGCGGTTATTAATCAAGATAACAGATAAGCATTTTTAACGTTCATTTATTAAAAATGAATGGACATTCTAATTGAGTAACTATAATAAAACATTTAACGATCTAATAAATCAAAGATAACAAACGGATGCCAGCAATTTAGGTAAGATGAGCATGTAAAATATTCTAACTAAGTATCACCGTGAGTCTTAGGATCTCAATTTTGTGGATAATTACATCATCCACATGAATAAAACCAGACATATTCTTCTAGATTTTTATAAATTAGTAAAATTTATAATATATAAACCGATTAAAAAATGCAATGGAATCAATTGAGTTTAGTTCACGTTTGTGTATCACTACTAATTTAAAAATATTAGTCGATAAATAATAATAAATTTTAAAGTTATAAACGTATACCAATCAACGTTGAAGGTTGAGTTAACTTGAGATTATGAAGAGTTTAGATTTTGAAGTGAATAAGAGAATTAGTTTTGAATGGAAGAAGAATGATCTAAGTTATTCAAATGTATTTATTCGTAAATTACTTTTCAGAAAATAGAACGTATGATATATGGATGAGGAGTTTAATTACTGATTTTAGATATAGACAAGTTCACGGCAACCAACACAATCTAACGGTAAAACAAGAATATCACTGTTTGGAAGACTTTAATAAGACATGGTTATTTGCTGAATTTATTTAAGTAGGTTAGATTGTTTAAGAAACTGGTGTATAATTTATTTTTGTAATTAAATAATTTAAAAATTTGATGACATTGAGTTTTGGCATAATTCGAACTTTAATAAGGAATTTTTTGAACGTAATTTGGATTTAAGAGGGATTATTAAAAATTACTCATCTTTATTTCTAAAACTTTGTTTGTGATTGATACAAGGGAAGATTTGTGAAACACTAGTTTGAAAGAGAGATTATATGAACTTTCTATTTTAATTTATGCAGCAATCTAGTAGTTCTATTCTAAACGGATATGCACCTTGAAGAAATTCTAAATGACTAGAACGGGTTGAATGGCTTGCGTGTTTAAGTGAGCTAAAGAACCGAACTGTAGATTTAACCAAATTAGTGGGGTCTTTAGTAAAGAACTAGACTAAGACAGATCCCCAAAGAAGGGCAGCAGAACACTCTAAGACACACTACTGTAATGTGGAAGGTAATAGAAAACCACCACTTTATCTCCCAAGTACACAGCGTAGGTAAATTGTAATTAAGATGATGGCATCCTCTGGGGTAATAGATTCCGGAGTTAAAATAGTCTCTCGATCGGATCTCCGGGAAGGGACTACTTCGGAGGATGTGATCGAAAAGTTTAAAGAAAGAGTAGGGAACATTTTGAGAGTCAGAGCATGGAATGTCAGAAGCATGAAGTAAGTAGGTAAACTATAGAATCTGAAAATTGAAATGAATAGGTTAGCATTAGACGTTGTAGGAGCAGCGAAGTTCGGTAGAGACAGGCGGGAGATTTTTTACAGCAGAGACTTTAGGGTAATTCATGCATGATAAGAGAAGGGAAATTCAGGTGTGGGGATAGTCATGCGGAAAAAAATAGGACATTGTGTAGAAAACTACTTACAAAAGAACGAAAAAGTACTCATAGTAAGATTAAAATCTAAACCGGCAAATACAGTAATAATACAAGTATACATGTCCATACAATGAGGAGGAGGTAAAAGCGATCTATAAAGATATGAAAGACATACTAAGATTTGTAAAAGGACAGTGGTAGGCGAAGGGAAAGGAAGGAGCGGTAGAAATTTATTTGATTTATGCACGAGAAATGGCAGGGGAAATAGGCTACTAGAATTTTGTGACAAAAACAATTGAACCATCACAAATACCTTATTTTAACATCATGCTAGAAAACGATACACGTGGAAGATGTCAGTAGACGTAGGGATATATCAATTATATTACATTCTTGTTCCACGACGGTTTAAAAATCATGTAAACGATTGTAGAAGCTACCCAGAAGAAGATATAAACACTGACCACAACATAGTAATTACGAAAGCCGTGCTTAAATTAAAAAATTTGAAATAAAGGAACGGAAAAAGACCCTTTGACTTTAAGAAACTAAAAGATAAGGATATCCACCAAAGATTTGAGAAAAAGTCAAACGAATTGCTTAAAGATATCGGGAAAAGTTCTGAAACTAAGAAAGTCGAAACAGAATGGAATAACATTAAATTCAGCTTAGATATTGCGGCCAGAGATATTCTGATGTATAAAAAAAAAGAAAATAAGAAACTATGAGTAGTAAAGGGTATTCTAAATTTAATAGAAAAAAGAAAAAATAAAGAAACAGACCAGACGAAGCGGGAAAACAGAGATACAAAGCCATAAAATGAGAAACTATTCGTAAATGGAGAAAAAGCTAAAGAGCAATGGATTGATGAAAAGTGTAAAGAGGTGCAAACTAAGATGGAAATAGGAAAGACGAGCATACAAACTAATTAGAATGAGTTTTAGGTATATAAAACCGTATAGCAAAAATATAAGGGGTGCAGGAGGAAACGCCATTATAGGAAATTTAAAGAAAGTGATTAGATGGCAAGAATATATAGGGAATGTGTATGCAGGACCACAACTAGAAGAACTAGAACAGGAATCAGACATTGAAAAGGTCGACTTGAGATATACTATACTTAGAAATGAATTTAAATGAGCATTAAAAGGTCTGAAAAATAGTAAGGCACATTGTATAGATAAGGTGCAAGCAGAAACTGTTGAAGCCGCTGGACAAGCAATAACGTCTCTTCCAACTTGTAGGCTATATGTGTGGAGCGGGCGATATACCAAAATATTTCAAACGTAACACCATAGTCACTATATCAAATTGCAAAGGTGTGGATAGATGTGAAAACTTTCGAACAATAAGTTTGATAGCACACGTGTCAAAAATATTAACTGGAATTGTACAAAGACGGATTAAAAAACGGGCTAAAGGAATACTAGGAAAAGATAAATTTGGGTTTAAGCAGAACATGGGAACACGGGAGGCTATTTTAGTCTTCAAGGTGATAATGGAAAAAGCAATAGAAAAAGATGAAAGAGTGTATATAGTGTTTGCGGATTTGGAAAAAACATTTGACAATGTAAAATGCAAGAAAAGTTCGAAATACTCAAAAGGAGTGGAACAAGTTATGGGAATAGTCGAATAGTACATAACTTATACAAATAGCAAACGGCAGTAATAGAATTAGA
Source organism: Platerodrilus igneus (assembly GCA_036346225.1). Lineage (NCBI taxonomy): Eukaryota > Metazoa > Arthropoda > Insecta > Coleoptera > Lycidae > Platerodrilus > Platerodrilus igneus. The sequence goes on from JARFIW010001538.1 coordinate 296,277, forward strand.
GCAGGAACGTAGAGAGAAGTAAATATTAGGGAAGGGGTAAGACAGTGCTGTACCCTATTCCCATTAATTGTTAACTTATATATCGAAGAGGCAATGAATACTGTTAAATGCAAAAAGACATTTGGAATTACTATGCAGGGATAAAGGATAAATATGCCTAGATTTGCAGATGATATAGCGGTATTAGTATCTGGCATGGAAGAGTTAGAAGCAGCTCTTAATGAAATAGAAACAGTTCTAACAAAGAATGTAACAGTTTGTTTATACTGTCGCCAATTCTGGAAGTTATGCAACTTTAAGTACTCGCCTTGTGTTATGAGTATAAGCTAAGAGCTATTCATTTCCGTCTGTTAGTTGAAATGTAGCCGTGTGGGGATAAAATACGCATTATAGTGTCTTGCGCCTCCCCACTTTACCTGTTCTGTTTCATTCGATTTCTGATAAGAGATAGATGGAATACAGCATATAGTTGTTAAAATAATTTTGCTATTTCATTGGGAAGGTGATCCCATTGTACAAGAATTGCATCGTCGGTTATGGGTAAGAATGTTTATCAAGCTTCATTAATTTTGCCCTAAGAGTTATCTGTGCTTGCGATTTATTGTACACTCGAAGTGGTTTCACTGACATCCGACATTTATAGAATTGACACCTTTGGGCAATTGTGTTATAAATAAGAATTTGTTAAATTTCAAAAATTATGCTGAAGGATTCTACATGATTGGGTCGTACGGCATGTGGTGTTCAATAGCAGTTGTTTGGGAGGTCGACCATAATGATCTCGAGTTGCTATGCAGTCCAGCTGTTACCTTATCCAAATGGGTCGCCTTGATCAAGGACATAAATATTAATTTTCGACCAATTATTTATGTATCTATCGATTGATAACGTAATCCTGTAATTAATTTTTTTATTTTGCAAGTTTAAGGTACATTAGCACTTAACTTAATTTTATTTTTATGGTTGAGTAAACTTATTTACTTGGATATTGTATATATTTTTCTACTTGATTTGAGCTCAATTAAAGTGGGGTTAGTTTGGTAAATTTAAATTAAATTATGGCGATCAAGTCTAGTACTATTGTTAATTTTATTGAAGACTAAGTAGTTTTGATAAATATCTACTTTATGCAACTTCAAGTAACTCAAGCAAAGTGCTATTATTCTTTTGTAAATATTGTATTACTGAGTACATGGTGATTGATTTCTAGCTGTTGTCTCATTGAAAACTTATGCAGGATTATTATTCTCTGTAGGTTGCTATTGCCTGAATAAGTACATAGAACCCCGATTGCAACTCTGATGATAAGGTTTACCCTTGTAATAAAAGAACTTTTTTGGTTTAGGGTGCACATTAAACTTAATGTAGGTACAATAAAGTTAGTTTTCTTTATTATATTACAGAGGTATAAGTTAAGGTGCATTCGGCTTCCCTGTTTTAATCAATATAAAACCCGATCTGATAAGGGAGTAAAACAACTATAAGAGTTACAAGGTTACAAGGTTACACATGGCGCCAGTTACATATCCCCCAAATTAATATATATGTATATTTAAATGCAACTACTAAATCTTAAGAAATAGAATGTTACATTGTATAATTGAAGGACACATTATAAAAGGTTAATCAAAGTTCATAATCAGACGTGATAAAGCAATCAACGACTTTGTATTCCAGGCGTAACATGATACTGCAGTTGCAGGTCACAATAGATCATAAGAAAGCAATTGTTAGAATTACGATTACTAAGAAGTAATACAATGTATTTTATCAAGAAGTAGCAGACATGAGCTATGCACTTCCCACAAGACGATGCGAAGGCAGAGATAGCATAAATACCCTGAGGAGCCCATGATGGCCAGTCAGTCTCGAACTTCATAACTTTAACATTGTTGGTGGTTCAACTACTCAATAGTAATTAGTAATTTTGAATATTTGTTAATTAAAACGTTAATGAACATAACGTCCAAGTTGTCAAATCATTATTGTAATTACTGTATAACTAAAATACACTAGATAGGAATGTTTTTTGGAAATAAAGACTTTTTAAAAGAAGCTCCCAAAGGCCCAAAACCTATCTCGCCCACATTAATACGTATACGCTCTATTAACGCTCGGTTAAGACACAGTGGACTGCAATTTTTAAACATGAACAAAACAAAGGTAAAACAATGAACTTACCCAAGATTTGCAGCTCACTTTAAATAGGTGTTTAAAGGGTGAGAGTTAGGATGGTCATTGAAGGAAGGCAAGGATCACTAATTTAGAAATTTCACCGTTTTCGAACCCACGCTCTAAGACGGGTGCAAGGGGTTATTTTGACGTACACACCGTAATGCCACAATTTACTAGAGAACCGAATCACACCGATGTTTGTTACTATCTGTCTTAATTTTGTTATTGTCAGAATTGGCATATGATTCAATTAATCTATAAATTAAATTAACCTGAATTGAATGCTATTCTGGCAATAATTTATCGGATTAATAAACTGTAATTTAAAAATAAAAGGAATTTGTTGCCGGCGTTAACATATCCTCCGGCCTTAAAATAAGATTTTAACAAAATGAAAAATTCATATTAAATGGAAAAAAAGGAAAAGAAAACTATAAACAGCGCATGTAAAAAAAATGTTTACTGCGTGGGGAGTGAACACAGCTTTGCTACTGGACGGGTATAAACCCCATCTTTTGTACGTACTGTGACAACCCTAATAATGCCGTCTTTTCCTGGGTGAGTTTGTTCAATTACCCCTGTTGGCCACTGCAAAGGCGGGCAATTATCGCGCATCACTATCACGACTAGACCTGGCTTAACAGGACAGGAAAGTGTATTCCACTTCTGTCGGGATTGTAATTCACACAAGTATTCCCTAAACCATCGCTTTCAATAGGATTGGACAATTTGATCTAAAAGTTGCTTGCGATTTACAAGCGTAAGCGCTTTTCCGGTTTCATCGGCAGCGGGCAAGAACTGCAACGGGGTGAGAGTTAAAAAATGAGCAGGCGATAAGGCGAGAGGTTCCGAAGGGTCTGAACTAAGCCAGCATAACGGACGTGAATTTAGCAACGCTTCGATTTGTGTTAAAACCGTTGAAGATTCTTCATAAGAAAGTATTTGCTCTCCCACAACTTTCATTAAATGACCTTTCACGCTTTTGATATTCGCCTCCCATATTCCTCTAAAATGAGGAGCCGAAGGCGGATTGAATTTCCAAGCAATGCGCCTTTGACTAGGTTAATGGCCAATGGCATTTAGGCAATTTGAATTTCGGAAAAATTCTTGAAGGGAATCTAAATTAATTTTTAGCGCCCACGAAATTTGTCCCGCGGTCTGAATACATAACCGCACATGGTCCCTTCTAGCAAGGAAACGCTTAAATGCGGCAAGGAATATGTCGGTTGACAAACTTGACGCTAATTCTAGATGCACGGCACGAGTTGTTAAACAAACAAATATGCATATATAGGCCTTTTGAGCTTTAACTCCCCGGTGTCTACTAAGAGTTATATTAAAAGGTCCGGCAAAATCAGTGCCAGTATGCATAAATGCTTTGGCCTGATTAATCCTAGGAGACGGTAAGTCAGCCATAAGAGGAAAAGAAGGTCGAGGTTTTCTTCTGAAACAATGATTACAATTTTGAACACGGGTCCGAACCAAATTTCTAGCCGCTATAATCCAAAAATGCTGACGTAATAGAGAAAGCAGAAGATGTGGCCCTATGTGTAAATTTTTTACATGAAAATGATTAATTAATAAATCGGTAAAACGATCTTTCTTAGGTAAAAAAACTGTATGCTGCTGATCATATGAAATATTTGCATTTGACAGACGGCCTCCAACTCTAATTAAGTTATTTGAAAGAAAAGGATTCAAATGTCGAAAGGGTTTCGAACAAAGTTGTCCTTTTTCCAGAAAAGTCTTTTCGGAGGAAAAATGTTTATCTTGCACTGCTAAAATTAGAATATTTTCCGCCGCAACAAGATCTTCCGCAGAAATGCGGTTCCTTTTAGGCAAACGTTTAACAAATCTCAAAACATAAACAGTCATGCTTAACAATTTAGAGTAGGAGCTGCATCTATCAATCAGGGCGTATAAGGGATGAACTTCTGATTGTGTCACAGGAAGTGAAACCAATTTCTGTTCAAGTTTATTGTCAGCCAAAATAATTTCTTCCGTGTCAAGGATTTTAATAGGCCAATCGCTTTCTTGAGAAAAAAGCCACGATGGCCCCTGCAACCACAACTCGGCGATAAGGAATTGATTTGGAGATATACCGCGAGACGCACAATCGGCAGGATTTGAAATGCCATCAACATGAAACCAGCGAGTTACTGGTAATAAATTTTGAATTTTGCTACTCGATTGGCTACAAAAGTTTTCCAACAATGGGGCGATTTATGAATCCAGTTAAGAACCACCATGGAATCAGAAAACGCAAAAACTTGTTTGATAGTGCATCGTGAGGAATATGTGCAAATGATGTAATTTAATAGTCTTGCAAGCAATAAAGCAGCACATAACTCCAAACGAGAAATAGTGACAGTTTTTATTGGAGCCAATTTAGCTTTACCGCAAGTTATAGTAACCCCCATCTATGATACATATAATACTAATATCCATATTAGGAAATATTAGGAAACTAAGAAATGTTAAGACAGTGCAACAAGTCGTTGCAACATTTAATTACATTATATTATGATTATCTCAGTTCCCATGAGTGGAAACGCTACAAAGTAGCGCAAGGATAAGTGACACTGCAAAAGTCAGGTCACAGACGGTCGACGGATGTCACGTACCGTGATTACGCAGAATAAGCCTGCAACAATGTAATTTATGAATAGCTCTTAAGATAGCAACTAAGTATTACAAAGTGTAAGCGGACATTACGTCCGCAGGTTCCCACAGTATTGTGAGGGGGAGAAAGTTGTATAAAGACCAGGAGCTCCACTCCTAGTCAGTTCATCAGACGTTCAGCTTTAACCTTGCAGTTCACTGGTAACTCACTGTACAAATTAATTAAAGTATTTCGACTTAGATGTATAATTCATGTTTGTTAAAATTCCATAATTAAATTCTGTATTAAACTAAATAAATGTGTTAATGTTCAAAAAAGCCTTTTTAAAAAGAACCGCTCGAAGCCACGAACGTTAACTGGCGCAGTCGTAACGGATGTCAAAAGGGCACTAGCGAATCCAATTTCGAGGAACTGGTGGTCCGGGAATTTCAATTCCGATTTTGGCAGAACAAAAACTGGAGAAGAAACACGCATCGTTCGAATCCAGCCGTTGAAGGAGAAACAAGCATAGTTCAAATTCAACAAAAGAAAAATTGGAGGCGATACAAGAATAGATCAAATCCAAGAAGCAAAAAATGAAAAAACAGAAACAAAGAAAGCAAATCAATGAAAGCAACCAAGCAACTAGTGTAAGTTCATTTTTCTAAACCAATTGAAAATTATTTTATTATTAACAAAGACATTTGATATTTGCTAGTTTATGATTTATGATTTATTTATGTATATGTTAACTATTGTTACAAATATTTTATGCCAATTATTGAAAATAATCGACTTAGCAATTGCTAGAGATTATCTTCAAGCCTTTATTGAAATTTTATTATTATTTTACTTGTATATATGAAAAACTTATGAAAACTTGGGACAACAAAAAATTCTGAGACTAAGAACTGAGAAAAATTATTCTGAAACAAAAACTAGAGACAATTATTAAAAAAAAGTCGCAAAGCGCAAGAGACTAGATCACGTTTTAATTAACGTAAGAAATTTTTATAGAAACAAAATCAAACCTCTTAAGATTGCAGAATCAAATCTTAACTGGCGTGAAAAAAAAATTTTTAAAAACCTCTAACTCGAAAACTTTAACTGACACAAAAAATTTTTAAATTAAAACCTAACTAACGCAAGAAATTTTTAGAATTTCTAATTCAATCTTAACTGGAGCAACAAATTTTAGAATTTCTAATCTCAACTAACACAAGAAATAAAAATTTATAATCCCAATAAAAGAATTAACTGACGCACAAAATAATTCAAATACACCAAGAAAAAACGCGAAAGCAAAACGAGCAATTAAAAAATCAAAACCTTATAACACCACGATTCAAACTCAAATACCATCCATAAATAGAAAAATCGCATTCTATTAATTAAAAACCACATCTTAATACGAGAATTAACAAAGCGCGAATTCAAATTGAACGTAATATCTCATCATACTTCATCAAAGTGAATAGAAACTAACCTTGAATAAACACGCATAAAAAAATCTAATAATAAATCACATCAAAAGCTATTTAAATACATCGCGAAACCTTTCAGACTTCAAGCCTTATAAAATTACAATCGGAAACTTTATTCAAGTATCAAACTAAAACCAACTCAGGAAGAGAATAAATAAGTACGGTACTAAAACGCATATTAAACCTGAAAATTTTACTGCAATAAATTAAAGACGTACAAATTGTATTATAAAAACACTGCGAGTAATAATTTACACCCACGCAAAAATTAAATATAACTTATAATAAAGACGCAAATGCAATTAAGTGACTAACCACATCCTGCAACAGCAGATAACAACATTGTAAGCATTACAGACACCTTACAATCGCATAAACCAACGAGAGAATTAATACGCATCTAAATAAAATCGACATAATAAAACATTAGCGAAGTAATAACTGATTCAAATAACGCAAAACATTCACACCCGATAAATTACCACAAAAATAACCCAGCCTATTGAAACTTCGGAAATTAAAATTAAAAATCGGCAAATCAAAAGTAAACTCAACCAAACTAATACCAAGCGTAAAACTCATCAAACACCCAAAAACTACAAAATAAAACCAAATTTTTTTCAAAAAAAAAAAAAAAATTAATTTTTTTAATTTTTTAAAATTACCCAAATATTACCCCAGCCAAGATGACTAATGAAATGAAGCTGTATCTCGAAATGATCCCCAGCTTTGACGGAAATAATACTTGCTTACTCAGTAATTACATTTCGGCAAGCGAAATATTCTTAAAGACCTTTTATAAGCCAGGCGATAACGACAGAAACACTCTTCTTATCCGCCTAATAACCAGTAAACTAACCGGAAGGGCACTAACGCTAATTGCCAGCCGCGAAGACGTAGATGAGCGGGAAAGCTTTAAACGGATATTAATTTCATATTTCGGCGATCAACGGAACTTAAAATGTTTAATAAGAGATTTAACCGGACTGAGAATGGAACACAACCAGTCACCCTATCAATTTGGAATGAGATGCCAAGATGTAAGAAGTTTAATCTTGACAAAACTCAAAATCGAAGAAACCGACCCAAACGTAAGACTAATAAAAACTAAAATGTACGACGAGATGGCATTAGATACCTATCTAAATGCACTACCCGAAAGACTTTCAGACAAAATTAGATTTCAACATCCCCAAAACTTAGAACAAGCAATGAATATGATAATTGAAGAAGAAAATGTAATGTACTACAGAAACCGACTATATAACCCCAACGCGAATAAAAGCTATACGCCAATGAAAACTATACAACCCGCAAGACAAATAAATCCACAACAAAAATTTAACTCATTCAATGCACAAACAAACCAAACCCGAACAAATAATCCACAATTTAATAATTCAAACTTTAATAACCAATACAAACAATTCCCAAAACCAACATTTTATCCGAACTTTTCAAAACCTACATATCAACCAACATTTAACTCAAATTTTTCAAGACCCGCATTTCAACCGAGATTTAACCAAAATATAAATCAACAAAGACCAGCATTTAACGCGAATCCTAACAGAAACTCACCGATGATAAACACTAATAATTCAAATAATTATTACAAACCTACACCAATGGATACCTCATCTGGTAATACCAGACCTAACACAAAAATAACGCATATAAGACCAAACCCTAATCAAAAACGCACTTTCACTTCAGAAGAGCTATTTCATCAGGAAGTAGAAGAGTATGAAGATGAACAGAATAATAATAATCAACCGTGTACGAATAACGAACAAAATCAATCAAACCATTATGAACGCGAAGAATCACAAGAAAATTACGAGGAAGACGACGAAGAGAACACATGTTCAAATTTTCAAATGGACCATTTTATAAACGACCTAACGTAATAAATCTAAATAATATGAATCACCTTGTATTACCGTATATCGAAATACCCCACGCTGAATTTAAATTACTAATCGATACCGGATCTTCTAAAACATTAATAAGCCCGCGAACAGTAAAGAAACATTATTTAGACTATGTAGAGAGAGAACCCTTTAAAATTAAAACCGCCCATCAAACAACCATACACCAATTCGTAGCAAACATACCTTTACCAAAAACCTTTAACGTAAAGATGAAACATAAATTCTGCATATTTGAATTCAATGACAAATATGACGGACTATTAGGAATGGACCTTCTAAGAAAACTAGGAGCCAATATAGATATCAAAAACCGATTATTAAGAACCAAGTATGGACGAATCCCCATTAAATTTCAAAATACCCAAATAGACGAAAAATATACATTAGAACCCCGAACGGAAAAAAAAATAAGAATCCCCGTAGATTCAAATAAAAACTTAGGAATAAAAATAAAACACATAACTTTTCAACAAGGAGTAGAAACCCCAACCGCATTAGTAAAAATCAAAGATAATTACGCCACAACAACAATAATAAACTCAAATGATTACCCCGTAGAAATATCTTTAACAAACCCGATAAACGTAGAAGAATTAAACTTTGACGAAATGGAAATAGATGAATCCCCAAACGAAAATTATAACACCGTAGAAAATGACGAAATGTTAAAACAAAATTTAAATAATATACGATTTAACCGCGACATAAATCACGAAGAACAAAAAGCAATACAAAAATTATGTTATGAATACCGCGATATATTCCATTGCGAAGGAATACCCCTAACGTTTACAAACACAGTTAAACACAACATTGAGCTAACGGATAACAAACCCCTATTCACCAAAGCATACAGATTACCTCAGGCAAGTCAGGAAGAAGCTGACAGACAAGTAACCGATCTATTAGATCAAGATATTATACAACACTCCAATTCACCATGGAGCAGCTCCGTACTAATAGTACCAAAGAAACTAGACGCATCAGGAAAACGGAAATACCGAATGGTAATAGATTACCGCAAATTAAATGAGAAAACGGTAGACGACAAATACCCGTTACCGAATATAACAGAAATATTAGACAAGTTAGGCAAATGCCAATATTTTTCGACGCTAGACTTAGCATCAGGATACCATCAAGTAGAAATGGAAGAGGGAGATACACAGAAAACAGCCTTTAGCACACCTAGAGGACACTACGAATACAAACGGATGCCATTTGGACTGAAGAACGCACCCGCAACTTTTCAACGAGTAATGGATAACATACTACGAGGGATACACAACGAAAAACGTAATAGTGTATTTAACATCATTAGTGGAACACATAGAAAGATTAAGAGAAGTGTTCGAAAGATTAAGAACCGCAAAATTCAAAGTACAACTAGACAAAAGCGAATTTCTACAGAAAGAAGTAACCTTTTTAGGACACGTAATAACACCCCAAGGAGTGATGCCAAACCCCGACAAAACAAACGCTGTATTAAATTACCCTATACCCAAAACAAATAAAGAAATTAAAGGATTTTTAGGCCTTAGCGGATATTACCGAAAATTTATAAAAGGTTATGCTCAAATAACAAAGCCCCTAACCAATTGTTTAAAGAAAGGAAACAAAATTGTACATACCCCAGAATTTATAAAAGCAGTAGACAAAATCAAAAGTATTTTAACAAATCACCCCGTATTAGAATACCCAGACTTTTCGAAACCATTCATTTTAACAACAGACGCATCAAATGTAGCCTTAGGCGCAGTACTAAGCCAAGGAACAGTAGGTAACGACAAACCTATCAGTTACGCATCAAGAACCCTCAACGAAACAAAGCAACGATACAGTACGATAGAGAAAGAATTGTTAGCCATAATTTGGGCAACAAAATATTTCAGACCGTACCTATACGGACGGAAATTCTATATATATACCGATCATAGACCATTAGTTTGGCTATGCAAACTCAAAGAACCTAACTCGAAATTACAAAGATGGAAAATCAGACTAGAAGAATATGATTATGAGATCATATACAAAAAGGGAATTTACAACAATAATGCAGACGCCTTAAGTAGAATCCAACTTAACGCACTTGAGACAGAATCATTAACAGGAAACGTAGACGAAACCGAAGTCAGAGAAGACCCAGAAGAAATGGAAACTATACATTCAACACAAAATGACGAACCGGAAACCGCAATAAAAATTTTAAACGAAGCTATTGACACGAAACCCAATCAATTCATAATCACAGGAGTTTTAAACAACCCCAACCCTGTAAAATACACGAAAGTGGATAATAAGAAAATTTACAAAATTCAAATAACTAAAGACGACAATGAATCACAGATAATTAAAATATTAAAGGAATACACCCCCGAGAAAAACGATTTTACTTTTATTTTAACACGGAAAACTTGTACAAACGATTCTCAGAAATATATGTAAAACTATTTAACAATTCTGGCCCCGAACTTATAAGATGCACGAGAAAATTAATAACATTAGACGACCCTGACGAAATAAATGACGTAATAAGAAACCAACACGAAGGAAAGACCAACCATCGAGGAATAAACGAGACCCTAAAACAAATTATGAGACGCTACTATTTCAAGGACATGAAAGAACTAACGACCGACTTTATCAATCAATGCGAATTATGTGATAAAGCCAAATATGACAGAAAACCCCCAAAGATACCCTTAATGTTAACTAAAACACCAGACAAACCTTTCCAGAAATTACATGCAGATACTCTAGTAGTAGAAGCACAAAGTTACTTAACAATCGTGGACGCATTTACGAAAATAGGACAAGCAATACCAATTACTTCTAAAAATAGTATAGACGTAACCCAAGGATTTCTACACTATTTTACCTTTTACGGAACACCCGAAGCAATAACATTAGATAACGGAAGCGAATTCAAAAACGAAACGATTCAAAACACTTTAGAATTACACAAAATAAAAATACACTTTATAACGGAAAATCACCCTGAATCAAACGGACTAATTGAAAGACTACATTCAACCCTACTAGAACAAATCAGACTATTAAGATTAAATTACAAGAAAGAACACATAACGAACTTAATGTCATACGCATTAATCGCGTATAATAACACGATTCATTCAACTACAAATTTTACACCCTTAGAACTAACCTTAGGACATTCAGATTCACGCAACCCCTACGATATACATTATAACAAAGAAATCTACCAGCAATACGCTAAAGACCACAAGGAGAAACTAAAAATAACCTATGACAAAGTAAAGGACAAATTAGATAATGATAAAGAGCGAATTACCGCGACCCGTAATAAAAACTCAGACATAAACAAATTTTCCATAGAACAAACCGTATTCGAGAAAAATTACCAAAGTAAAAGACACAAAACGGCACCGAGAAATTTAGGACCCTTTAAAATCAAACGAATATCAGACAAAAACGTAACCGCGATAGACGACGGCAAGATAACAAAATATGTTCACCTCAAAAATTTAAGACACCCTGTACTTTCAGATGGACAATCGTCACCCTTACCGTCAACCTCCACCCAGGTAGAACGGACACAGAAATTATAATTGAAGACATAAAGAACAACCCCGGTATACTACCAATAAAATTAGGCAGTATGCAAAACACCATAGATTATTGGACCTTTGCACAAAAATTCGATTTAACCGAGCTAAAACAAGAATTTCAAATAATCAAAAACAATTATTTTCGACTAAAACAATCAATGGACACAACAAAATTCGGAAAAGAATACGCAATAGAAATGATGAACTACGACAGTATAACAGAAAGTATTTTGAAAAATATCGAAGACAAATTTAATCGACTAATACCCACAGAGCAAATGACGAGAAGAAAACGAGGACTAATCAACGGATTAGGAAACGTAATTAAAGCAACTACCGGAAATTTAGATAACCAAGACGCAGAACGCTATGATAACGCGATACAACAATTAATAGAAAATCAAAACGACATTAAAACTATAACCAGTAATCAAATATCGTTAACACAATCAACGATCATCAAATTTAATGAAACCCTTAGAAAATTAGTTAGAAATCAAGATAGTATAGCCAATCGAATAGAAACCTTAGAAAATAACATGCGAACTACTATGTTAGGCATGTGAGATTTAATAAGATTCAATGCGATATATAACCAAATAATATCAACCCTAACTTTAATTCAACAAATTCTAGCAACATTAGAAAACGCAGTAACCTTTGCAAAATTAAATACCCTACATTCAAGTATAATAGAACCAATAGATTTATTAAAAGAATTATTGAGAATAAAATCTTTTATAACTAATAGTAAATTACCTTTCGATGTATTAGAATCAAACATTTTAATATTTGAAAAAATAGCCATAGTTAAGGGCTATGTAAAAAACAACGATATAACATTTTTAATAGAAATACCAATAGTAGAGATTAACAATTACAACTATTATCATTTATTTGCTTTTCCAATGAAAATGACTAGCACATACCAAGTTATTATTAAAAAAACCAAATTCCTATCCTTAAATGAACAAAGATATGGTTATACGAACGACAAATGTAATGAAGTCACACCCAATCAGTACTTATGCCAATCATTAACAACCACAACAATTCAAGAAGACAGCCCTTGCGAAGTACAACTACTAAAATTTACCAATCATTATGAAAATTGTGAAGCCAAACCTGTATCAATCAACAACATGAAAATTCAGAAAGTAACGGAAAATAAATGGATAGCCATTTTTCCCACCGAAGTAATCGCAACAATGTATTGTAATCAAGACGAAAGTAATTTAGCATTAACCGGAAGTAAATTAATCACCCTTAAGAAAAATTGTTATTTAAAATTAAAAAACGAAATAATTAGAGTTTACCAAGATCCAGTACAAAGCAAGAAGTTAGCAAATCTACCCGATCTGCAAATCAAGATTACCCAAGAAGAAGATGAAGAAACCCTTCAAAAACCAATGCAATTAGAACACCTGGAATTAGACAACTTAAACCACGCCATGAAACTCATGGAAGATTACAAAGAAAAATTAAACGAGATCAAGACGCCCAAAGTGCACTATGATAATATTAGTGTATGGACAATTATATTGATTTTATTGACTATTTTATTGATCATTTATGTAACTTACAAAATATGTATTAGATTTAAGAATAATAAAGAAAACAGTTTTAGATTTAAGAAACCCAAACAAACAAATGTACCCCTAGAAAATATGAATTTTAAATGAGATTAAACGAAAACGAAAATGATTTAATTAAAAATCAAGAAAAAGGTTAAAACCCTTAATTTTTAATGTACGTTGGGAGGAGTTATAGTAACCCCCATCTATGATACATATAATACTAATATCCATATTAGGAAATATTAGGAAACTAAGAAATGTTAAGACAGTGCAACAATGTCGTTGCAACATTTAATTACATTATATTATGATTATTTCAGTTCCCATGAGTGGAAACGCTACAAAGTAGCCCAAGGATAAGTGACACTGCAAAAGTCAGGTCACCGACGGTCGACGGATGTCACGTACCGTGATTACGCAGAATAAGCCTGCAACAATGTAATTTATGAATAGCTCTTAAGATAGCAACTAAGTATTACAAAGTGTAAGCGGACATTACGTCCGCAGGTTCCCACAGTATTGTGAGGGGGAGAAAGTTATATAAGGACCAGGAGCTCCACTCCTAGTCAGTTCATCAGACGTTCAGCTTTAACCTTGCAGTTTACTGGTAACTCACTGTACAAATTAATTAAAGTATTTCGACTTAGATGTATAATTCATGTTTGTTAAAATTCCATAATTAAATTCTGTATTAAACTAAATAAATGTGTTAATGTTCAAAGAAGCCTTTTTAAAAAGAACCGCTCGAAGCCACGAACGTTAACTCGCATAGTAAAATAATTTTTACTTCGCCATCCAGAGATACTGTTCGGGCGTTTACGACGGCACTGTATGCCTTTTCAGAAGCATCGCAAAATCCCACAAGTTGTAATGACGTTACTGATGAATATCCGATGTGTCGGGATATTTTAAAGTCGAAAAGTTGAATTATTTCTTGCTGAAAGATATTCCACAAACCTTTAATATATGGAGGGGTTTCTTCATCCCAAGACAACTTTAATATCCATAATTCTTTAATTAGTAGTTTGACAAAAATTGTCACGGGAGATAAGAGCCCTAATGGATCCCACATTCTAGCTACAGTGGAAAGAATATTTCTCTTTGTACAGATTTTATTTGGACCTTTAACCGCAAAGGTTAAATTATTAACCTTTGGATGCCATTGAAGACCCAATACCTTTAAAATATTGCTTTTGAAATCTACAACATTGTCCATTCGAATATTTTCAGATATTTCGTTTGTTAAATGGACTTTGGAATTATCTAAAGATTCCACCGAAGAAATTACGTCATCTACATACATATCTCTTTGTACAACTGCGAATGCAAGCGGAAAATTTTTTGCTTCATCCAATGCTAGCTGAAGTACAGTACGAAGAGCTAAATATGGAGATGATTTGACACCAAAAGTAACTCTTGTGAGTTGATACGTTTGTAATGGTTCATCTGTGCTGAATCGCCAAAGCAAACGTTGATAAGATTGATGTTCGGAACATATTTTTATTTGGCGAAACATCTGACGAACGTCAGAAATTAAGGCAAATTCCATTAATCGAAAATTAATTAATATGCAAAATAAATCGGTTTGCAATTTTGGACCGGCATAAAGACAGTCATTTAAAGATTTATTAAATTCATCTTTAGACGATGCATCAAAAACGATGCGTAAAGGGGTAGAAACCGATTCTTCCTTAAACACCCCGTGATGAGGAATAAAGTATCCTTTGAAATGAGGAGTACAATTTGGAATAAGGTTTATATGACCTTGCTCAATATAATCTTTCATCGCCGCACTATAGTCTACTCTGTATGACGGCGATAAAGAAAATCTTTGTTCTAGAGAATAAAATCTGCGCAAAGCTGTAGAAAAGGAATTTCCTAAGTTTGGCAAATATTCTGTAAAAGGTAAAGCAACAATGTATCGACCAGTATCATCTCGTTTTGTTGAAGTAGAGAACAATTCTTCACATTTAATATCATCGGAACTACGAGTAACGACTTCACCTACTTCTTCAAGCTCCCAAAATTTCTGTAGCAAAGGGTCTATGACTTCGGACCCTTCAACACAACAATAAACCTGTAAATTGGTCGTGACATTTTGAATTAGAGTTTGACCCATAATTATAAATCCTAAAGTGGAATTTATGGCAACGGGTAAATCGGGACTTGAATATTTGAATGATTCCAAAATATGAGGTACAAGTTCAGCACCTATAATTCCGTGAATTTCTCCTGGACGAAAGAAAGTTTCATCGGCTAAACGTAGATTGCTGAAATGTTTACAAACTGCTGGGTCGACAGCACAAGATGGCAAACGATTCGCCATTTTTGTCTAACACGAACGCTTGCATTTTGTATTTAACATCTGCATCATGTTGAGATGTAAATGCTATTTGCGTTTGACCGCGAACAGGTTTGAAAGACGCACCAATCCCTGAAATAGACGTGTAAGTTTTATTTACAGGTAACAGAAGCAATTGACAGCATTTAGATGTAATGAAGTTACATTGACTAGCACTATCAATTAGGAATCTCAACCGCAGGTGAGTACCCATTGTTGATTCAACTTTAACGATCGCAGTCGCTAAAAGAGTCGTGTAATTTTTATTTGAAACTTCCTTAGTCGACGTTGAACAAAGACTCACATTAATTGCTTCATTTGTATTTATAGGATTAGATAACACTTGATTATTTGTGTCAACAATCGGACTAGGAATATGTAACACTGAATGATGACGGTTACTGCACAATCTACATGAATACGTGGAAGGGCATAACGACAAAGCGTGCTTAGAACTGAGACAGTTAATACACAATTTTTGATCTTTAACAAAAGAAATTCAATTTTGCGGAGAAAGATTAAGAAATTTGTAACACCTAGCTAATCGATGATGTTTGCCTTTACAATAAGCACATTTCAAATTGTCGTGATTATATACTTCTTTTGTGGCGAAGGCATGTAAGACCTTCGTCTTGTTTGTGTGGCCACTAATTTGCTTTGTATTGCTACTGCTGGTTCGATCTAAAATTTTAACTTGTTCTTTTACGAACGTGGCTAGCTCATCGTAAGCAGGAATCGAACCTCCTTTCAAAGATTGTTCAAAAATTCGTCGGGTATGATTGTCTAGCTTTGATAAAGCAATAGAAGTAAGAATAAAATCAGACAAGTTTGTAATGTTTAATTTACGAAGAGCATTGATTGCAGAGTCGACCTTTTCTATGAATGAATTTAAAATGATAATACCTTCCGTTTGAAGCGCTTTAAACTTGAAAACCTGAGAAAGATAAGTGTTAGCTAAAGCGCGTTTATCTTCGTATTTTTCAATTAAAGCGGCCCATACTATAGAGTAATTTTCAGCCGTCGGTAACATACCAGAGCTTAATGCCAGAGCGCTACCCCGTAATTTTCCTAATAAATAATGCATTTTGCAAGTATTGTCCAAATTAGAATTATTATGGATAAGGCTTTTAAATGTTTCGTAGAAAAGAGGCCATTTTAGAAAATCGCCGTTAAAATCAATTAGATCAATTTTTGGGAGACGAACAGTAGCTTCAGCTGCCTGCGTAGTTTGATTTTGAGAAGATTGATCGGTAACTTTCGAAGTGATTAGACCTGTAGCAACATCCTGAATGTAACAATAAAGTTCATCGATAGCGTTTAATTCATTGTAGTTCGGTTTAAATTCTGGATCCGTTTCAAACCCTATCGTATTAATTTCATCTATAATTTCATCTAATTTACGTTTTGTCTCATCTAGAGTTGCGTGTCTTATTTTAAATTCTTTTAAAATTACCGAATTTTGAATGTTTTTACTTTTATCGTAAAGAATTTGAATTCTTTGGAAATAGGTTTCCTTTTTAGATTGAAGTGATTTTAATCTATTAACCGCTTTACTCATTGTGATATTAATAATTCGGTGATTAATAACAAATTGCAGATGTATAACAAATATGTAAATTTAGAACGAAAGCTTTGTATTGTTTACACTATTTCAAATGTACTCACTATTGCAAGGATAGATAAGCGAATTTGAAATAGAAAAGCATATGCGACAACAGAGCGCGAAAGATCTGTTTAACATACACCTGTTTATGTTATCTATAGTGAACGATTCTTGTAAATGAACTGTGACATGAACGAGCAAAATAACCCTTATAACCCGGTATTTAGTAGAGTGCTAAATTCCAGCTACTAACAATCCGTGTCCGAAAGTAACCAAAAATATTAACGCTCGGTTAAGACACAGTGGACTGTAATTTTTAAACATAAACAAAACAAAGGTAAAACAATGAACTTACCCAAGATCTGCAGCTCACTTTAAATAGGTGTTTAAAGGGTGAGAGTTAGGATGGTCATTGAAGGAAGGCAAGGATCACCAATTTAGAAATTTCACCGTTTTCGAACCCACTCTCTAAGACGGGTGCAAGGGGTTATTTTGACGTACACACCGTAATGCCACAATTTATTAGAGAACCGAATCACACCGATGTTTGTTACTATCTGTCTTAATTTAGTTATTGTCAGAATTGGCATATGCTTCAATTTATCTATAAATTAAAAATAACCTGAATTGAATGCTATTCTGGCAATAATTTATCGGATTAATAAACTGTAATTTAAAAATAAAAGGAATTTGTTGCCGGCGTTAACACGCTCCTTATTCTTGCAATAGTGATCAGAGTGATTTTACTTAATTAAAATTGTTGCACACTTGTAATTATTTTGAATTGAAAGTACGGATGATGCACAAGGGTGCATCATTCTGTTTTATTTGTATATACGATGTATCAAGCTTATGCATCAATTCTAAGCACGATGGTCGTATCCGGATATTTCAAAATTCAAATGGAAGGGTTTAGGGTGAAGCCTACATATTTATTTCTTCCAATACAAAAACAGAGGGGGGTGATACATTAGTAACAGTTGTGGACTTTATGTAAGTGCACTTGGTAATTTAGTAGAGTTCTCGCTGTTGTAAGTTTATGACCGTTTGATTTTCAATTTTTTAAATTCGTGCACTATGTCGTCGGAATCCGAGTGTAGCGATATTGATATTGAAGATGAAGATTATATTGTGCCAGAAAGTAGTTTGAGTTCTGAAGATTATTCTAACACCGAGAAATCGGAGGATGAAGAATCTCTTCAACTTGGTGATTGGAACGTAATTTCTAATCCATTCGAAGATAAAAGAACAACGGCAGTTTATAAAACTAACTTCGATTACGACTTTCATCCAGCTCTTGATATACAATGTCCAAAGAGCGCAAGAGAATGTTTCGAAGAATTTATTTCTCCTAGAATAGTAGACTCACTCTGCAAGTGGAATAACGAACGTGCTGAAATGTTTTTGGAGGCAAATGGCAATTTGGTGCAAAAAATTCATGGTATGTATTGGAAAACTGTAACTACAGCTGAAATGTATGTATTTATATCGCTGACATTGCTAATGGAAATGTTGCATTTTTCCAATATGCGCGATTATTGGAAAAAGGAGTTTCTAATAGGTGGACCTTCAGTGTTTTCGTCAGGTATAATGAGCAGAGACAGGTTCTTTTCTATACTGAAGTTCCTGAGATTTAGTTCTACAGATGCAGCAGTTGGAGCACGTCCGGTTACACGTTTTGCCATGTTTTTCGCTTACATACGTGAAAATACAAAGTTACTTGTTGACCCAAACGAAACATGTGCTATAGATGAATGTTTGATGCTGTATAAATCGCTTGCATTTCAAACAGTACATAAAAACTAAAAGATCCCGGTTTGGTATAAAGCTGTTTTGTTTATGTCTAAGTGATCCTAAACTTGGAGATTATACTTATAATTTTGGAGTGTACATTGGGAAAGACATTTACGGTATATCGTATATCGATGGTACAGAAAGGTTGTCTATGTCTGAAAGGATTGTTATTTACCTTAAGCAAGACTTACTTGATGGAGGTCGAAAAGTTATATTAGATAACTGGTATTTGTCAGTACGTTTGGTGGAATTTTTGCTCAGTAGAAACACTTACATCACTGGTACTATCAATGTAAGAAGAGATGTTCCTAAGGAATTGACAAATGTTCCATTGGTTAAATACCAAACATGCTTTGTTCGCAAAGATTATGTACTCATTGCTCGTTTTAGAGATAAGCGCGATGTTTATGTACTAACAACCAAATTTACGACCAATTTTGTAGAAAACAAAGATATGATACCGCTACAAGTTCAAAAGTTGTCTTCAAGAAGCCCCAACTTATTGGACACTATAATTCAAATATAGGTGCAGTCGACATTGTTGATCAGAATTTGGGACCGTATAACGTCCGGCGGAAGAATTATACTTGGTTCAAAAAGTCGGGTATCCATGTTATACACAGAATGGTGTTGAATGCCAAAATTGTTTATGAGAACTCGAATAATAAAGTAGTACCATTTTCACTGAACAATTACGCGATGACCTGCTTCAACACTATGGGACAAAATACAAGGACTTGCGCAACAAGCATTACAACAGCACCAAAAATAAAAAAGCAGCCTTGAAAGAATCGAAAACTCCGCACAATTTGATCCGTATTTTTAAAGAACAACAAAAGAGAAGAAGGTGTTGAGTGTGCTATAATATAAATAAAGCTACAAAGTTTACATATTTGTTTTGTTCTGCTTGTGACACACCGTTTTGTGCCAAAGAACATTTTGAACAATATCAGTGCAAATATTTGAAATAACATAATTGTATATATGTTTTTATTGTTTTTATATTTTTTTTATTTTTCTTTGTTTATATAAAAGAAGTGTTTCACAATACATAAATATTGTAGTATTCATTTTCTTCAAGTGTTTTAATTTACCGAACGCAGTAGGCGTATTCGTACATACGAGCGTATTCGGACATACAGGTTTATCTAGCGTTCTTCCAACTGGCGCGAAGAGGTTAATGGATAACATCTTAGAACCAAAATTTGATAACGTTTTTGTATATTTGTATAATGTTATTACAGCATCTACCACATTTGAAAATCATATTAACACGTTGGAAGAAGTTTTTACAGCACTTAAAGATGCCAATCTAATTATTAACTTTGAAAAATGTGAATTTTGCGGATCTTTAATAACATATTTAGGCTATGTGATTGATAAAAAAGGACTTCGAACAGACGTAGAAAAGGTCCAAGCCATAGTTAACTTACCTACACCTACAACTGTCAAATCAGTAAAAAGATTTTTGGGAATGGCGGGCTGGTATAGAAGATTTATTTTAAATTTTTCAACATTAGCTGATCCAATATTAAGACTTATAAAAAAACACTCTAAAAGATAGCACATAAACTGGAATCAGGAAGCAGAAAGTGCGTTTCAGAAATTGAATTCATTATTAGCTACATTACCTATTCTAGCTAGTCCAGCCTTCTCACAGAATTTTATAATTCAAACTGATGCTTCAGAAGTTGGTGCAGTCTTACTGCAAGACGAGGGCAAAAACGAAAAAGTGAAAGCATATGCAAGCAAATCATTGACCAAGCAAGAAAGAGCATACAGTGTTACCGAAAAAGAGTTGCTAGCCGTAATTTTTGGAGTAGAAAAATATCGTCCTTACATAGAAGAAACTAAGTTTAAAATCATTACTGACCATTATTCGTTATTATAGTTGCATAAATTACAAAGCCCATCAAACAGATTACAGAGATGGAGTTTGCGACTTTCCCAGTTTAATTACGAAGTTTTACACCGGAAAGGAAAGTTCAAAGTTGTACCGGATGCATTATCAAAAGCACCGATGAAAATAAGTCTATAGATTCAAATCAATGTAATCCTTGGTATAATAAAATGATTAAAGAGACTCAGGAATACCCTACAAAAACTCCATCATGGAAAATAGAAAACGGGTTTCTTTACAAATATGTTGCTAACAAGCACAACATAGTTTCTAATTTAATAGAATAAAAACAGGCACTTCCGAGAGTGGACAGGGAAGAAGTCATCAGACAAAATCATGACATGCCTACATCTGCTCAGCTAGGCACATTTAAGACTTGCTGCAAAATTGCCGAAAAGTTTTATTGGCCGAAAATAAAATCGGACATTAGCCGCTATATTAGAAAATGTCAAATATATCTTGCTTCAAAAAGTGGTTTACATACGAAACTTGGATTAATGGGGAAAGAAAGAGAAGTGGAACACCCTTTTCAATTGATATCTGTTGATATTATGAGACCTTTAGCCAGATTGATGAAAAGTAACACGTGCATACTTGTAGTATCCGACTGGTTCACTAAATATGTGCTGATACATCCCATAAAAAAGGTGACAGCTAATTCGATAAATTATTTCATTGAAAACCAATTTTTTCTTATATATGGAGTACCAGAGATACTCTGGGGTATACAAAAAAGAAAATAAGAAACCATGGATAACAAAGGATATCCTGAATTTAATAGAAGAAAGACGAAAATACAAAAATAAATCAGACAAAACAGGAAAACAGAGGTACAAAGCCATAAAATGAGAAAATTATTCGAAAATGCAGGAAAGCTAAAGAACAATGGATTGATGAAAAGTGCAAAGAGGTACAAACGAAGATGGAAATAGGAAAGACAGATGAAGCATACAAATTAATTAGAATGAATTTTAGGTATATAAAACCGCATAGCAAAAATATAAGGGACGCACAAGAAAACGTCATTATAGAAAATGTAGAGAAAGTGGGTAGATAATAATAATAATAATAATAATGAGTTTATTGCACAACATAGACAAATTAATAACATTTACATTTATGTGTACATATAATTTTTGTGCAAAGGGCGAAGTTCAGTTGAGTAACAATGAACCCTCTGTGCTTACACTTAATCCTAAATCATAAATAAATATGTGTTATTTTGTACAGTTGGTTGGCAAAGTTTGACTTAATTAGCAATGAGATGAAAACAAAAAAGAAAAAATAATAGGAAAAAATAATCTACTTAAAACCTTGTTGTAACAAATGATTTTTTAATTTGATTTTAAAGCGTAAGGGTAACATAATTTTAAAGTACAGAGGTCATGAATTATAAATATGTACTGCAGTATATGAAAAGGAAAGTTTGAATATCTGAGTCTTATGTGACAGAATTGTCAGCATAACCTTTCGCCTAATATTTATATTATGTACATCCGTCCTGTACCTTATCTTATCTTATTATCTTATTATCTTAATATCTTATTATCTTATTATCTTATTATCTTATTATCTTATTATCTTATTATCTTATTATCTTATTATCTTATTATCTTATTATCTTATTATCTTATTATCTTATTATCTTATTATCTTATTATCTTATTATCTTATTATCTTATTATCTTATTATCTTATTATCTTATTATCTTATTATCTTATTATCTTATTATCTTATTATCTTATTATCTTATTATCTTATTATCTTATTATCTTATTATCTTATTATCTTATTATCTTATTATCTTATTATCTTATTATCTTATTATCTTATTATCTTATTATCTTATTATCTTATTATCTTATTATCTTATTATCTTATTATCTTATTATCTTATTATCTTATTATCTTATTATCTTATTATCTTATTATCTTATTATCTTATTATCTTATTATCTTATTATCTTATTATCTTATTATCTTATTATCTTATTATCTTATTATCTTATTATCTTATTATCTTATTATCTTATTATCTTATTATCTTATTATCTTATTATCTTATTATCTTATTATCTTATTATCTTATTATCTTATTATCTTATTATCTTATTATCTTATTATCTTATTATCTTATTATCTTATTATCTTATTATCTTATTATCTTATTATCTTATTATCTTATTATCTTATTATCTTATTATCTTATTATCTTATTATCTTATTATCTTATTATCTTATTATCTTATTATCTTATTATCTTATTATCTTATTATCTTATTATCTTATTATCTTATTATCTTATTATCTTATTATCTTATTATCTTATTATCTTATTATCTTATTATCTTATTATCTTATTATCTTATTATCTTATTATCTTATTATCTTATTATCTTATTATCTTATTATCTTATTATCTTATTATCTTATTATCTTATTATCTTATTATCTTATTATCTTATTATCTTATTATCTTATTATCTTATTATCTTATTATCTTATTATCTTATTATCTTATTATCTTATTATCTTATTATCTTATTATCTTATTATCTTATTATCTTATTATCTTATTATCTTATTATCTTATTATCTTATTATCTTATTATCTTATTATCTTATTATCTTATTATCTTATTATCTTATTATCTTATTATCTTATTATCTTATTATCTTATTATCTTATTATCTTATTATCTTATTATCTTATTATCTTATTATCTTATTATCTTATTATCTTATTATCTTATTATCTTATTATCTTATTATCTTATTATCTTATTATCTTATTATCTTATTATCTTATTATCTTATTATCTTATTATCTTATTATCTTATTATCCTATTATCTTATTATCTTATTATCTTATTATCTTATTATCTTATTATCTTATTATCTTATTATCTTATTATCTTATTATCTTATTATCTTATTATCTTATTATCTTATTATCTTATTATCTTATTATCTTATTATCTTATTATCTTATTATCTTATTATCTTATTATCTTATTATCTTATTATCTTATTATCTTATTATCTTATTATCTTATTATATAGGAAATTTATATGCAGGAGAGGAACTAACTGCATTAGAACAGGAATCAGACATTGAAAATGATGACTTGGGATAACCTATACTTAGAGATGAGTTTGAGTTAGCATTAAAGAGTCTGAAAAATGGTAAGGCGCCGGGTACAGAAAAGGTGCAAGCAGAAACTCTAAAAGCCGCTGGACAAGCAGTAACAGAACGTCTCTTCCAACTTGTAAGCTATATGTATGAGACAGGCGAGATACCCAAAGATATCAAACGTAGCATCATAGTAACTATACCAAAAAAGAAAGGCGTGGATAGATGTGAAAATTTTCGAACAATAAGTTTGACAGCACACGTGTCAAAAATATTAACTAGAATTGTGCAGAGACGAATGGAAAAACGGGCGGAAGAAATACTAGGAGAAGACCAATTTGGTTTTAGGCTATTTTAGCTCTGAGAGTGATAATGGAGAAAACAATAGAAAAAGGGGAAAGCGTGTATTTAGGGTTTGTAGATCTGGAAAAAGCATTCGACAATGTAAAATGGAAAAAAATGTTTGAAATACTCAAAAGGGTTGGAATGAGTTATAGGGATAGACGAATAGTACATAGCTTATACAAAGGGCAAACAGCAGTAATAGAATTAGAGCAAAAATGTAGAGAAGTAAACATTAGGAAAGGGGTGAGACAGGGATGTGTTCTATCCCCATTGATTTTTAACTTGTACATAGAAGAGGCAATGAATACTGTCAAATGCAGGAAGACATTTGGAATTACTATGCCGGGACAAAAAATTGATATGCTTAGATTTGTAGATGATATAACGGTACTAGCGTCTAGCAGAAAAGAGTTAGAAGCTGCTCTTAATGAAATGGAAACGGTTCTAACAGAGAGATACGCTATGAAAATTAACAAAACTAAAACTAAAGTTCTAGTATGCAAAGGTGGGGAAAATAAATCAAAAACAAGAATACAAGTATGTAACACGAACTTACAAGAGGTTAAGGATTTCTGCTACCTAGGAAGCCAAATAACGCAAGATGGAAAAAGCACAAAAGTTATAAAACAAAGATTAGCACAAGGTCGTGCTACATTTAACAAGAAAAAGCAACTACTGTGCTCAAAGACTACAAACATAGAAACAAGGAAAAGATTGCTTAAAACATATGTGTGGAGCACAGCACTGTACGGCTGTGAAGCCTGGACAGTAAGAGAAGCGGACAAGAAAAAGGTAGAAGTCTTTGAAATGTGGTGCTACAGACGTATGATGAAGGTATCATGGACAGACAAAGTTAAGAACAAAGAGGTACTAAAAATGGTAGGGGAAGAAAGAAATATGTGGAAAACGGTAAAAATAGGAGAGATAGGATGATAGGCTACATACTACGGCATGAGGGAGTAGTGCGGAATATATTAGAAGCAGAGATAGGTAAAAAAAAAAGAGAAGAAGAGGCAGACCTAGGTTAGACTACTGCACACAGATAGTAAAAGAT
The DNA here is from genome assembly GCA_036346225.1 of Platerodrilus igneus. Lineage (NCBI taxonomy): Eukaryota > Metazoa > Arthropoda > Insecta > Coleoptera > Lycidae > Platerodrilus > Platerodrilus igneus. The sequence continues at coordinate 321,811 of JARFIW010001538.1, forward strand.
GTAGGCTGCAGGAATTTCAGGGAGATTTGTAGGCTAGCCCAGAATAGAAATCAACGGAGGTACGCATCCAACCAATCCCAAGATGGATAAACTAATGACGAAAAAATAACTGTGCTTAAACATGATAATTATTATAAGTAACTACAAGAATTGGTTGGGCAATATTCTCGAATAATGTTAAGTGTGTGAAAGGATTAACTGGAAAACCATTATCTCGACAAATGTCTAAGTGTTGGGGGATCTTGGTAGCCATAGGTTGCTTAACCCCCTTTACTGAATATCGGTGAAATAGGGCATAAAATTAGAAAACAATATAAAGGGAACGAGCTGTATACACATGCTGTGTGAGAATTTCAGGAAGCTATGTAGGCTAGCTCAGAATATAAATAAGTGCAGGTACATGTCCAACCAGGTTTGAGACGCAAAACTTCATGACAAAAAAATAAGCGCAGGTAAATCTGATGATTAGTATAAACAACTAGTTGTTGGTTGCGAAATATCTGCAACTAATGATGACTGTGCGAAAAGATATATTGGAAAATATATTAAATCGGTAAATGGTTAAGTGTTGGGAGAACTTGGCAGCCACAGGCTGCTTACCTCCCTTCACAACCACTGAAGGTCGGAGAAATAGGGTATATAATTGTAAAACAATAGAAGGTGACCGAACTGCATCTAACAAGAGAGAACAGCGCCTATGAAGAAAGACAACAAACATAAAACAAAAAGAAAATTGTTGAAAGCATATGTGTGGAGCACAGCACAGTATGCCTATGAAATACGGGCAGTTTGAAACGCAGACAGAAAAACAGCAGCAGCCTTTTGAAATGCTCTGCTTCAGATGTATGAGGACGATGATAGCATGGACAGACAAAGATAATAACAAATAGGTTATAGAAATAGTAGGGGAACAAGGATATCTGGGGAAAAAGATAAGAGAAATAGAAGGGCAGAATACGTTCTAAGGGATTTTTGGGGAATAGTATGGGATATGTTACAAGCAGAGATAGGAAAAAAGAGGTAGATGTTAAACTAGATCAGATAGTGATGTATGCAGACTGTGCAAATTTCAGGGTATCTGTAGGTTAGTTCAGAATAGGAAACAATGATGGTACGCGTTTAACCAGTTCCAGGACTGAAGACCTAATGATGATGATGATGGAGTACCACAAATAATAACCACCTACAATGGGTCTCAATTTATAAATAAGGCGTTCAAAAGATTAACAAAGGAATACCATGTTCAGAAAGTTTGGTATGATGCAAATTATCATCCTCAGGTTAACCCTACTGAAAGAGTTAACAGAGTTATCATCACAACGTTGAGATCACATGTGAAAGATAATCACAGGCCTTGGGACGAGGAATTGCATAAAGTTTCACATGCTATAAGGAATGCAGTTAGCGAAGTTACTGGCTACACTGTAACCTTTTTGAATTTTTGTCTTTCAAAAAACATTGGTTTGCATCTACGCATCGGAGCACTAAATAAAGGATTGTTCTAAGCATTGAATGGGTGTTTGGCCAAGCAATACAATAAAATCAACAAGTGAACTCAACTGAAAACAATCCAGAGGTATTGGTCAACAGCACGCAGCAGCAGATTCAAGAATAGGGAGAACAAAAAGACACGCAAGGAAAACTACAGGTCAGAACATCATCTAATACCATAAGGCTGTTACACACTTTATTATATTTAATTAATTAATTAAATAATTAAAGTAATTCCTGGGTTCTTTAATATTGTTTGATGAAACTAGTGAACTTAAGTAAGGATTTCCTTAAGATGATGGAACTCAACATCTTCCGACTATGCTAGGGGTCTATTCCTCGGGTAGAGCTTATGAGGATTGGCAGTGGTTTTTTTTACAAAACATTATTTCCTTACTGACTCAACTTATATCAAAATAAAGGTATGGGTTATTATCGCCCCGTGAACGCGATATACGTGACACAACGGCAGTTGGTAGCTCTAATCTTATTACAGATTTTAGCGCGCCCATCTGTCAATGACGTCACACAATATGCTAATTTAAACGCGCAATTGACGAAATATATATCAAATTCGCAAACAGATCGTGAAAAGTTAATACTCACATGAATAGGTCCAGCTTCCTACAGAGTTGCTAGGAGCTCCCTTTAAGATAGATTACGGCGGTGCGCCTAGAGTCCTTGGGGATTGCTGGAGCCCCATAAAATAAAAAACTTAAAAAAAGAAAAAGTCTGTTAGCACGGTAACAGCTTAAAATCTAAATCCTAGTTACCCTACGTAAAACCTAACTTAAAACCTACAAAAATGTTTATTTAAGGCGCCACCTGGTTTTCGACCGATAACACGTCTACCGAATTACCAGGAAACGGAAAATGTAGCCCCATTGTCTTTGACTACACTAATGATAGACAGCACCAATTTGTAGGGGAGCATGAAACACTACTTAAAGTAAAACAGATGCGACAAGTCGCCTAACCTATCTAAACCAAAGCTAACATTAAAGTTTCCTACATGCAAACGCGCATGAGCGTTGCATCAAAACTGTTCTTTGTTGGCAAAAAGTGCCCAAATTTAAAAATGTTTATCAGAGTGAGTTACTCTAGCAAATTTTTGTTACTGGTACTTTGGTTTACTAACGATACACATTAAAACTTGTCCATGACATGGTTGTGAATCAACAAATTTACCAAAAGTACCACCCTACTAAATCCTTACATTGCTAACCTAACAAATTACATTTCTACATCAGGTTAGTTTTTTCACTTATTTTCAAGAAAAATAATTCCCACGTCTGGTCATAAATACCAAACGTTAGGAAGATAAAAAGATAAAACAAGATCTCAAATTGTTGTTAAAGATAATAGATAAGATAACGATATTGAGCTTAAATTGTTATCATCAAAGGTAATAGATAAGATAACGATATTAAGCTTTAGTTATTATTTGAGATACTAGGTAAGATAACGCGATATTAAGCTAAAGTTATTATTAGAGATAGTAGGTAAGGTAACGCGATATTAAACTAAAGTTATTACTAAAGATAATAGGTAAGATAACGCGAAATTAACTAAAGTTATTACTAACGGTAGTCGGTAATATAACGATATTCAACTAAAGTTATTATTTTAGGTAATCGGTAAGATAACAATATTAAACTAAGGTTATTATCAAAGATAATAAAGAAGACAAAGATATTAATTTAGTTATTATCAAAGATAATAGATAAGATAACGATAGAGTGGCTCCGTGGAGCCGTTAAATGGGAATTTCTCGTACCCTCTAAAAAGAGCAACCTGTGAAGCAGGCCCGTTTGCAATAAACGGCTCGAGGGTTCGGCAAAGGCATTTGGGTGCATCCCTGCACCCGGCGTTAATTGATATCGGTGATACAATCACCCGATACCCACATGATATATCGATACATAGATATACTCATGCACTCACACTTTCACACACTCATACATACCTTCACTGTCAGTGCCCATGCGCTGACAGCGGCACCGCATGACCTCACGAAAGATTCCCAGAGACGTGGTCCAGGTGTCTGTGAAAACCTCCCGCGCAACCACACAGTGACTAACGGAAATGAAAAGGCAGAGAAATAGGAACGGTAAAAAGAGGGAGGTGGGTATTTGAAATGCATAAGAAGCACTTCCAGGTAGAAAAAAGTAGAGGAAGGGCTTGCATTGAGCTAAAGAGACAAAAAAAAGTGGATAGCAAAGCGCTACTCAACCAGCCGGAGTGAGGGAACATCACTCTTATGTGGTAGACGGGTGTTCCGGGACCAGAACAGGTCCACCGAAAGAAGAATAAGGCAGAAACGGAGACAGCGGGATATAAGAAAGTAGAGTTTTTGGACAAGCGTCCGAGAGAAGGTAGAGAATTGTCCCTGTTGAAACACAGCGCGGTCTAAAGGACCACCTGCGATATTAATCCGACAAGATAAGGTATATCATAAATTTAAAATTTACTATGCTCTTAAGAGAACTAGTACGATCATTTTCCTAACGAGTGCATCCACTACGATAAGAAAATCAGACAAAAGTTGACACAACAACTCAAAAGTATCAATAGAGATACAATCACACGAAAACCCAACTGTTTCAAGGTAGTTTTTTAAAACGGTTACGCCCTAAACACACAAAGATGCCTAATTATAAGCAGTTAAATACATACACACTGTCCCAATATGCTAAACAACCGAGAATTTAATAAGATATCAATAGGAAGCAATATCGCCTCACCACGAAGTTCAACAAAAAACAATGAAAAAAAAATATTTATAAGTTATGGTGATTTAGTAGGAAAAGAAACAAATAATGGTATAGTATAATGTGGGCGACTGTAATAATTCAGAAGAAAAACACATGGAATAGACAATCCTAGTTTTTTGCAACTGCGAATATGAACTATTTCTTACAATGGCATAGGCTGCGCGTGTCCTATGTGAGTCCAAAGAAGAAAAGCATCCACTCTAACATCAGCTAAAACCAATCATAAAAATTCAATGAGTTATTACAACCATAGTTACAACAATTACCACACAATTAAACAATGTAAGAAAAATACTAAAAACCAAATAATATGCTGTAGGAAAAGTTCGAGGATTAATTAAATGAAGCAACAGAGTTATACTGGGGGGTCTAAAGAATAAAATGATATATATCTAACGGTATGGTCAAGGAAAAGTCAACCAAAAGAAAAAAGATAGCTAATTTAAGGTATGTAAGTTAAACGTGTAGGGGATATACACAGTACAAGAGAGGAAATAAGCAATTAAAGTTAACTAATTGATAGTGAGAACAAAAAATATTAGGTAAATTGTGAGGAGAATGGAACGTGAAAAACTTAACTAGCATTTGGGTCAGCAGAGAATGGCTTAAGGTCTTTAATATGCCACCTGCTTTGGCGTTATCCTTCAGCATCTTGAAGTTCATAAATAAGAGGACTAATGACACGAGTGACCTTACAAAGAATGAATTTAGGGGCTAATTTTGAAGAAAATTTCTTAGATGCATCCGATAAGACATAATTCCTTTTCCAAACTTGTTCGCCCAAGGCGAAGGAAATATTTCGTTTACGCAAGTTATAATGGTCCTTACTCTTTTCGTAAGCTTTTAACAAATTTTTTCTAACGTCGTTAAAGATAGAAGGTAATGACTGTTGGTCTTTGTCCCAGCGTACTTTATCGTCAAATTCAATTACGTTAGTATCGTCAGGCACTAAACCATAGTAACTCCCATCGATTGGGGTATATCTTCCAAAAACAAGAAATGACGGAATGAATTGGGTTGCTTCGTGTTTAGATGTACGCAAAGCTTGAGCAATTTTAAAAATATGTTCATCTCATGTAGTATGGTCTGAATCAATATAGGAAGAGATAGCGGTAACTAAAACTCTATTTACTCTTTCGGTAGGGTTTACTTGAGGATGGTATTTTGCGTTAAACCAAATTTTTTGTACTTTATAACTCTTAACGAAAATTTGAAAATCTTTAGAGATAAATTGTGCCCCATTATCACAAAGAATAATCTGAGGAACACCAAAGATAAGAAATACATTTTGCTCTAGGAATTTAATTATAGCAGCAGATGTAGCTTTACGTAGGGTTGCACCATAACAAATTTAGAAAACCAATCGGTGACAACTAAAAGATATTGGTTACCTTTTTTCGATCGGGGGAGAGGTCCTAATAAGTCAAGCGATATTAATTGAAAAGGATAAGATACACGTTTAAAGTTACCCATTAAGCCAGAACGAGCGTTCTGTGAACTCTTATGAGAACCACAAATTTTACAGTTCCTAATATAACGACAAACATATTGTTTTAATGTGGGCCAATAATATAATTCAGATATTTTAGCGAGAGTTTTTATAACACCAAGGTGCGCAGCTATGGGGTCATCGTGACATAATTTAAGTACCTCACTGTGGTTAGCGGTAGGGACGACAAGTTTCCATTCGGGAATATTAGATATTTTATGAGGGGAAGTAGATACAAATTTATATAATCTATTATTAGTTACGCGAAAGGTAGGAAATTTATCGGGATTATCAGAAACTTTTTTAATCATATTAAGATACCAGGTATCAGGAATTAGATTTAGAATGCTAAGAGAGACAACATCACGAGATAAGGCATCAGGTACGATATTTAATTTGCCAGGCCTATGCCTAACATCAAAAGTGAGTTGAGAGATACGCAAGTTCCATCTTGCCAAACGACCTGCGGGTTGTTTTTAGTTATTAAGCCAAGTGAGAGCTGCACAATCAGTGATTACGGTAAAATGTGTACCTTCAACATATCCTCTAAATTTTTCGATTCCAAAGATAACGCCCAATAATTCTCTTTCGGTAGCTGGGTATTTTTGTTCGGCAGAAGTTAAGGCACGACTTGCATAGGCGATTGGGTGTTCCAAACCATTGCTCACCTGGAACAACATTGCACCTAAACCAGTAAGTGAGGCATCGGTTTGTATATAAAATTTTTCATCGAAATTGGGTGAGATTAAGATAGGTGCTGAAGTGATTAATGTTTTAATTTGTTCGAAAGCCTGTTGAGACTCTAAATTCCACTCGATAGTTTGGGATTTCTTTTTATTTTTAATTAAAGCGGTAATGGGTGCAGATATAGTTGAAAGGTTGGGTAAAAAGATGCGATAGTAGCTAATCATTCCAATTAAACGTTTGATTTCAGTAACAGTTTTAGGTGTTTTGAATTTGGTAATAGCATCGACTTTAGCAGGTTCTGCTCGTAGGCCAGTTCCATCGATAATGAAACCAAGAAATGTAAGGGACGAACAACAAAATTGACACTTTTCCCAGTTTATCTTAAAACCTGCTGCATTTAAGCGTTCCGCAACCTCATTTAATGTGGCGATATGTTCATCAAAGGAACTTGAGATAACTAAAATATCATCCAAAAATACAAAGGCACGGTCCTGATGTAAGATAGGACCTAACGTTTGATCCATAGTACGTTGTAGGGTTTGTGGTGCGTTACAGAGACCAAATGGCAAAAAATTATACTCGAAAAGACCTCGGCCTGGAAGACAAAAAGCAGTTTTTTGACGAGAAAGTGGGTCGAGAGGTATCTGATAAAAAGCTTGTCTAAGATCGATAGATGAGATAAATTTTGCGTTTCGAAGCCGGCTTAAAATAGATTCAGTTCTTGGTAGAGGATAAGCATCAGAAACAGTCACGGAATTCAATTTCCTGCCATCAAAACAAACACGCCAATCGTCGTTCTTCTTACGAACTAATACTACGGGAGACATCCAGGGTGAATTTGAGGGAGATATAACACCAGATTCTAACATTTTATCCATTTCAGAATGCAAATGCTTTTGCAATGCAGACGATAATGGATATTGACGTTGCTTAAAAGGGAGGGCATCACCTGTAGAGATAACATGTGTTGCGGTAGTAACGCAACCAAGTTCAGAGGTATTAAGTTTACGAAATTTGTCGATTGTAAAGTTAGGAATTACATTTTGGGAATCAGTAAGAGAAATTTTGTTAGATATCTCTGCAGATGCACAGGAATTTGGTTTAAGAGAAGTTTGCCATGAAAAATCTTGGAAGTAAAGCGACAAATTAAAAAGTTTGCAAAAGTCCACACCTAGTAGGAAAGGATAAGCTAATGTAGTTACAATCAAAAATGGAACCTCACGTTCAAGTGATTCTACTCGAATTTTTAATTTAAGGGAACCTGTTACATATATTTGATTATCGTCAGCTAAATTTATGGGAGTTTTTTCGGGAACAATTTGAATTTTAATATTTTGTTTAGATAATTGCTGTAGACCTTTGTTGTTTATAAGGGAGCATAAAGAACCTGTGTCCAATAAAGCTATTACATTTAAGGAACCAATCGAGATGGGTAAATGTGGACGATTATCAAAGGGTTTCTTAACAAGTTGTAAAGCGGCAGACTTTTTATGGTAAAAGAAATTAACGGTTTGTAGTCAATTAGACCATTTAGACGGGGTAGTATAACATAATTCTTCTAATGAAAGTAAGGCATTTTGTACATTGACAGTAGCGATATTATTGTTAGGTAAATTTAATAACGGTACAGCGTTACATGTAGTTTTATGGTTTAAGTTTATTGACGTCTGGGTCCGTTGAATGATTGGTGTTGAGGACGATTTTGATTCCTTGAGATATTTACGCCTTAAGTAGAAATATCTCGACGAGAGTTTCCCGATACGTTAGGATTACAATTCGTACAGTTAGATTTATAGATCTTAGCGCGACTACAGCCATAGCAAAAAATATTTTTGGGGTATGTGCAAACATTGTAGTTATGTCCACTTTTCTTACAGTTCCAACAGGTAAGTGAGTTATTTGTTGCGGTAGAAAAAACATTAAGGGTAGATACTTTATGAGAAGCTCGAACTTGACACGCTAAATCGGGTTCTAAAAAGCCAGATTGTTTTTCTGGGGGAGGGCGGTATTTATCAACTCGTAGCTTTACTTCCTGAAGAGAACGACATAAATCTTTAAATTGAGCTAGGGAAGAAATGTATTGTAACGCTAGACGTTCGGAAAAATAAGGATTTAAATTTCTAAGTAACTGATCGATAATTTTAGATTCTGAAGGTTTATTATCGAGTCTACTATATAAGGCTTCTATTGAGGTAATAAAGGAAACAACATTTTTGTCAGGTCCTTGGGTTCGATTTCGTATCTCGTTCCAAAGGTCGGTAATATAACCATGAGGTAGGAAGTCTCGTTTTAAACACGCAACTAACTCCTCCCAGGTAGAAATTTGATCTCTAATGTTTCAGTACCAGATCAACGCAGAATCGGAAAATAATTTACCTGCTGAAACAAATAAATCCTGGTCGGTACATTGTCGAGAAATTTTACAATCGTTAATCCTGTCGAGAAAAGACATTAAAGAGATTTGAGAGTCGAAACCTTAAAAAGTTAGACCCCATTTATAAACAGGTATAGATTTCCCTAATGGTTGAGCTGCAGAAATTACGAGATTTGATAACGGTGAAGATATATCTGCGTCTGCGTTTGAATTGAGTCTTTCAAGAACTATCCCCTCAAGTAATAATATATCTGATAGAAAAGTTTGTTTAGCTTGGTTCGCTTGTTCATTGTCATATAAGCACAATAATTCTATGCGCTGTTTAAGATGGATGATTCTCGAAACTAAGCGTTTTAACTCAATATCACTTGGGCCGGGGTCTATTTTATTTATTATATTAGTTATATCGTCAAAAGACTGCTTGATTTCAGATACTTTTTTAGCCAAATCGGAAACAATTTTTTTTAAATAGGTAAGCCTTTTATTTCCTGGGCTAGAATGGCTTTAAGTTGTAATCGTCTATCATTTTGGTTAGAGGCAGGCGTAATGTTTCTACACTCAATCTCGTAAATCAGCTCCAAAGACTTAAGATGTGCGATGTTTATTTTGAATTAATATTTGAGACACAATATATACCAGATATACAATACTAAAGTAATTCAGAAGATAATAAACGGTACAGCTAACTTCAACTCAGTACGATAAATGTAGTTAAAGGTAAAAACTTCTTATAAAAGGCGTTCGTAAGGTATAGTATTTAAATTTAATTACGGTACGTATTTAAATCACTAAAGAAACACGTTTAGAACTGTAAGAGGGCAAGATAGTGTTTAATAAAAGAAATATATCACTATTAAGTTACAAAAAGACACCCCAAATTATAATAAGGTACATAATATGTGTTATTTAACAAATAAAACAAGATCCCGTTACTCTAACGTTTTTTAAAAGATATTTTAAAGGCTCAAATCGTTACGTTAAATGCTTTTAAACACAAGGTTTCTTTTAAAAGTAATTCGAATATCATAATTAAACAGGTAAATTACTAAAAGACACCTCCAAACTGTTAACACACCAGACAGTGTTTATTTATAATTTTTTAAAACAGATTTTAAAGTCGAAAAACAAGCAAGGGTTATGTTTTAATCTAATATAAATAGATAATTTTCCTAATAAACAGTGTTTAAGGCATGCATTACTTAATTATTTATTTATTTGATTGTTTGTTTATTAATGTATAAATGATGTACTCACGTGTATAGTGCAGAAGTAGGGTTAACGGATTGATCCTTCCTAAAAACTTATATTTGCATTTAAAAACAAACTATGCACTCAACAATATAACTAAAGTCAACAAAAGCACACCACATCAAAATTGGAAGAACAGTAAATTAAAACATATTTTATAGACAGGAGCTATATTTCAATTTCAAAATGGCGGTCCACCTCTAGTTACCATAACAACTGTTTTTGACATCTAAAACAACTGGTGGGTTCCAAAACACCACACAAAATTTAAGGTTAATAGGTATTGAAATATTAGATAATTATATTTATTTTAGTGAAAAAGCTATATAGATATTGTTAATTAGTGCATTATAAACCATAAAAACAAAGGGAAAAACCCTTATTTTACAACTTCACAAGTTGAAGGCGCCATTATTATCATCCCGTGAACGCGATATACGTGACACAACGGCAGTTGGTAGCTCTAATTTTATTACAGACTTTAGTGCGCCCATCTCTCAATGACGTCACACAATATGCTAATTTAAACGCGCAATTGACGAAATATATATCAAATTCGCAAACAGATCGTAAAAAGTTAATACTCACATAAATAGGTCTAACTTCCTACAGAGTTGCTAGAAGCCCCCTTCAAGATAGTTTACGGCCGGTGCACCTAGCGTCCTTGGGGATTGCCGGAGCCTCCTTCTGAAGTATTTAAAGATGGTGACTGCTCCGGTCAGCTGTTAGCGGGGCATGGACTCCGGCTCGTTCTAGGGTCGTGGACTGCGGTTCGGGCAGGCTGCTTGCAAATTACCTTCTACCTATGTAGGGAACGAATAAGGAGCAGGTATAGGGAAGACAATCAGATAAGGCAAGGAAATCTACATAAATAAAAATAACGATACGATACGATACCTAAACCAAACCACTCTTCTGAAAGTTCAAAGGCAAAAGACCACGTTACCGCGTCTCCCGGAAACGTCCCCACTTTTTCTCCGCCACTCGCGTCGGCGCGAAGTTCGTCCAACCCACTTCTGACGTGACGGAAATACACGCCAAGTTTTTTGAATTTATGGCGCGAACTCACGCACAGCAAGACTAAACTAAAAAATGTTTAAGTGCCAAAATTTTGGCACGTAACAGCGTAGGGCGCCACCAAGTCATTATGTTTTAAACACAGAGTTTCCCTAAGGGGGACTTGGGAGTCTTTAGAGAGGAATATTGTATTTACTGCTTAAGCAGGAGTTGTAAAGAAAATAGGATTAAATTAGCAAAGGAGGACACAAGAGGTGTACTCTTGTTACCTCATAAAAAGAAAGGCTATATATATATATATATATATATATATATATATATATATATATATGTTATTATGTCAGGAGGAGCCACAAGGGTTCTAAGGGTTGTTTTGAGTAGAAGGGAGTGTATGCCAAATAAAATAATCCATATAGGATCCCGTAATTTAAAAATATATGTTTGCCGTACTTTACATACGCTAAAGTATTTAAAATATTAGTTGAAATAAAAGTGCCAAGACGTAAACTATAATGACTTGATGACGTGATATAATACACAGTGCTCAAGGGTTTATACTGAGTTAGAATTAATAGGCCATTGAACGTACATTTTCCGTCCGAAAACCGGATGCGTCTATGGATGTCCACTATCAACCACGCCGATCCAGGGTCATGTGTGATTTGTTTTGGCTTTTGTTTAATTAAAATCAACTTTTGGACGAATATGTAATCTCAAAATTATAAGTAATAACAATGTCAAATGTGATTGAAGGATTGTAAAATATTTAGAACCAATACTAGAATATTACGTGAAAACTATGAAAGTGTAAAAGGACATAATTTATGGTATGTGCGACACAAACTTAGTGTTTAAATATTATTGGACGGTTTTAGTTTATGTAATTTGTAAGGTAGTAGGCAAGTAATGTTGTAATTATCACCTTGGAAAGTAAACAAGGGGAGTTTATTTTGAATATTTTTGGTATAAAGACGTATTTTAAAGAACTGCGCTAATTTGTGTAAAGATTTTGGAAGATTAATAAACGTGTTTGATTTTGAAATAGTTTGATTATTAAAGAATGGTAAAGAGCAGCATCAATACTAAATAAGTAATAACGACGACAAGGAAGAGTAAAGATTTGTATTAGTGCGACGGCGAAGCGACGAATAGTAAGGCAGATTTGGAACGATATTGATAAAGGCAGAAGGCATCGGATTGGAATTGTTAGAAGGAAGAATATTTGGGATTGATTTGGATATAGATTCATAGGTAGCAGGGCATTGAGTGGTTATAAAAGGGGACGAAGATTGATTTTGATATGCATGTATATGTAGCGAGGCATTGAGTGATTTTGAACAGGACGACGATAGATTTGGATTGAGTACGGATTAAAGGCGGACGTATTAATTTGGAACAAAAGGAGCGAAATTAGGAGAACACGTAAGAGCAGCAATTGGAAGTGGAAGAGTCAACGCAGAAATTACGACAGAAGAATTAGCGCAGGGGAAGTAAAATAAACGGGTATTCTAAATTCTAAAATTCGGGTCATTTATTTTAGATATTGGGAGTAACAAAAATTAAAGAAAGATACCTGGAGGCGAGACGGAATTTCAACAGGATAGTGCAACCGTGTAAAGGCGCATACGGCGACAGGGATTTTGAGCCAGCAGTAAGAGAGGCCGGAAACTAAGTATAATCCAGGTGAGTGCTGTGAAATATCTTATAACGTCAAAAGTCATAAATTTGTGGTATTAAATTAATTTGGCACAAGGCAACGTTGATCATAAAATAAAATTTGGCATATACAAAATTAGATTCAAAAATTAGTACTAAAACAAAAGAGAGTGCAGTTTGGTTGGGCATTGCACATCTACTTACCACGGAACCCACGGTAAGTAGGTGGACACCCTGAGATAAAAGAGTTCAAATAGTCGAGGCATCTAAATAACAATTTTAATTAAATAACCAACCAAACGTTGCTAAAATACGGGGCTTGAAAGAAGTATTTGTACAACGAAAAAGGAGGGTGGGTATAAATAAAATAAAAAAAGGGGGGTGGTAGAATAAAATATATATATATATATATATATATATATATATATATATATATATCAATTATGTACACACTTTTATGGACACAAATATTAGGCATCAAATTTTGAAAGTGCTATCAGTGCTCCTTAGTCAAATGGAAGCCACAAATATTAATGTATCAAAGGTATTTATGCCTTTTACTTCTTGATTCAATTACCCTATTCTTCGACTCACTTATTCAAAATAAAACAATTACTTGAATGAAATAAATGATGGTTCTTTAATCAAATATTGCTTTCTCTATGATAAAAGGTTGTATGTACAAAATATATACATCAAAATTGTACTTCAGTCTCTTCTACGCAGTTGTAGAATAACAAAATCAAACAAAATATCAAAACATGTTAAGCATTTCCTTTTTTGTTACAAAGCTATTTCAAATTAATACCCAAAATATCAGATCTGTTATTTGGTTTACAGGTGTATATGGATGTTTCATAAAATCTAATAATTTAACTTTCATATTTGCTTTAAGTTTAATTACACATAAATGAAAACTTTAATCAGAACTCAATTAGAATGTTTAAGTTCATTCGTAATAATAACAGGTACAACCCTGGATATAAATGTTGATAAATACAAAACATCAAAAGTCTTTTCTAGTTCGTTAAGCTAAATAAGAATCGTAGGTCATCACAATGTCATGCTTAATATGTTGCCTTGTATCAATGTTGGTCAAAAGCGGACGTCAAGTAAAAATAATCAAAAAGGCTTACCTTGTACAGCCAGGTTCTTGTTTATGTAATAGTGTTACATTGTCTAAACCAGATGTGCTTATATACGGTGCCTCGACAAACAAATGACGTCAGCTCTTCACATGTTGTGACGTAACCAACTGTACGTTTCTTGGACCCAATTATACGAAATTGAAGTGTATTTCTTCCTTGCAAAATGAAACAAACAAATCCAAACCAACAGCTATCCAAAAAGCTTTGCTTCCATCTTTTAAGGCATTTCATGCGTTACCAAACAATTATGTTGGCCGTAATTATCCACTTTACTACTTGCAAATACCGGAAATTATCCAAGCAGTGAGATTAATTTTATAAACTAATTGAAATTAATATTATCAAGTTACGAGGTCATTATTGGGATTTCTTGGAGTACGATTTATCATTTTTGGAAAACAAAAATTAACAAACTCAGATATCTTGTTATCGAAAAACTATTGAGCGTATAATCGCTATTTCATTAAAAGTTCTATATTAAACACATGGAAAGCTATCACCAGATTTCTCTCGTTATTTTTCAACTGCATTCTCTTTCGAATAAAACATCGTGGCAATTAAAGGATTATCGTAAACTTGAGTAAATTATGCAAACCGTAGAAAATTATGTCATACTGAAAATAATTACTGCTAATTGAAGAACGTTCAGATTAAATCAAGAAAATTATGATTAAATTGAAAAGCGCTATAACAAATTTATTTAGTTTGTTTTTGAAATTAAATCTATGTGCTTACCATTATTAAGAACACTTATTTAAGTGCATGTTGCACTTGAATTAAACTTCTAGGCGTAAGGCCACACGCAAATTGCTGGCTAGAACACTACTCTTCTGCATCGTGTGTCTTTATCAAATGCTCTTGCCAGACTGATGGGTTGGTACACTGCGCACAAGTATTTTAAAGTCGCTTAATAATGAGATATTTATTCAAACAGCCGACGCCTGTTATTAGCAACCAAACTAATACTAGAGAATAATCTCTACATTATGATTGGGCTACACGATCCCAATACGAATATTTATTTGAATGACAATATTTACTTGTTTAATTGAATAGACAAAATAAAGTATTTAACGAATAACTTTTAGGTGATTTGCAGTCGTCAAAAAAACTTGCTACAAGGCATTATTTCCTTTTCTATTGAAGATTTAAATAGTTTTATTATACCAGAATATTTATGTAACAGGTCATCAAAAATCTTTTTATACGTGAAAATTTACGTAAAAGGGAAAAGTCGTTCAACGTTCAAAGGTATTTCCAATAGCATACAGTGTCATTTCTGCAGGCTTTAAACTGACTAATGGGATAAACAAATTGATATCATTATTACTTTGATTCAGGGGTTTATTTTGTCGAACAGTGAATTATATTATCAAACTGAAGAGTGTATATATTTTTTTGTCATAATACAAATCTCGGTTAATTTCGTTTGTTTCATTCAAGCAGGAAAATGTTAGATAAAAAGCAAGGTAATTTCTTCGTTATCGTAACGTCGTACACTCTGTGTGGATTAGACTGAGCTGGTTGGGGCATATTTATATTTTAGGTTATTTAGAGGAACAGAGCAGAAGTGGGCAGCAGGAAACTGAATGTTAATTACATCGTCATCGGTCTCGGTGGCGTAATTGGTAAACGCATGGTTACGGCAAAACCAGGACACAGGTTCAAGTCCTGTACAAGACCCTATATTTTCCATCTTTCAATTACTAGCTCGATTTGAAATGATCATTTTGGCTTTGCATAAAAGTCTAAGTTATTATTTCATTTTTCACTATAATACGATAGTATTTATAAACTTACCTTGTGTAATTAACTACCTAAAATATTTATATATTTAATACTTGGCTTATAGCCATAATTTCGAACGCAGCTTCGTGTCTATAACTGACATAAGTCAAAAACTTGACAATGTCAGATATGATTGACAAAAATGCCGAACGTAATTGAAAGTTAGGTTGATATATCGTCGTGTACACGATTTAAATTTGTAAATTTCCCAATTGTCCTTATCGGCCTTGGTGGCGTAATTGGTAAACGCATGGTTCCGGCAAAACCTGAATACAGGTTCAATTCCTGTCCAAGACCTTATATTTTCCATCTTTTAATTACTAGCGCGATTTGAAATGACCATTTTGGTTTGCATAAAAGTCTAAGTTATTATTTCATCTTTTCACTATAATACGATAGTATTTATCAACTTACCTTGTGTAATTAACTACCTAAAATATTTATATATTCAGTTCTTGGCTTATAGCCATAATTTTGAGCGTAGCTTCTTGTCTATAACTGTCATAAGTCAAAAACTTGACAATGTCAGATATGATTGACAAAAATGCCGAACGTAATTGAAAGTTAGGTCGATGTATCGCCGTGTACTCGATCTACATTTGTAAATTTCCCAATTGTCGTCATCGATCTCGGTGGCGTAATTGGTAAACGCATGGTTCCGGCAAAACCAGGATACAGGTTTAAGTCCTGTCCAAAACCTTATCTTTTCCATCTTTTAATTACTAGCTTGATTTGAAATAATCATTTTGGCTTTGCATAAAAGTCTAAGTTATTATTTCATCTTTTCACTATAATACGATAGTAATTATCAACTTACCTTGTGTAATTAACTACCTAAAATATTTATATATTTAGTTCTTGGCTTATAGCCATAATTTTGAGTGTAGCTTCCTGTCTATAACTGGCCTAAGTCAAAAACTTGACAATGTCAGATATGATTGACAAAAATGCCGAACGTAATTGAAAGTTAGGTCGATGTATCGTCGTGTACACGATTTAAATTTGTAAATTTCCAATTGTCCTTATCGGTCTTGGTGGCGTAATAGGTAAACGCATGGTTCCGGCAAAACCAGGATACAGGTTTAAGTCCTGTCCAAGACCTTATATTTTCCATCTTTTAATTACTAGCTCGATTTGAAATGATCATTTTGGTTTTGCATAAAAGTCTAAGTTATTATTTCATCTTTCCACTATAATACGATAGTATTTATTAATTTACCTTGTGTAATTAACTACCTTAAATATTTATATATTAACTACTTGGCATATAGCCATAATTTTGAACGTAGCTTCCTGTCTATAACTGACATAAGTCAAAAACTTGACAATGTCAAATATGATGGACAAAAATGCCGAACGTAATTGAAAGTTAGGTCGATGTATCGTCGTGTACACGATCTAAATTTGTAAATTTCCCAATTGTCGTTATCGGTCTCGGTGGCGTAATTGGTAAACGCATGGTTCCGGCAAAACCTGAATACAGGTTTAAGTCCTGTCCAAGATCTTATATTTTCCATCTTTCAATTACTAGCTCGATTTGAAATGATCAACTTGGCTTTGCATAAAAATCCAAATTATGATTTCATCTTTTCACTATAATACTATAGTAATTATCAACTTACCTTGTGTAATTAACTACCTAAAATATTTATATATTTAGTTCTTGGCTTATAGCCATAATTTTGAGCGTAGCTTCCTATCTATAACTGGCATTAGTCCAAACTTAACAATGTCAGATATGATTGACAAAAATGCCGAACGTAATTAAAGGTTAGGTTGATGTATCGTCGTGTACACGATTTAAATTTGTAAATTTCCCAATTGTCGTCATCGGTCTTGGTGGCGTAAATGGTAAACGCATAGTTTCGGCAAAACCAGGATACTGGTTTAAGTCCTGTCCAAGACCTTATATTTTTCATCTTTCAATTACTAGCTCGATTTGAAATGATCATTTTGGCTTTGCATAGAAGTCTAAATTATTATTTCATCTTTTCACTATAATACGATAGTAATTTGCTACGAATTTCTTTTTTGATCACTATTACACCAGCCCTGCATTGGGTGCCAGTGAAACGTATAATGTTTTTTGAAGCACCTGCCCTACGTTTATAGAAAGCCAGTCAAGCGAATTTTTCCTACATACAACTGGTCTCACGTTATGAGCAAGTGTAACGAAGTCTTCCGACATAACTAGGGGTCTATTCCTCGGGTAGAGCCATGAGAAATGGGGGGGTAAGTCGAATTCTGATTGTATACTGAATCTAATCTAAAACAAATAGGGCGCCACCATGTCCTGACTTAATTAGGGTAATTGCGTAGTATAATTCTAGGGGCGGACGTGGAAACCCAAAGAAAAAATATCGCCTTCGATGACAGGAACCCGTCTTAACTGAATAAGACGCTGCGCCTGAAAGAAATGGTAATAATTAATTTAATAGAAGGGTGGAACACTATTTGTGTGCCACAAACATACCTAAAGAAACATCAAAATAAATAACTCCTATATAAGTTGTCATTAAAATTCTACTCATATGGATGTTAGTTTCTTGTAGTTAGTTTTGACCATCTTTGATCAAAATAAAAAAGTTTTAATTTTGAACTACTAATTTACTCAAAAGATTCTCTTTTAAAACAAAATTCAATACTACAAGGTTTCATAAATAATTAAATGAGGTCAAGTATTTTAAATAAAGTTTCATCAAAATAATTTCTCAGCAAACATTTTAAAAGTTAGTGTTTACCTGTTACAAAGAAAAGCCGACTCTGGCAGATCTGTCGAGAGGGTTACAAAAATAAAGCATATTAAATCACTTTTTCTTAATCTCAATTAATTGTTTCAGTTTTAGTTCTCATAAAGAAAGATTGTAAAAATATTCTTATAAGTTCAACTTATGCAAGCATTATTCAAAGCATATGTTATTTGAGCACAGGTGTCAGCATTAAACTGCAAGCAAACAAGTGACGTAACAAAACACGTGTATGGTTTCTCAAACCATTATAAATGCTGAATTATAATTTTAACACTGAAAAATTCAGTCCAACAAACAATCTAAATTTTATATTATTCGTGCTTTTATGCACTACACAAAAACAACGTGATTCTAATTTAGAACACGAGCAAAATTCCTAAAGCTATCTACGAACCAGAACTGTATTAATTGGATGTTAACAAGTGTTGCAACATCAAACATAATTGCCAAACTTCCATCAGGTTTGTGGTAATATGCTCTTCTACCAATTATTCAATTACTAAATTACCAAAGCCGCTTCTTACGAACTGCTATACAAAGTCGTCTTACATCAGTAGTTGGAATTGTGGTTACTATAGTTGGTTTTATGGTGGTGGAATACGCGCTAAACAAAATACCTTAATTAAACAAAGTAAATATTTATTATAGGATACCAACCGCTATTTAAAGATGGATCTCTAATCGTCGAAATGTAACCGCAAGTTCGCGGCCTGCCTCCAATTGTACATCATTGTTTAACAAGCTTGCAGGACCGACTCTCTTATCACCTCGCACGAGCGACGACGTAACCCCCAGCAGAGGCCTTCAAGCAACACGCGCCTGCGAAACGTTTTATACATAGAAAACAATATGTAGATACGACCTTAGCGTATTACTAAACTCGTTGCTTGTACTTTACTAATAATTTGAATAAAAGCGCTTTATGACTTTGCTTTTTATGATTGGATTTAGTAACTGCGAAATAAACTTGTTACACTACCCCTTTCCAAAAAAAGAAAAAAATTTTCCAACTAAGTAAAACTTTAAATGTAAATACAAGAAAAAATTTTTTTTATACTTATTCATACTAGCCTTTCCTACATCCCTAATCATCAAAACAAAATCTTATGAATTTATCAAAACGAGGGGGGCAAATATTTACAAATTGGAGTGTGTCGGTAACTACGTGTACCTAACGTCCATAGGGAGACAAAATCGGGGAGTCACAATCGGTGTAGGTCAAAATTGGGAAAGGTCAAAGTAAAAAGTCAAACACTCCACGGGACAAAAAAATTAATCCAAAGCTAGATTCAAGGTAAACCTTTAACTAGAGGTTCTTGCTCCTACTGAGGCTAGTATTTACTAACTATACCAAACATATTAAAAATTATCCTAATTTCCACAAATAAAGACCCCACTTCCTGGAGCTCAAGCAGTTCTCTATAAAAAAAAATTTGAGTGCTACTACCTCAAAAATAGCACAACTCTTCAAAATATTATCACTATCCAGTGACAATCAAAAGGAGGACACCACCGATAGGTCCAAATCCATAACACCATCATCACAAAGTGATAATCAAAACAAAGGCAACCTTACCAAAAGGTTACTTACAGAATTCAAATTCAAAATAACATCATCACAAAGTGATAATCAAAACAAAGGCAACCTTACCAAAAGGTTACTTACAAATCTCAAATTCAAAATAACATCATCACAAAGTGATAATCAAAACAAAGGCAACCTTACCAAAAGGTTACTTACCGAACTCAAATTCAAACTAACATCATCACAAAGTGATAATCGAAACAAAGGCAACCTTACCAAAAGGTTACTTACAAATCTCAAATTCAAAATAACATCATCACAAAGTGATAATCAATACAAAGGCAACCTTACCAAAAGGTTACTTACAAAATTCAAAATCGAAATTGAACCAGCCAGGGCTGTAACATCCTACACCCTACTGACTATCCTATCACTAACCTTAAAACAACACATCTCATTAGTGATGGAACAAATGGTGGGGTTCACCACTCAAACCTTTGACCTTGACAAACCAAATTTCTGACAGGTCAGAGATAAGGGAAAGAATAAATTAATATTCTCTCGACCTAAATGTGTACAAATCAGGACTTGAATAGCCCACATACTTCTACATCCTGAAGACATCTGTCAAAGACATCTTCTAACCACATCTTTAAATAACGCGCGACCAAAACAATCCTTATGCACAATAATGCACATCTCAAAACTACCACCAAAAATCTCTAACCACTTGCTTCAATTATCAAACAAAAATTTCAAAATACTAGATACCAAACGGCAGTCTGCATTTAGTAAACATCAAAGAGATGACTAGACTGGAACTAATAGTCAGGGTCATCATTTTCACCCGGACATGATGCTCCGATGGGCTTTAAATCCTTGACATGCCATCTTCCGGCTTTTGTCCCATCTTCATTTTCTAGCTCGTAAACTAAATTAGAGAGTTTTTTCCAAACTCTACTCAAAATAAACTTTGGAGCTAACTTAGCGGAGAATTTATCACCGGCGCTTGAAAGCACCTTATTAGTTCTCCAAACTCTTTCTCCGACTTGAAAAGAAACGTCTCTTCTTCTAAGGTTGTAGCGTTTACTCGCACGCTGATATGCTACTTGCAGATTTTCACGGACATTTCCAAAGATATCAAACAAAGGTCGACGATCTAAAACATAGGAAGGTCTACTACTTGAAACAACATCAACATCCTCACCAGGTTTAAAATTATCTCTATACGCTTTTCCACTACGTACGAACGGATAGCAGTACCAACTGTCTTAACAATTCTCACCACAAAATTGCCTTGAGGAGCATACACAGCATTGTACCAAATCTTTTGGATTTCGTACCTTGCACACAAAGCCTTAAAAACACGTCCAATCAACTGTGGACCAATATCACAAATAACGAATTGTGGTACCCCGTAGACAAGAAATACCTTTTCTTCTAAAAAGTTTTCAATCAAATGTGCTGTGGCACTACGCAAAGGTTGCAAAATCGAATACTTCGAAAACCAGTCACCAACAACTAAATGCCATTTACTTGCTTATGAGTCATCAATAAAAAAACTAATCACGACGGTAGCTAACAAAAAAAGCAGTGTACAGGTACACTCTCATCCTACTACCAATTGAAATGTCGAAACAACTACTATGCTTCACAACGCCTAAATATGCTAGAGTGACAAACTCTCTACGAGTCTCACCTAGACTAACAATACCAAAATTTACATCAAATCAAAACAAAATATGGTGCAAAAATTCTAGAGCGCCTAACTCACCTCGAGTCTCGTCTAGACTTACGCAATGCCGAGCGACCAACTCTTCCTGAGTCTCGTCTGGACTAACATACTGCTGAGCGACCAACCACGACGACAAGTTCCGCCTAGACTAAATTGCGTTGCAATGCTGATCTAAACAAAAATCTGCTAACAAAATCAAAAACGTGCTTATGCACAAACAGCAATTTTCAAACGACACAACGACAGCTCACTCCAATGTACCTTCAAAATAGAATCTCTAGCCTTATCATCAAATTTCGACAAGGATGTTCTTTATAAACTCAAGCAAATCAAACAACAGGCTTATCAGCTTCTTTAGCTGACAGTCTTCCTAAAATTTTTCTTCAAAACTGGTTTCTCACTCACTTGAACCTTACAAAAATTATCAAAACAAATTCGGGCAACTAAAGGTAAGAGTCAAAAAGTGTATTTGCAAAATAAACTTTACCAAAACGATATCAAAAAAATTATATTGGGTCAAAACAGAATGAAAGTTAACAATAAATTTGACTAAGTTAATTAATTGCCTGTATGGGGGTTAACGTTTCAACCAAACTTTCAAACAACCAAATCTTAATGTCAACTAAACCTTGAGCTAACAAATTTTGAAGCGAAGCAATTTCCGAACAAACAAATTTCGAAGGAAAACAATTTTTGGACAGACAAATTCGAAGTGAAATAAATTTTGAATAAACAAATTCGAAGCAAAATAATTTTTGAATAAACAAATTCGAAGCCAAATAATTCCTGAACAAACAAATTCGAAGCAAAATAATTTTTGAATAACAAATTCGAAGTAAAATAATTTTTGAATAACAAATTCGAAGTAAAATAATTTTTGAATAAACAAATTCGAAGCAAAATAATTTTTGAATAACAAATTCGAAGTAAAATAATTTTTTGAACAAACAAATTCGAAGCAAAATAATTTTTGAATAACAAATTCGAAGTAAAA
Organism: Platerodrilus igneus; assembly: GCA_036346225.1. Lineage (NCBI taxonomy): Eukaryota > Metazoa > Arthropoda > Insecta > Coleoptera > Lycidae > Platerodrilus > Platerodrilus igneus. The sequence continues at coordinate 344,487 of JARFIW010001538.1, forward strand.
TAATTTTTGAACAAACAAATTCGAAGTAAAATAATTTCCGAACAAACAAATTCGAAGCAAAATAATTTTTGAACAAACTAATTCGAAGCAAAACAATTTTTGAACAAACAAATTCGAAGCAAAACAATTTTTGAACAAACTAATTCGAAGTAAAATAATTTTTGAATAACAAATTCGAAGCAAACTAATTTTTGAATAACAAATTCGAAGCCCCAAACGTTGCCGGCGCCAGTGCTACGAATTTCTTTTTTGATCACTATTACACCAGCCCTGCATTGGGTGCCAGTGAAACGTATAATGTTTTTTGAAGCACCTGCCCTACGTTTATAGAAAGCCAGTCAAGCGAATCTTTCCTACATACAACTGGTCTCACGTTATGAGCAAGTGTAACGAAGTCTTCCGACATAACTAGGAGTCTATTCCTCGGGTAGAGCCATGAGAAATGGTGGGGTAAGTCGAATTCTGATTGTATACTGAATCTAATCTAAAACAAATAGGGCGCCACCATGTCCTGACTTAATTAGGGTAATTGCGTAGTATAATTCTAGGGGCGGACGTGGAAACTCAAAGAAAAAATATCGCCTTTGATGACAGGGACCCGTCCTAACTGAATAAGACGCTGCGCTGAAAGAAATGGTAATAATTAATTTAATAGAAGGGTGGAACACTATTTGTGTGCCACAAACATACCTAAAGAAACATCAAAATAAATAACTCCTATATAAGTTGTCATTAAAATTCTACTCATATGGATGTTAGTTTCTTGTAGTTAGTTTTGACCATCTTTGATCAAAATAAAAAAGCTTTAATTTTGAACTACTAATTTACTCAAAAGATTCTCTTTTAAAACAAAATTCAATACTACAAGGTTTCATAAATAATTAAATGAGGTCAAGTATTTTAAATAAAGTTTCATCAAAATAATTTCTCAGCAAACATTTTAAAAGTTAGTGTTTACCTGTTACAAAGAAAAGCCGACTCTGGCAGATCTGTCGAGAGGGTTACAAAATAAAGCATATTAAATCACTTTTCTTAATCTTAATTAATTGTTTCAGTTTTAGTTCTCATAAAGAAAGATTGTAAAAATATTCTTATAAGTTCAACTTATGCAAGCATTATTCAAAGCATATGTTATTTGAGCACAGGTGTCAGCATTAAACTGCAAGCAAACAAGTGACGTAACAAAACATCTGTCGTTGTTACCAACAGAACAAAATGAACCACGTGTATGGTTTCTCAAACCATTATAAATGCTGAATTATAATTTTAACACTGAAAAATTCAGTCCAACAAACAATCTAAATTTTATATTATTCGTGCTTTTATGCACTACACAAAAACAACGTGATTCTAATTTAGAACACGAGCAAAATTCCTAAAGCTATCTACGAACCAGAACTGTATTAATTGGATGTTAACAAGTGTTGCAACATCAAACATAATCGCCAAACTTCCATCAGGTTTGTGGTAATATGCTCTTCTACCAATTATTCAATTACTAAATTACCAAAGCCGCTTCTTACGAACTGCTATACAAAGTCGTCTTACATCAGTAGTTGGAATTGTGGTTACTATAGTTGGTTTTATGGTGGTGGAATACGCGCTAAACAAAATACCTTAATTAAACAAAGTAAATATTCATTATAGGATACCAACCGCTATTTAAAGATGGATCTCTAATCGTCGAAATGTAACCGCAAGTTCGCGGCCTGCCTCCAATTGTACATCATTGTTTAACAAGCTTGCAGGACCGACTCTCTTATCACCTCGCACGAGCGACGACGTAACCCCCAGCGGAGGCCTTCAAGCAACACGCGCCTGCGAAACGTTTTATACATAGAAAACAATATGTAGATACGACCTTAGCGTATTACTAAACTCGTTGCTTGTACTTTACTAATAATTTGAATAAAAGCGCTTTATGACTTTGCTTTTTATGATTGGATTTAGTAACTGCGAAATAAACTTGTTACAAATTATCAACTTACCTTGTGTAATTAACTACCTAAAATATTTATATATTCAGTTCTTGGCTTATAGCCATAATTTTGAGCGTAGTTTCTTGTCTATAACTGTCATAAGTCAAAAACTTGACAATGTCAGATATGATTGACAAAAATGCCGAACGTAATTGAAAGTTAGGTCGATGTATCGTCGTGTACACGATTTAAATTTGTAAATTTACCAATTGTCGTCATCGATCTTGGTGGCATAATTGGTAAACGCATGGTTCCGGCAAAACCAGGATACAGGTTTAAGTCCTGTCCAAGACCTTATTTTTTCCATCTTTTAATTACTAGCTTGATTTGAAATAATCATTTTGGCTTTGCATAAAAGTCTAAGTTATTATTTCATCTTTTCACTATAATACGATAGTATTTATTAATTTACCTTGTGTAATTAACTACCTTAAATATTTATATATTAACTACTTGGCTTATAGCCATAATTTTGAACGTAGCTTCCTGTCTATAACTGACATAAGTCAAAAACTTGACAATGTCAAATATGATTGACAAAAATGCCGAACGTAATTGAAAGTTAGGTCGATGTATCGTCGTGTACACGATCTAAATTTGTAAATTTCCCAATTGTCGCTATCGGTCTCGGTGGCGTAATTGGTAAACGCATGGTTCCGGCAAAACCTGAATACAGGTTTAAGTCCTGTCCAAGACCTTATATTTTCCATCTTTCAATTACTTGCTCGATTTGAAATGATCAATTTGGCTTAACATAGAAGTCTAAATTATGATTTCATCTTTTCACTATAATACT